>JADBJO010000522.1:270000-337500 GCA_016801955.1 Conus betulinus | reverse complement strand
TGCAGACAATGTGTGTATAGAGTCCATGAGCGTGAAGATCACTCGCAGGACCATCGACCGCTGCTGCCAGAACATTGAAGACCTCACCTCCAAAATCAAAAGGTCAGAGAGTCCATTGGACTTTATTCAGTCCCCTGTTCACTTGTCACTTCAAGCTTGCTCCCTCTGCAATTTGTGTCCACTCTTTCCTTTTGAATACTCCTATCTTTCCTCTCTCCCTTTCTACAGATAAAGCGTTTACAGTTTGAAACATTTGCTTATTCCCTTCGTATGGATAATGTTTTGAACTTAATGGGTGTATTCTTAATTCAGGGTAAAATATATTCACAGTGGTTTTACAATCCATTTGTCAGTTTTTCAGTGTGCCATGTTCTGACAGTTGCATGAATGTAATTATGCTCTGAGGCAAGTCTTCTTCAGCTGCCTAGGAAGAAATTTCACAAGTGTTATAGAAACTATCCAGAAATGAAAAGTGACCAGAGTGCACCAGCTTTCAGGAAAATCATCTGTCCACGGATGAGGAGGACTACCACAGGAAAGTCTGGACCGCTAGGTGTAAATTGGGAGGGGGGGTTTGGGTGGGTGATCGTTGATTCTATGGGATTAGTGGATGATTTCTGAAGACAAGGCCTGGCCACTGTGGGGGTGCGCAGGACTGTCGTGGACCCGGTCTGTGGAGGACAGAATCCACAATCGACAGTCTCATTCCAAGGAAGATGAAACAGTGACTGTGTCCATTGTCCTCATGCCAGTGTCCAATAAAAGCGCTGAACATGTAACCCTTAAACACAGCCTGTCATTCACCACACCTTTGCGTGACCTGTATTACTGTCCTGCACCAGGCACATATTCACCTTGAGGAATTTTGCACCTTTGTGTTTTCGTTTATTGACATGGCCTGTTGTTGACAGTGACAGCGCCAGGGAAGTTTTGTCATCATGCTGATGGAGGCCTGTCATCCATTGGCTGTAAAAATGACCCTGTGAATGCCATGTCTGCAAAAAATGTGACATGGATACTACTAAAGAAGGTTTTTATTTTGTTATGGAGTGTCCCAAATATTCTGATCTCCTCAGGAGAATGATATCCCATAGCTGTTTGTATCCCATTCTGTGCTTTTATTTTGATTCTTATCTTCTGCCAGCAAAGAGTTGCTATGAAGCATACAATCTTGCAATATTTTCGAAGATGCTTTTTCATGGTAGAAGATTTCTTCCCTCCATGATGCAGATGTTCTTTTTTTTTTTCAGATGTTCTTTGAAATCAGATAATTGCTTGCTGTTGTCTGAAATCCTCATGACCCATCAAGGGTCATAGTCGATTAAATTCTAAAATTATTACAGTGACTCTGACAGGAAAAGTTTTTGTGACAGGGTAAAGACCATTGACACAGATCGACTGAAGAACGAATATGAGCGAATGGTGCAGGGGTTACGAGATGCTCAGGTCGCCAGGGAAACAGACATCATTCTGGCCAATCCTGGTAGGAATGTGTGTTTGTGTGTGTGTGTGTGTGTGTGATGCATTTCTGTAGTAGGAGTGTGTATATGTTTTTGTCAGAATAACATTTGCTCCACATGAAGACACAACCATAAACAGCTTTGTAGTTGGTTCTGTCTGTTGTAGACCTAAAACGCAACTCATAAAACCTGGCCAAGACAAATACTTGTTGGCCAAACGCCTAGGCAAAAAAAAAAAAGACAGTCTCTCTCTTTCCTCCGTGATGTATAACCTACATAGATCTGATGCCAAGGGATGAAGGCATCTTGTGCCAGAACATTGAAGCATCTGTGAGACAACTCAGCTCTATAGGGCCAGCTTGGCCATTCAGCGTCTTAATACAATTGGACTATACGTCCAGCTCGATCATTCAACATGGAAGATCAAACAGAGCACCTTGAACAGCTTCCTTGTACACTTTTTCTGGCCTGATGATAGACTGGAGCTCTGATTTCTTGTTTTTTTATTGTTTGTACATGAAGCAAGTTTGTCACACTTTTACGTTTACGTGGATACTTGTATAACAGCAACAAACAAAATGGATGTAATGTTAAAAGGAAAGGTTAAAGTTCCAAAGTGTAATGGCTGTAGGGGCAGTGAATTGTCACCGTTTCACTGTGTCTGCGGCATAGCATGATGGAAGGCAGAGCCCATCCTTTTTTCTGCCATGTTTACTCCCTCTGCTGCCTTAATATTCTCTGACCTGAGTCAGATACCAGTTTACTGTTGTACAGAGAGGTTTTCACACACACACACACACAAAAAAAAGGCAAGTGGTTCAACCTCACAGCCATCCCCTAAGGCAAATGCTCTGTCTGACTGCAGGCCTTTCTTATTAAACAATGAATCCCGTAAACATTATGAATCCAGTAAATATATGATGATCCTTAAAAAACATTATGAATCCAATACACATCAATATACTAAACATTCAAGTAAGATGGAGATAAGCCAGACTAAAGCAGAAATAGAAGCATTGGCATAGTATTATAATCAATAATTCAGTAAATCACTGTAGAAGTAAGAAAACAAGCGTTTCAAGTCTGTTTTGTAAAATTTTTCTTCACAGTGGAGTAAAGATAAATAAACATTCGGTTGATAACAATATCATTATATTATTTTTGTTTGCAATGTGTTCTTTATGAAAATGCGTTTTCACTTTTCTTTGAAAGACAGACTTTTGGCATGCAATTTACCATTTTGCCTTCATGAATGCTACTTTTTGCAGATGTCATTACACGTCTGTGATTCATTTTCATGTTCATTAAAAAGTACATTGTGTGACGTTTTGTGAGATTGTTGGCATTAGTGTTCACTACTTCCTTATGTGTTCACTCATTGTTTACATTTATGTCTTTTCACTTAAAATGATATTAGACCAAAGTGTGTGTGTGTGTGTGTGTGCGAGCGTGTGTGTGTGTGTGTGTGTGTGTGTGTGTGTGTGTATGTGTGTATGTGTGTGTGTGTGTGTGTGATGTGATTTGACCCGACCCTGTTTGGTGATAATTTGCTTCAGATCAGCCTTTCAAAATGAACTTGGAATGGAATGCAGTCTTGGCATTGTACGTGTACATAGTTGTAGTGGTGACTGGCTGGTAGCCATGATAAGGGCCCTGTGGTCAGGGGAACTGTAAACCTTATGACATGACTTGTGTCTGTGTTTCAGTGCTGCCTGACGAGATCCTGCAAGGTGAGCATGATGTGGCCTAGCGGTCAGTCGCCTTTCTGGGTCATGTGTTCTGCGTGGACAGACATGTCCTTATGGTCCATTCTGGGCTGACTGCAACATCACACATGGCTGTGACTGGATGGGAATGGTCTGCTGTGTGAACTGTCGGTGTGCTTTGTCATGGTGTTCATTCATTGCACTGTCGGTCCGTCAAATACAGGCATTTATGTATGTACACTCACACACACACACACACACACACACACACACACACACACACACACACACACACACACGCATGCACACACACATGCACGCACTCACGCACGCATGCACGCACGCACACACGCAGGCACGCACACACGCAAGCACACACACAGACACGCACACACACACACACGCACACACACACACACACACACTGATGCATGCTTACACATATGTGTTCACAGAAACAATCACACACATACAAAAAGTGGCACTTTTTTTTTTCGTTGATATGTGTTGAAAACTAAGCACAGAAAGTGAGAATGTAGTGACTTAAGTGCCTGGCTGCATACTAATATGTACAATCCCAGTTTGACAGACTTGTCACATGGGGTTACTTCCCCTTACGCGGTCACACTCTTTGTATAGTCTCAGGTATACTGACTGGAGGTTGCATGGGCATCACTTCTCCTTACAGTAGTCATACTCTGTGTACAGTCCCAGGTAGACTGACTGAAGTTACATGGGCATTACTTCCCCTTACATTGGGCATACTCTGCGCACAGTCCCAGGTAGACTGACTAAAGTTACATGGGCATTGCTTCCCCTTACATTGGGCATACACTGCGCACAGTCCTAGGTAGACTGACTGAAGTTGCATGGCATTGCTTCCCCTTACATTGGGCATACTCTGCGCACAATCCCAGGTAGACTGACTGAAGTTACATGGGCATTACTTCCCCTGACATTGGGCATACTCTGCGCACAGTCCCAGGTAGACTGACTGAAGTTACATGGGCATTGCTTCCCCTGACATTGGGTATACTCTGCGCACAGTCCCAGGTAGACTGATTGAAGTTACATGGGCATTGCTTCCCCTGACATTGGGCATACTCTGCGCACAGTCCCCAGGTAGACTGACTGAAGTTACATGGGCATTGCTTCCCCTGACATTGGGCATACTCTGCGCACAGTCCCAGGTAGACTGACTGAAGTTACATGGGTATTGCTTCCCCTTACATTGGGCATACTCTGCGCACAGTCCCAGGTAGACTGACTGAACTGAAGTTACATGGGCATTGTTTCCCCTTACATTGGGCTTACTCTGTACACAGACACAGGTAGACTGACTGAAGTTACATGGGCATTGCTTCCCTTACATTGGGCGCACTCTGCGCACAGTCCCAGGTAGACTGACTGAAGTTACATGGGCATTGCTTCCCCTGACATTGGGCGCACTCTGCGCACAGTCCCAGGTAGACTGACTGAAGTTACATGGGCATGCTTTCCCCTGACATTGGGCGCACTCTGCGCACAGTCCCAGGTAGACTGACTGAAGTTACATGGGCATTGCTTCCCCTGACATTGGGCATACTCTGCGCACAGTTCCAGGTAGACTGACTGAAGTACATGGGCATTGCTTCCCCTTACTTTGGGCATACTCTGCGCACAGTCCCAGGTAGACTGACTGAAGTTACATGGGCATTGCTTCCCCTTACATTGGGCTTACTCTGTGCACAGACCCAGGTAGACTGACTGAAGTTACATGGGCATTGCTTCCCCTTACATTGGGCGCACTCTGCGCACAGTCCCAGGTAGACTGACTGAAGTTACATGGGCATTGCTTCCCCTTCCCAGGTAGACTGACTGAAGTTACATGGGCATTGCTTCCTCTTACATTGGGTGCACTCTGCGCACAGTCCCAGGTAGACTGACTGAAGTTACATGGGCATTGCTTCCTCTTACATTGGGTGCACTCTGCGCACAGTCCCAGGTAGACTGACTGAAGTTACATGGGCATTACTTCCCCTTACATTGGGCATACTCTGCGCACAGTCCCAGGTAGACTGATGGAAGTTACATGGGCATTGCTTCCCCTTACATTGGGCATACTCTGCGCACAGTCCCAGGTAGACTGACTGAAGTTACATGGGCATTGCTTCCCCTGACATTGGGCGTACTCTGCGCACAGTCCCAGGTAGACTGACTGGAGGTCAGGTGGCATTACTCCCCTTTACAGTGGTCCCTCTCTCATCTCCCTGAAGCCTCTTACCCACAAAGACAAGGCTTGGGCACAAGCAAACTTGGTGATGATGATTTTCAAGACAGTGTGATCTTTTCCAGGTTTTTTTTTCACACCGATTATGATTCTTTAAGAATAAATTCACACCCCATCCACCCTCTCCCACGTTCCCCTCCTCACTCAGAGTATGTGTATGAAAACTTCATTTTCTTGCATTTGAAATCCAGATGAACATCAGCACATGTGCATACATTCCCCTTCCCATCTCTTCTCCTTCCCAACGCCTCACTCAGCTGTCTCCTTCTCCCACACAGTTTCTTCCTGCTGTTGCAGAGGCGGTGCCAGGCAAATATACGCAATGCCAGCCATTTCTTGAGCTTCATGAAGCGCTTTGTGGAGTACCTCAACACACGACTCCGCATCCAGCATGTGGTTTCAGAGACCCCTCCTTCCTTCCTGCGAGACTGTGCCCAGAAAGTCTGCATAGAACGCAAACCACTCAGGTTGGCCTCCTCTTTGTCTTCGTGCTGATCTCGTCCCTTTTCTCTGTGCTTTGCCTGTCCATCATTCTTTTTTTTTTTTTTTTTCATATATGTTTGTTCTTTATTTGTTTCTCTTTGTGGTTCGGTTTTTCTCTCGGAATGCTTGCATTCACACACACACACACACACACACACACACACACACACACACACACACACACACATACACACACACACACACACACACACACACACACACACACACACACACACACACACACACACACACACACACACACACACACACACACACACACACACGTGCACATGCACACATGTACGTTGCACAAGTTTACTTTTGCACATAAAAAAAAAATCTTGGGCATCCAGAGAGTTGTACTCCATGAAATTCTGTAAACAAATCCTCTTTGATTATGAAACAAAAACAGACACACACTCTGAAAAGAAAAAATGGAAACAAAACAAAAGCCAACAAAAACTACATACCTTGAAAAGAAATTAGAAAAAAAACATCAAAGGCAGTTTGCGTGTGTGGCTCCTGTGATGACCGTGTATCACAGGCAGATGCAAAGGCAGTGGGTGGGATGTGTGATGGCTGTGTATCTGTTGTAGAAATACCCAGTGATGGCAGAGGTGATGTGTGCAGGTCGCGATGTAGCACCTGGGGTAGAGATACTCAGTGATAGTGGGTGTGTGTGTGTGTGGGTTAGTAGTGTGGTGTAGAGGTACTCAGTGATGGTAGATGTGACATGTGCAGGTTGTAATGTGGTATCTGGTATAGAAATACTCAGTGATGGTTGGTATGATGTGTGTAGGTTGTGATACAGTCTCTGGTGTAGAGACAGTGATGGTGGGTGTGATGTGTGTAGGTTGTGATACAGTCTCTGGTGTGGAGATAGTGATGGTGGATGTGATGTGTGTAGGCTGTGATACAGTCTCTGGTGTAGAGATAGTGATGGTGGGTGTGATGTGTGTAGGCTGTGATACAGTCTCTGGTGTAGAGATACTCAGTGATGGTGGGTGTGATGTGTGTAGGCTGTGATACAGTCTCTGGTGTAGAGAGGTACTCAGTGATGGTGGGTGTGATGTGTGTAGGTTGTGATATACAGTCTCGGTGTAGAGACGGTGATGGTGGGTGTGATGTGTGTAGGCTGTGATACAGTCTCTGGTGTAGAGACAGTGATGGTGGGTGTGATGTGTGTAGGCTGTGATACAGTCTCTGGTGTAGAGGTACTCAGTGATGGTGGGTGTGTGTGTGTAGGCTGTGATACAGTCTCTGGTGTAGAGACAGTGATAGTGGATGTGATGTGTGTAGGCTGTGATACAGTCTCTGGTGTGGAGATAGTGATGGTGGGTGTGATGTGTGTAGGCTGTGATACAGTCTCTGGTGTAGAGATAGTGATGGTGGGTGTGATGTGTAGGGTGTGATACAGTCTCTGGTGTAGAGACGGTGATGGTGGGTGTGATGTGTGTAGGCTGTGATACAGTCTCTGGTGTAGAGACAGTGATGGTGGGTGTGATGTGTGTAGGCTGTGATACAGTCTCTGGTGTAGAGGTACTCAGTGATGGTGGGTGTGATGTGTGTAGGCTGTGATACAGTCTCTGGTGTAGAGACAGTGATGGGTGATGTGATGTGTGTAGACTGTGATACAGTCTCTGGTGTAGAGGTACTCAGTGATGGTGGGTGTGATGTGTGTAGGCTGTGATACAGTCTCTTGTGTAGAGACAGTGATGGTGGATGTGTGTGATGTGTGTAGGCTGTGATACAGTCTCTGGTGTAGAGGTACTCAGTGATGTGTGGTGTGATGTGTGTAGGCTGTGATACAGTCTCTGGTGTAGAGACAGTGATGGTGGGTGTGATGTATGTAGGCTGTGATACAGTCTCTGGGTAGAGAGTACTCAGTGATGGTGGGTGTGATGTGTGTAGGCTGTGATACAGTCTCTTGTGTAGAGACAGTGATGGTGGATGTGATGTGTGTAGGCTGTGATACAGTCTCTGGTGTAGAGGTACTCAGTGATGGTGGGTGTGATGTGTGTAGGTTGTGATACAGTCTCTGGTGTAGAGATAGTGATGGTGGTGTGATGTGTGTAGGCTGTGATACAGTCTCTGATGTGGAGATACTCAGTGATGGTGGGTGTGATGTGTGTAGGTTGTGATACAGTCTCTGATGTGGAGATACTCAGTGATGGTGGGTGTGATGTGTGTAGGCTGTGATACAGTCTCTGGTGTAGAGAGATAGTGATGGTGGGTGTGATGTGTGTAGGCTGTGATACAGTCTCTGATGTGGAGATACTCAGTGATGGTGGGTGTGATGTGTGTAGGTTGTGATACAGTCTCTGATGTGGAGATACTCAGTGGTGGGTGGGTGATGTGTGTAGTTGTGATACAGTCTCTGGTGTAGAGATAGTGATGGTGGGTGTGATGTGTGTAGGCTGTGATACAGTCTCTGGTGTGGAGACATTCAGTGATGGTGGGTGTGATGTGTGTAGGCTGTGATACAGTCTCTGGTGTGGAAATACTCAGTGATGCTGGGTGTGATGTGTATAGGCTGTGATACAGTCTCTGGTGTGGAGATACTCAGTGATGCTGGGTGTGATGTGTGCAGGTTCTGTGCAGAACGACTGCACTCTCTGATGAGGACACTGGAGCTGACAGACCTCAAGGACTATTCTGCTCTCTCTCTGGTCTCCAGCTTTGCCACACTGGTCAGCACTTACACCAAGGGTCAGTCAGTAGTGTGTGGTTATCCTTATCCCTTTCATCATCATTATCATCATCATCATCATCACCATCACCATCATCATCATCATCTCTGGTCTCCAGCTTTGCCAAGCTGGTCAGCACTTACACCAAGGGTCATTAGTCTGTGGTTATCCTTACCCCTTTCTCATCATCATCATCATCATCACCATCACCATCATCATCATCTCTGGTCTCCAGCTTTGCCACGCTGGTCAGCACTTACACCAAGGGTCAGTAGTCTGTGGTTATCATCACTGCTGTCATCATCATCATTATCATCATCATTATCATCATCACCACATCATCATCATCATCATCATCATCATCACCATCATCATTCATCATCATCATCATCATCATCATCATCATCATCATCATCATCATCATCATCGTCGTTATCATCTCTCTGGTGTCTAGTTTTGGTATGCTGGCAGCACACACACCAAGGGTCAGTGGTCTTCGGTTGTCATTCTCATAATTTTTATCATCATCATCATCATCATCATCATCATCATCATCATCATCACACATCATCACCATCATCATCATCTTTCTGGTGTCTAGTTTTGGTATGTTAGTCAGCATTTATGCAAGGGGTCATGGGTCTGTGGTTGTTGATATCAATATTCCTAGCACCATCAGCAGCAGCAGCAGCAACATATTATCTCTCTTCTGTGTGTGCTTTGCATGCTGGTCATCACTGATACAAAGGTCAGTGTTTCGTGGTCTTCATCATCATCATCAACATCATCATCATCATCATCATCATCACATCATCATCATCATCACCATCATCATCATCATCATCATCATCATCATCGTCGTCATCATTTCTCAGGAGCCTGACATCCAGTCAGTGCTTACATCAAGTGTCAGTGGTTTCTTGTCATCTGTTTCATTTTTTTTTCATTTACACTTTTCATTATCATCATCATTGTCATCAGCTGTTTCAGTATGATCAGGGTCACTAATCAAGATGATGTCAGATTAGTCAGGAAATTACACCAAGAGTCAGTATTGTGTTGTTGACGACATGGTCATGGTCATGATTATTACAGTTGAATCTGTGTTAAAGTCACTTCTGTTCACTGACGCCCTCTTCACACCACACACATTCTGTGGCAGACCATTTTCCTGGCACTGTCATACTATTTTCCACCTCTGTAGAACATCTCTGTCTTCACACCACGCATTCTGTGGCAAATCATTTTTATGGCGCTGTCATACTATTTTCCACCTCTGTAGAACATCTCTCTCTTCACACCACACATTCTGTGGCAGACCAGTTTTGTGGCACTGTCATACTATTTTCACCTCTGTACAACATCTCTGTCTTCACACCACACATTCTGTGGCAGACCATTTTTCTGGCACTGTCATACTATTTTCCACCTCTGTAGAACATCTCTGTCTTCACACCACACATTCTGTGGCAAATCATTTTCCTGGCACTGTCATACTATTTTCCACCTCTGTAGAACATCTCTCCCTTCACACACACACATTCTGTCACAGATCATTCCTCTCACACTGTTACACTGTTTTCCACCTCAGCACTGTGACCCGCCCTATTCCAATTAGCAGCCAACCTATCCAATGACGATGGGCATGGAGAAAAAGGTCGAGCTGTAATTAAAAGGTTCACAGTGCAGATTATGCTATGATCTGAATTGGAGTGTGTAATTAGAAGTGTGCACTTCCTGCCAGGGTTTGCTGATCATGGAGCCGTTTGATGACCGCACGCCAACCATCTCCAATCCCGTGCTGCACCTCAGCTGCCTGGATGCCTCCATCGCCGTCAAACCCATCTTCAACCGATTCCAGACTCTGGTGGTCACCTCAGGGGTGAGTGCTGTGTCCTGGCTGCTTTTGTTGTGGGAGTGCAGGTGTAGCGGCAGTTTTCTCTGCTGTCACCGCTTGTAACATACATTGGGGGTCAGAGGAGATAGGGGGCCTAGAAACGGACAGGTGTCACAATGTCAGAGTGCATTGCATGATCCACTGCCCGTACCCTCTTTCCCACCCACCCTTCTCTATTCACCATCCCTGCTTTCGGACTCCCACCTCCTACTAAAAAATTCCAGCACAGTCCTGCTCAATCAGACCAATTTGTACTGACTCTGTACATGGTCTTTGATTTTCCCAAATGCTGTCAGATGTTGCTGTTTGAATGCATTGGATTTTTTACTGTGTTATGCTGGCTGCTTCTGTCCTGCGAGTGCAGACATACAGGTGAATCTCCTCTCACCACATGTAACAGGTATTGTGCTGCTGTTTTTACCCTGGGAGTGCGGGAGTAGAGGTAGTTTTGCTGCATGTAACAGACATTGTAGCCCAGACTGTATGTGTCCAGTCCTCTGTACAGAAAATGCTGTCTGCAGACATGATTTGGTTGCCAGACCAACGGGCCTCGCTGACCTCACCTGCTCTGGGTGTCATGAACCCTGGTCACTATATGTAACCTGACGCCCCTGTCTTCCCATCCTACCACCGGTGTGGAGTGCAGTGATCACGTTTGTCTGTGAATATTTGTAACCAGGTGTCCCCACTGTTTGTCTCAGAGTCAGACTCTGATTGTTACAAGAACCCTGAAGGGAGTCTAGACACAACATTTTGTGTAACACCTGCAGTGAGACGCATCATGGTTTACGTTTGAACCATGATTGTCATGGGCCCGTACATTGTGTCAGTATTGACTTTTTGTACTCATGCAGTCGTAGACATACTTTGCAATGTGTATTCGTAGTTCATCATAGCAGAGTATTCATTTGAGCGTAGCTTTCAGTCTGGTTTAACCTGAGGTAACTGTTTTGTATATTTTAGTCATGACTGTCTGCAGCAGTCACTCAGAAAATGAAATTTATCTTTCATCACATGACTTGCTGTGCATTTATGTCATGGAATGTTTTTGTGTCTACACCATTCTGTTTATGCAAGTCATGTGGACAGATGCAAAGTTGCTGAAGTTTGTCTTTTTCCAAAACTTGGTAAATTTATAATATGAAGTTGTGATCAGTAGGTTTTATTCATTTTTTAGAAAAAAGTTGTCTTCAAAGTATTTTGCTGGTTTCAGAAATCTATGGACTATTTTCCTTTTCATGGCATATTTCATTCTCTCAAAAGCATATGTGTGTGTCTGACTGTGTGTTTGTGTATGTGACAGTGCTTATTTGTCTGTTTGCGTGACTCTGTGTGTATGTGTGTGTGTGTGTGTGTGTGTGTGTGTGTGTGTGTGCATGTGTATGTGTGCTCGCGTATGTGTGTGTGCATGTGTGTGTGTGTGTGTGTGTGTGTGTGTGTGTGTGTGTGTGTGTGTTTCAGACACTGTCTCCACTGGAGATGTATCCCAAGATCCTAGATTTTCATCCTGTTACCATGGCGACCTTCACTATGACACTGGCCAGACCCTGCATCTGCCCATGGTCAGTCTGTGGTTTCACCTATGAAGTCTGTTTATGGTGTCTGTGTGTGTGTTCAGACAGGTACCATGAGGTATCTGTCCAATGGTCAGTCTGTGGTTCTCTGTGGAGTCTGTTTATGGTGTCTGTGTGTGTGTTCAGACAGGTACCATGAGGTATCTGCCCAATGGTCAGTCTGTGGTTTCACCTATGAAGTCTGTTTATGGTGTCTGTGTGTGTGTTCAGACAGGTACCATGAGGTATCTGCCCAATGGTCAGTCTGTGGTTTCACCTGTGGAGTCTGTTTATGGTGTCTGTGTGTGTTTTCAGACAGGTACCAAGTGGAGTCAGTGTGTGCATGTCTCTGCGTGTTTTCACACAGGTATAAGGAGTGTGTATATGTGTGTCCATGTATTGTTCATACTGTCACTATATGCAGTTGTATGTGTGTGTGTGTGTTCACACAAGCACTATATGGAATCTGTGTTTGTGTGTGCGTGTGTGTTTGTGGTCACACGGGTTCTAAATGGTATCTTTCTATGTGTGTCTGTGTGATTAAGCACAGATATGTGTGGAGTCTGTATTGTGTGTCCCTGTGTGTGTCTATGTATATCTGTGTGTATTCACATAGGTATATGGAGTCTTGCACAGGTATATGAAGTCCGTGTAAGTGTGTCTCTCTCTGTGTGTGTTCACACAGCTGTGTGGAGTCTGTGTATGTGTGTCTCTGTGTGTGTATGTTCACTCAGATATATGGAATCTGTGTGTATTTGAGTGAATGTGTGCCAATTTGAGTGCATGTATTTGTGGATGGTCTATAATAATGTAGGTACTGTGTGTGTATACAATCTTGTTACAGGTCATGAAGATTTGTCTTGTTGTAATAGTGCATGCATGGTATATGGGTACATTGTGTGCATGTGTTTGTGTGTGCACACATGTACATTTGCTTGTGTGTGCTTGTGCTTGGAAGTGCAAGACATTTAGTGTATGTGTGAGTGTGCATGTGTGAATGTGTTTGTGTGTGTGTGTGTGTGTGTGTGTGTGTATGCACATGTGTTTGTATGTGTGTGATCAGACATGTGTAGTGAAGGTGTTTATGGGTTTCAGGTGGTCAGCAAAGGCAATGACCAGGTGGCCATGACCTCCAAGTTTGAAACCCGTGAAGACATCGGTGAGTTGACCTCGGTGTCCAGACAGGAAGGCTGTCCCCCACACTCCTCCACCTGTCTCACCAAGATATCACCAAGATATCCTATCCCATCAACACATGACAGAAGATCGTAGCTGTTTGACTAAGTCATCTCAATGCATCAACATGACAAAAGAGGCTTCAGTCTGTTTTTCACAATGACATCTTAAGACACCAACATGACAAAATATCTTCAACCAGGTTTACCCTTGACAAAAGATCTTCAGTCTGTTTCACAATGACATCTTAAGACACCAACACGACAAAAGATCTTCAGCCAGGCTTACCCTTGACAAAAGATCTTCAGTCTGTTTCACAATGACATCTTAAGACACCAACATGACAAAAGATCTTCAGCCAGGCTTACCCTTGACAAAAGATCTTCAGTCTGTTTCACAATGACATCTTAAGACACCAACATGACAAAAGATCTTCAGCCAGGCTTACCCTTGACAAAAGATCTTCAGTCTGTTTCACAATGACATCTTAAGACACCAACATGACAAAAGATCTTCAGCCAGGCTTACCCTTGACAAAAGATCTTCAGTCTGTTTCACAATGACATCTTAAGACACCAACATGACAAAATCTTCAGCCAGGCTTACCCTTGACAAAAGATCTTCAGTCTGTTTCACAATGACATCTTAAGACACCAACATGACAAAAGATCTTCAGCCAGGCTTACACTTGACAAAAGATCTTCAGTCTGTTTCTGAAAGTTTTTCTGTGGCTCCAACATGATGGAAGATGTTCAGGCTTTCATAAAGTCCCCAATCTCTCATTTAATTTGACTGCAAAAAAAAAAATGTTCATTTGTCTCATTGAGTCATTCTATGACATCAGTATGTCAAAATATCATTCATTTCTTTCATCAAGTCATCCTACAGCATAAAACAAGACAAAAGATCTTTGGCTTGTTTCACTGAGCCTTCCTTTGATAGCAATACAACGAAAATTTTCCCTGCTTTATCAAGTCATCCTAAGACACTAACATGACAAAAGATCTTCAGCCTGGTGTCTGTGTAGCATCGAAACGACAAAGATCGTCAGCCTATTTGACTAAACCATCTTATGATGTCAGTATGTCTTCAGCCTGTTTCACTAAATCATCTCATGACACCAACATGACAAGATCTTTAGCCTGTTTTTTAAGTGACAAAATATCTTCAGTCTGTTTCGTTAAGTCATCCTGTGACACAAACACAATGAAAGATCTTCAGTCTGTCTTACCCATGACACTTTTTAGCCTGCTTCACTCAGTCATCCAGTCACATTAACTTTTTCGCAACACTCTGTGAGAATGATCGCGTCGCCCAACTTACCACTCGGTGACATGGGGCAAAAATACTTGTGGCAGGCGATCTGTCACTCAGGACACGTTGCGAGAATGACGGCGACGGTCTTCTAAAAATAAATCTGACCGAACTTCCAGAAGAATTTTTAACCAGTGGTGTCAGGGTACAAATACAGTCCTTCCTACATCATATCCGACCAGTTAGCAGGCTACTAACAGACGATTTCATTGGTTAATTTGAAGAGAAAGCAACCAACCTGTTGGGGTTTTCAAGCACTCAATCAGTGCTCCTTGTTCGAAGTATGTCATTTTCAACTCAATCAAACAACAAAATAATGATTTTGACTATTGAAACATTAATCATCAAGAAGATGAAAGATAGGTCTATTTCACTGTACAAAAATAAAGTCACTGTCGGATTTAGGCTTTTAAGGAAAATTGATAACTAAAAAAATGGTCAAAATCAGGTGTCCTGAGGGAATTTCAGCGCTGTGACTGCAGTGTTAACTGGGCAGAACGAGGGTCTGTGTTGATAGTGTTAATATGACGAAAAATGCACACGTTTTACTGAAAGACTTTCACTGTGTCATCCTGTGAAATCAACATGACAAATCATGATACTGGTTGATTGCATGGTAAGAAGGTAACGATTGTGAAATGAGTAATATTGGTTGATCTCTCTAGATGTCAGTGATTAGGAAAGGATTGAGAAATTGGAGATGTTGGTTGATTGTGTGATTCTGTAATGAGGAAGTCTGTGGAAACCGGAAGGTTGGTTGATCGTTTGACATCTGTGATGAAGAAAAAGTTGAGGGATCTATTACATTGTTTGATGCATTATGATAGTGAGGTAGAAAGGGTTGTGGAATCGGAAAAGCTATGTCATTTTTTTTTTAATTTATGTGATGGAAAAAAAAAAAAACCCTGACTTTTTTCAATACAATTTCAGCTGTGATTCGTAACTACGGTAACTTGTTGGTGGAGATGTCGGGTATTGTTCCTGATGGTGTCGTCTGTTTCTTCACCAGTTACATCTACATGGTGAGTGGGTCTGCCATCACTTTCCATTACCATCTGGTAAATAGGCTTTTTCTGTGGGTAAATAGATACAGATGTGGTAGATGAAACACCAGATCACTGAACTGTACCAAAGGGTGGTGGGTTCACTCTGACCTGTATCGGGAGCATGGAGACACAAGTGTTTAGGGTCACCTAGCATAGCTGCCAATTCTTCAGAATTTTCATGGATTTTCTCAATTCACAAATTATTTCCGAAATCACTTGGAATGAAAATCCAGGCTTCAGAGGTGAGGATTCCCTTTTTTTTTCTAATCTGGCTGATAACGTATTGCAGAATGAAACCTATATGGTGTTTTGTAAATTTTAGCAGTTATATGTTGAGGAAAATGGTTTTTTCTTTTTAAACACCACATTTATATTTAGTTTAAAATGCGTTCAGTAAAATATGGATTGTTCCCTCTTCAGCATGCTCCACCCCCTTAAGCCCCTTCATTCCCAGATTTCGTCTCAGCGGCCACCTCAAAGCTGGCTGCGTGTCCGTGATTTGATGTCATGGGTCAAGGTCTCTTGTACATATGACTTCACTAACGTGGTGTATTGTGGTCTGTGTTATGCGAGATATTTGCACCTTGGCAGGCAGATAATATGTGATGTTTTAATCTTATGTGACCTCAGTGACCTGGGAATAATGCATAATGTCAGTCTGATGTGACATAGGTAACCTGTGGATAATGTGTGATAAGTCAGTCTGATGTATCATGTGATGTGATCTAAGTGACCTATGCATAATGTATAATGTGTCAGTCTCACATGAACTTGATGACCTTTTGATAATGTGTTATGTGGCAAGTGTGCGAGTCATTTTAGATGGTGGTTGCTTTCTGGTATGAACAAGTAGATGGTGTCAGCCAGTTCAGTGTTGGTGGTAATGTGACAAGTGTGTGTGTCATTTCAGGAGATGGTGGTGGCTTCCTGGTATGAACAGGTAGGCAGTATCAGCCTGTCTATGGTTGTTTTGTTAGTGCATCCATTGCTTTTCGTCAGCCTTTCTATTGCTTTTCGTCAAACTTTCTGATTTTGTTTGTCAGCCTTTCCACTGATTTTCATCTCTCTGATTTTGTTTCTCAGTCTTTCCATCGCTTTTCATCAGTCAGTCTTCTTTTGTTTGTCAGCCTTTCCATTGATTTTCATCGGTCTTTCTGAATTTGTTCATCGGCCTTTCCATTGTTAATTGTCAGCCTTTCTGTTGATCTTACAGACAGGCTTTCTGTGGTGTTTTTGTTAGTCTTCCTGTTTGTGTTTTGTTCGCCTGGTCATTAATGCTTGTCAGCCCGAGATTTTTTTTTGTCAGTTTCTTTGTGTGTGTTTGTCAGCATTTCTGTTGGCGTTTCATCCACCTTTCTGTTCATGTTTGTCAGCCTTTCTCTTCGTACTTGTCATCGCTTTCCATCGCTGCCCTGTCAGTCTCTCGAAGTTTGTCGGTCTTTCTTCTGTTTTTGTTTTTCAGCTTTTCTGTTGGTATTTGTCATCCTTTCTATTGCTTTTCATCATTCTTTCCATCTCTTGATTGTCCGCGTTTGTATTTATGAGCAGTTGTCTGTTAACCCATGTGGCCTGCATTGCTGTCTGTTCTCTTCCTCTGTATCCTTGAAATGTCTGTTCACTTCCTCTCTGTTTGCGAGTTCTTGTCTTTCAACCTATGTGGTGTGCTTGTGTTCGCTGTTGCTATCAAGGCCATCGCCGTTCCTTGTAATCAAGAGCATCTCTTAGGAGATCTTGGCAATCAACACAGTCTCCTTGTAGATAAGGCAGTCTACTTGTATATATGGCTATCAAGACAGTCTCTCTGTAAGTTGTGTTGGTGTGTCTGTGGCTATCAAGACCATCTCCCTATAGCTTCTATCAAGACCCATCACCATGTAGGTTGAGCTGGTTCTCTGGCTATCAAGACCATCTTCCTGTAGCTTGTGGCTATCAAAACCATTACCCAGTGGGTCATAGCTCTCAGAACCATCTCTTTGTAAGTGAAAGCTATCAAGACCATCGCCCTGTACGTTGTAGCTATCAAGACCATTACCCAGTGGGTCATAGCTATCAGAACCATCTCTTTGTAAGTGAAAGCTATCAAGACTATCGCCCTGTATGTTGTAGCCATCAAGACCATTTACCCCTGTGGGTCATAGCTATCTTTTTATAAGTTAAAGCAATCAAGACCATTTCCCTGTAGGTTGAAGCTATCAAGACCATTTCCTGTGTAGGTTGTAGCCATCAAAATCATCTTGTAAATTAAAGCCATCAAGTCCATCTCCCTGTAGGTTGTAGCCATCAAGACCATCTCCCTGTAGGTTGTAACTATCAAGACCATCTCCTTGTAAGTTGTAGCTACCAAGACCATCTCCCTGTAGGTTCTAGCTATCAAGACCATCTTCTTGTAGGTTGTGGCTATCAAGACCATTATCTTGGGGTCATAGCTATCAAAACCATTTCTTTGTAAGTTAAACTATCAAGACCATTTCCCTGTCGGTTGTAGCTATCAAGACCATTTCCCTGTAGGTTGTAGCCATCAAAACCATCTCCTTGTAAGTTAAAGCTGTCATGACCATCTCTCTGTAGGCTGTAGCTATCACGACCATCTCATTGTTAGGTTGTAGCTATCAAAACCATTTCCTTGGTAGGTTGTACCTATCCCTGTAGGTTTAACTATCAACACCATCTTTTTGTAAGTTAAAGTAAACAGGACCATCTCCCTGTGGCTTGTGCAGGTTGTCTGTGGTGGATGGATGTCTGTGACAATTAAGACTAGTCGGATTGTGCTGTCTCTGGCTGTCAAAGCCACATCCCACTGTTTTCAGATTGTCCACTGAAGGAGTGATATTTCACCAATGATATGAAACAGTTTGCTCTCAAAGCAAGCAGGTGATCTTTCACCGATGATATTAAGTATTTTTACACTCTAAATTGAAATCATGTACTATTCCTCCTTGCTGTTTGGAGAAGCTAGCTTCACAAGGCTGATGTAGGCTATGTCTCCAAAATGTAATAGTTAGGTTTCCAGAATGAAAAATGTTTCCAAAAGTGTGATAGAGATTGTTACTCAAGTGGAATTTAGGCTTAACCTTTGTGTATGTAAGGTAAAGTATAGAGTAGGTATGTTTCCCAGGCCTAACCAAGGTTATGTTCCCAAAGTGTGATATATGCCGTTTCCACATTGCAAAATATCTCGTTTCCAAGGTGTATGATAGGTATTGTTTACAAGATGTAAAGAATGTACTCATTTAAAAGGTATAATGTGTACTAGGTGTAATGTAGGTATATTTTTGTTTCAGTCCTAATGTAAAGTATTGTTTACAAGATGTAAAGAATGTACACATTTAAAAGGTATAATGTGTACTAGGTGTAATGTAGTACATTTTTGTTTCACTCTCTAATGTAAGTCTATGTTGGGAACAGGATGGGAGAAAAGGAGAAAAAGTTTAAAACATATGTCAGGGTGTGTGCTGGAGTTGTTCCATGATGAGAGATATTCCATATCCATGTTTCTCCCTGCGCACTCAGTACAAGTGTCATTTCTGGTCTCTGTGCTGATGTGTGGTGTGTGGGTGTGGGTGTGGGTGTGTGTGTGTGTGTGTGTGTGTGTGTGTGTGTGTTTTTTTTGAATGGATGCAGTTGGCAGCTGTGTGCATGTGTGTTTGAATGGATGCAGTTGGCAGGTGTGTGCGTGTATGTATGAATGGATGCAGTTGGCAGGTGTGTGCATGTGTGTTTGAATGGATGCAGTTGGCAGGTGTGTGCGTGTGTGTTTTAATGGATGCAGTTGGCAGTGTGTGCGTGTGTGTGTTGAGTGTGTGCAGTTGGCAGGTGTTTGGCTCTCAGGCTCTGTAAATTGGCAGTGCTTTGCTGGGGAAACAAAGTTGTCCATGGGTTATAATGAAGACAAGTAACACTTTCATATGCACACAAACATGATATGCACATACATGTCCTCCCTCTCTTACTGTCCATCTTGCACGCACTCTCTCTCACATAGAGGACAAAAAAGGAGGTTGAATATTGCCACTGTAACTGCAGTCAACAGTAAAAGTGAAATGAAGTAGAATGGAGCAAGTGGTCGGCATGTTGAAAGACTGATCAGTGTATATCACAGAACGTTGATGATGGAAGGGCATACAGCAATATCCTGCCCACACTATACACGGCTGGAGACATCTCTTCTGTACACTAGCAAAGCCAGCAGGTCAGGTGACTGATGGGTCATAGGTCAGAACCTTAGTGCATCGAGAAAATGAATGACAATCATCTCACAAAGGAAATCAAAAAAAAAAAAAAAAAAATTAGTAAATGACTATCCATTGAGCAACAAACATTACAAAGATAACCCAATACTATGTATGTATTATAAACAATGAAAACAAAGAATATGCATAATAAACACTAATATCCAATAGCAGCTGTGAATGATGATCAATGCAACAAAATATGACATGGAGCCTTTCACAGATAACAAAAGGGTGGGCAAAAGGCCACAAAAGTTGACACTCGTCCATCAAGTCACTGACTCAAACTTAAACCAGTACTCTTCGACACTAGGCTGACAGCCTTGATTCTATAAACTGCAACAATTATTCTATGATACTAGACTCACAGCACTGACTCAAAACCGTTATTCTACGATACCAGACTCACAACTCTGACTCAAACTGTAATCACTGTTCTCTCATACTAGGCTCACAGCTATCTCTTCCCACAAACTCCACCCCATCATACCTAGAGCGTCCTCATGGTTTGGGTCACCGCTAACCCTTGTCCTATGACCCCTGCATGGCCAGGGTCTTCTCTTGCCAGCAGAAAATGGGTTGTACAAAATCATCCCAACTTTCCTGCCTTGTCCATGGTCAGCTTGGGCAGCAACGTGCATATTTGAAAGTTGTGAAAGAGGTTGTGATGTGGTGGCATGGAGAGGGTCAGGGTGAAGAGAAGGGGATGGGAGTCAGTGTATGGTGGCACGGCCGAAGAACTGCCTCTTGACATGAGCGAGACAAAAGAGGTCAACTCGAGCTACCGATAGGTGGACAGTCTGAAAGGGTTTGTGGTGGCGACGAGGGCCTAACTGGTCGATTCTTGATGTTTATAGTCCACCCAACTTCCGGGGGTGTGTCTGAGGGGAGGATTCACCTCACAGGAGGAATGGATGGGTGGACGTGAGAAGTAAGTGTGGATATGATGGACGGACAGTGTGAGGAGTGTGATGATGATGGTTGAATTCTTAACACAAGTGAGAGATGAAGTTCAAAGAAAAATTCTACGCACAAAGGTAGAAGACAGGAGAAGGTAGACTAACACTGCCCAGAATGGCAGATAATGAAGAAAGAGTTTCTGTGGGGAGAGAGGTGTCTGGGATATGCAGGTCTAGTGAACATTACTCCAGAGCATGGAGCAAAGGCCCAGGTGTTTTCTGCTGAGAAAGGAGGTTCGAACCCCTAATGAATGGCACAGCAACATCCTAGAAAAAGGATACCATGCTAAATGAACTGCTTAGTGATTTCACTGGATAAGGACACTGCTTGAACTTGACTGGAATCACACAGTGAAATACTGAAGAAGGAAACCATTGGATTTAAATGGCACAATAACATCATGGGATAAGAATGCTATAGGACTTGAATGGCACAGTGAGATTATAGAATAAGAATGGTACAGGATTTGAACAGCGCAATGACATCACATTCAAAGGATTCTACAGGAATTGAATGGCACAATGTCATGGGATAAGGACACCACAGGACTTAAATGGCACAGTGACATCATGGGATGAGGACACCATCACTGGACTACAATGTATTATGGAATAAGACACCACTGGACTGAAATGGCACCGTAACATGACACCGCTGGATTGAAATGGCACAGTAACATGACACCGCTGGACTGAAATGGCACAGTAACATGACACCGCTGGACTGAAATGGCACAGTAACATGACACCGCTGGACTGAAATGGCACAGTAACGTGACACCGCTGGACTGAAATGGCACAGTAACATGACACCGCGCTGGACTGAAATGGCACAGTAACATGACACCACTGGACTGAAATGGCACCGTAACATGATGCCACTGGACTGAAATGGCACAGTAACACGACGCCACTAGACTGAAATGGCACAGTAACATGACGCCACTGGACTGAAATGGCATAGTAACATGACACCACTGGGCTGAAATGGCACAGTAACACGACTCCATTGGACTGAAATGGCACAATAACACGACACCACTAGACTGAAATGGCACAGTAACATAACACCACTGGACTGAAATGGCACAGTAACATGACACCACTGGACTAACATGACACAATGACGTAACGGGTTAAGGACACAGCTGTATAAGGAACCATGGTAGGTGTGATGGAGGTTCTCAAAAGCCAAACAAACATGGTGCAGTGAGATGACTTTGATCACATAAAAGAAAAACACTTCATTCCTGTCTTCACTCATGAACGGTCAGAGGATTGTGAGCACACAGCAGAAAGGAATCAACCTCAGTCCTGTCTTGCCTTAACAGCTCCAGTCAGCCACCACTTGGATCATAACAACCTCATCACGGGACAACAAACTGTCAACAGGGAGCATAACAGTCAGCCATACCCCCGTAGGGTCCATCCCAGGAATCTGAAGGACTTCCATTTAGCCATTACTCTGGCAACAGAGACTGGTACGTTGAATACATGTGCATCCTACCGACTATACATCAACTGCTTTCACGCTAACAGCCAGCAGATTATGACATGAAAGAGATGGCAGCCTTGTGTCACGAGAGAAACCACCTGTCCTACAACAGTCAATGCAAAGGAAATGAACGAGTAATCAACAGTCCAGGAAGCAGACAGTCCAGATAAAGGAGGGGTCCACACCACCACTTCCACCTCATCCAAACACACCAAGTCATAGAATGAACAGAAAGAGAGAGCCACCATCACCATCAGCCCACACACACACACTGACGTACTGGAGGAGAACCAGAGAGTCATGGGAAACAGACATGTGGAATATAAAGACAGTGCAAGCCCATACACGGGACCAGAGAAATGGCTTGCGTCAAAGGAAATGGGCATGTAGGATTTGAAACAGACCAGAGAAATGATTAATGTCGAAGGAAACAGATGCATAGGAAATCAAAATGCTTCTAAATCAGACAGACCAAAAGACTTGCGTTAAAGGAAACAGATACGCAGGATAGAAAGACAGTGATAGGCCCTACACAGGCCAGAGAACCGACTTTTGTCAAAGGAAACAGACATGTAGGATATGAAAACCGTGCTAAACCTCGCACAGAGTAGAGAAATGACCCACATCAAAGCATGGTAACTATTTCAGAGTGTCACATGTATTATGGTCTGTTTATGTGATTTTATGACAGTATTCCATTAAACCATAACAGAAACGTGTGTTTGTTAACAAGCTGTCATCCCCAACTCCCCTGTCCCCTAGTGTTTCCAGGTACAGAGTATTGTGTGGTCCGTTGTCTGCAGGCCTGAAGTTCATTTCCCACCAAGTTCCTAATCAGAGGTTTGGACCTTTGCAAGCAACTGAAATACTGACACATAATCCTTCATTATTACTTGAAATACCTTAGCAGCCATTGTTGTAACTTTAGACACCTTAGCAAGCAACTGAAATATATGTATAGCCACATAGGCATCAACAAGCATACACTATCATATGACTGGAGCAGCTACAAGTCAAGAGATAGAACATCAGTTTCGCTGTAGTAAAACTTGGTCGTCGTCTTCTTCTTCACCGTTCCAGTATCTGGTAGCATGTGAACTCGTTTTACCCCCTGTTGGGATACTCATTATACTCTAGAATATAGTCAGTTCACTCCGACTTCGTTGAGTGCAGACATTTGTGGGAAGAGGGTTGTGGAAAAAGATAGATAAAAGATATGGCAGACACAGAAAGGACAGTAGACAACAGTACAGCAAAGGAGGAGACAGAGTTACTGAGAACGAAAGGAAAAGGGACATTACTAGCACAGAATGTCCAGAAGGTGGGGAACTATTTGTACAAAAGACAAGGTCGATAGGGCTTGGTCGATCTTAACTTCCAAAGATATGGACTCTCCTTAAAAAAAAAATTGTTCTGATGTATACCTGTGCATAAGACTTGAAATTGTAACAGACCTCAAGGGCAGGGACAATGCCAAGGTCTTTGTAGTGCTGCAGATGTTGAGGAAGACAACAGCAGTAACAACCCAGTTATGAAAGAGGTAATGTCTGGCCTTTCGGAAAGATGGAAAAACCCACCGCGAAATAGGGAAAGTAGAAAGGACACCAAAGATTTGCTGACATTTGTGGACCCTGCACAGTCTGTTTGCCTCTTGGCCCAGACAAAAAAACATAGGATTGTGATTTTGTGCACGTAATGCTTTCTCTATCCTCTGGGATGGCTGCTCTAATTTTTACCCATAGAAATCTGTTGTAATATTGATGTCACACTGTTTTGTACATGAGGCTCATGTCTTTGTTCCGTGTACACACATCTACCAGTCACTATCGTACCATGACTTAAGAGTGTGAGTGGGTGAGGGAGGGAAGAGGGAGGTGAAGTGCTGAGAGATGAGCGTGTTGGGGCAGAGGGATCAGGAGGGAGGATTACTGGTTGTCTGGAGCCCCCCCTTCTCACACCCTCATCCCCACCCCCCCCCAAAATCAGCAACTATATATTCACAGTGGATGCAATTGGAAATGTTTTTTATCTAGATTAACCCCAATTAACCTTTTTTTTCCCTGCTGTTGTAAGGTTTAAGCAACTGTTGAATGACCATCGTCATCAATTGTTTGAATAGGCAGCTGCAGGTGTAGACCCTTAAAATGCTTACCTCTCCCTCCTCCACCATCCCTCTTCTTTTGTTTTATGTGAAAGGCAGCGATGTGCCCCTGGGTGACATACTTCTGGTGTCATCTGACCTTTGTCCAGTATTGCAATCAGCCAGCAATGATTCAGGCATATGAATACTTGAAATGAGATCACACAATTGGTTTTGAACAATGCATTTCTTTGAAGAAAAAAAAAGTGTAGAACCAAACGCACCTTGAAAACAAACTGCATAGAGCTTTTCCATGACGTACAGTTATCCTGGTCCCAAGTTTTACAGAACACTACACAGATGATAAAGGCATCTTAATGCTGATCACCTCTAGACAAAACCCCGCTTCACTTTTTCTTATAAGGCAGGAATGAGATGAATTCCATTCTAGACATTCTCTTATGTCTGCACCAATGTTTGTTTGTTTTTTTTACCATGATGAAGAGAAAAGAAAAGAAGCAAATGATCTGAAATGGATGAAAAAAACAAAAGCAAACAGTATTTGCTGTCCCAGTTGCTACTGGTTGCTGCAAAGAACATTGGACAACATGAACAGGCAGAAAAAAGATGGGATGGGGGGGGGGTAGAAGGGGAGAAGATTGGGGGTGGGGGGGGGGTGGGGGTCCCATAACACAATGAAAAAGTTTACGATTGAGTTTTCATAACCTCATGGCCACAAGGGCAGTGAATTACTTAGAGGTCCACTGTGTCCAGGGGACAGTCAGTCAGTTATTTACTCATTAAATCGATTTTTTTTTTTTTTAAACAAGGGTGCTAGCTGTGTGTATACTTATCCATACTAACTGCCAAACTTACCTTCTGTACTAAAGAAAAGTGGTGTGCTAGGATTTTACTTGTTTCATGCCTGGATTCACACTAAAAACTTTGGTTTGCAGTATCATTCATAGGATTTCTTAAAAAATGGCGTCAGAACCAATGTATACTCTGAGACAAAAAAATCCCCTGATATTGAACCAGCTCTGCGGAGATTCAAACAAGCAACTCCAAGATTACGAGTCCAGCATTCCATCCACCGAGTTATTCCAGCTTCCTTTCTGCTGTGTGAAAACCTCTACCTCTCCTACTGACTTTGAAGACCGTATACTGTCGAAATTGTTTGAACAAGTCGAACACCTTTTCCAGGAAGGTGTGTACAATCAGTCATCTCAACATGTGCAGTCTATGCTCAGTTGTGTGAAAAACGTCTGGGTAGAAATTGACTACATGCATAGAATATACACTGCAGCAATGCAGTGGAACAAGTGACATTTACCAATCTGGAGAAATCGTTTGGGGTAGAGAGGAGATTTGGAAAGACTGTGACATTTACCAATCTGGAGAAATCGTTTGGGGTAAAGAGGAGATTTGGAAAGACTGGTATCCTTGAGGACAAAGCAGTGAAGGTCAGGGCATCAGAACCAGGACAAAACCCCAGCTGGTCTGTGAACATGCGGCAGTGGTAGAGACGGCAGAATAGTCAGCACAAACCAGTGATCCAGGAGGCCCAAACCGTGGGGTGGAATCAGAACCATGAGACCTCCATCTTCATGCCCATCCTGGAGGCCTTAGCCATACGGCAGCATCTGAACCAACAAAGCTCCTTCACACCTCAACAGGTGGTTCCAGTCTAGGCGGGGAATCAACACCAAAAATGCTCCTTCAAGCCTGTCCTGGTGGTCCAGCTTTGGGGAGGACTCGGAACCTAAGAAACTTCTTGAAGTTCTTCTCACCGACCTCCTGGCCCGTCCATGGGAAACCACCTCCCTGTCCGGCATTGGTCTCCATGACAGCCATATTCACTGTTGTGGGGTCGTATACCCTCCACTACTGACAGGGTCGCATGATTTTCATTTCATTAAACTCTGATATTTTCTCAGCAGAAATCTCTTACACTGTCCTGAATGATATATACAAACCAAAACCTCTGATATATGATACAAAACTTGCACTCTTCAATAGATATACCAACCAAATGTCTCCCTTGAGTGTCATCCTCAGAGCGGACAAAGAACACCAACATCCAAAAACGTCAACAGAAAATATACACAACTGGATGAAAGAAGGCATGCAAAGCAATAAAATCATGTGACACATGGTCACCGGCCCACAGCCACACCGGCCTCTCCCCCCTGCTCACTGACAAGGAGCAGGTCCATCACCATCATCATCATGGCCACTCTTTCCTCCAGTCAAAATCACAGCAACAAAATACAGTTCTTACTGGTTTCCACATGGCTATGGAACCTTTTGATCACATCTTATAACTTTCACTAGCAACTGTATCACCAAAGAAAAATGTGTAATTTATAATATTCCTCCTGGCATTTCATTCATATTCTATTCATTTCAATCACAATGAGGCTTTGAAAGAGTAAGGGAATGTGAGGGGGGGGGGGGGGGGGGGGGCGGCAGAAGTTGGATGCAGGATCGTGGCAAATAGATTGGGGCAGAGGTGGATAGGGGGTAAGGAGGAACTTGGGGGGGGGGGGGGGGGGGGACTGAGGGGAGGGAGGGGGAGAATTGGGATAGGGGATGTATGGAACTTATCTGTCCCTTGAACTGTCAGCAAAATCAAACCATTTTCCCCGCAACTGCTCACGCAAGGCTTCCTTTCTCATAGCTGTTCTGGACATTAATGATATTAAAAAAAATATATGATAAAAAAAGAGAAGGAAACGGAATGATGATGAAGGTTCACCAGCATGTAAAAATAATCTGACCAGCCACTGTGAACACTTGTGAAAGATAATCAAATCTGCAACAGTGAATATGAATTTGTAATTACAGCTGACCGCTGAATCTGACCTTTGACTTGTCTGCCCAGTGCCATCGGTACAGACAATGAGCCGGTCCAAACTGAATCAACTGCCATATTAGCAACACAGTTCAACATCAACATTCCTTCTGCTTGACACAGACAACAAAGACTGATCATACAATATGTTTTCATGGGGTAAAGGGGTTGGAGGGAGTTTGGCAAGATGAGGGAACGTAGATCCTGTAACAGACTTACAGACTGGCAGTCTTCGCCACAACCAGCAAACTCGCTGTAACATTAGAAGGGAAAAAAAGGTTTGTGTCATGGACTGAATTACATGAACAAAGATTAGAAATCATCTGATTTTTGTGTGTGTGTGTGTGATACAAAATTGGTTTTTATGTCCAGTATGCAGCATTGGGGACCATGGAGGTCAAGGCTGATGCATGGCAAGCCAACGCCCTTTGAAAAAAATGTCTGTTGAAGGGGAGCAGGCTGGCTGGCTTGCTCTTCTGTTGTCCCACTGGCAAGATCAGGTGGCGCTCTCCGGCGTGGCAGGGTTTTCCGGCTCCAGCTTGTTGTGGATAATCTGCGACAGCTCCTTGATGATGAAGGAGTTGCCTCCTTCCTGCACGCTGGCGCCCTCTGTTTTGGACAGCTGGTTGTAGATCTGCATCAGCTTCTCCTCCATGGCCCGTTTCTGCACCTTGGGGCGTGTGTTGTTGGAGCGGTTGCGCTTGTTGGCGAACCAGGACTTGACTTGCATGGTGGTGATGTTCCCTTCCAGGGCCATCAGCTCTTTCTCTTCCTTGGTGGGGTAGGGGTTGTCCTCATGCTGCCGATACCACTCATACATGATGTCCACTGCCTTTTGGTTCAGGGGCTCGTTATGGCGCCCCCTCCTCTCCACCCCTTCCAGCAAGCTGCAGCGGGGGGCCCTGGGAACAGCCGCCTTCTTGCGCCCGTCAGGGTTGCGACGTCGGTACTGTCTTTTGGGGGGAGCCTCCATTTGGACCTGCAGCTGGCGGTGCAGGGAGGAGCTGATCTGGTCAGACTGGATCTGATTACCCATACACTGCCTGGCCCCCCGGGGTCGTCCGCGCCCCGACCTCGTCTTCGGCCTGTGCCCGACTGATTCAGAAAAGTTTGATTCAGGGCTGGGTCAGAGCCAGGATCGACCATCGTCTGTGGAGGGTAGGGATTGGGGTAGGAGTGGGGGTGGACGTATTGGATGGACATTTCAGAATCGGAGCCCAAAAGACTGGGGTTCAACTGCATGAGGTCGTTGAAGGGGTAATAAATGATGTCACTGTTGCCCCGTACTGGTGGCTGTACTGGCTGTCTGGTTCAGGGTCTGGTAGTGTGAATCTTGGTGGGTGTAGGGGTAACCGCTGCCTTCTCCATACTCTGTGGTCGGGTATGTGGTCTTCCCGTTGACATAGCTGTTGTTGTCCACATCCTCCGTCCCTGAGCCAGGAGTGAAGTGGTGGCGGTGGTGGGGATGGTGATGGGGAGGGTGGGGGCCAGTACAGACTGGCAGGGGATGGCAGTTCCTGCTCCTCCATGGTCAGGTAGCCACTCTCGTTGTCCGGGCAGGGTGTGCTGTGCTGAGATGCCTGTGGCTCCACGCTGGGCGGAGGGGACAGGAAACTACTGGAACAGCCCATTTCTATGCCACCTCCATCCGTAGGACCGGCCGCAGGGCTCAGGGGAATGGTGCTGGGTGTAGGTAGGGTCAGGGTAGGTATGGTCAGGGTAAGGGCAAGACACGTTGCTGTCCAGTCCCGACGTGTGGCCATCCACAGTGCCAGGGGGCTGCGAGTCCATATCAAAGGCCGTCATCAGCGCTGTGGAGATGGCACTGTCTGTGTGCAGCACCTGACTCTCTGTGCTGCTGCTGGTGGGTGAGAGTTGTCTGCTGACCTGGTGGGTGGCAGGGCGAGTGCAGACATAACAGTCGGTGGTTGAGTCATGTGTACAGGTCTGCTCCAGGACTCTGCAGAGGGGACAGAAAGCACACCAAGAACATTCCTGTGGTCAGACCACATGCACACTTGTTACATGAGAACATTGCCACAATCAGACAACACACAGTCCTTACACCAAGAACATTTCTGCAGTCAGACAACACACACAGCCCTTACACTGAGAGCATCCCTATGGTCAGACAACATATGCACAGCCCTTATACTGAGACTGCATCCCTATGGTCAGACAACATACGCACAGCCCTTACACTGAGAGCATCCCTATGGTCAGACAACATACACACAGCCTTTACACTGAGACCATCCCTATGGTCAGACAACATACACACAGCCCTTACACTGAGACCATCCCTATAGATCAGACAACATACACACAGCCCTTACACTGAGAGTATCCCTATGGTCAGACAACATACACATAGCCCTTACACCGAGAGCATCCCTATGGTCAGACAACATACGCACAGCCCTTACACTGAGACCATCCCTATGGTCAGACAACATACACACAGCCCTTCAGACAACATACACACAGCCCTTAAGTTACACTGAGACCATCCTATGGTCAGACAACATACGCACAGCCCTTACACTGAGACCATCCCTATAGGTCAGACAACATACACACAGCCCTTACACTGAGACCATCCCTATGGTCAGACAACATACACACAGCCCTTACACTGAGACCATCCCTGTGATCAGACAACATATGCACAACATACGCACAGCCCTTACACTGAGACCATCCCTATGGTCAGACAACATACACACAGCCCTTACACTGAGACCATCCCTATGGTCAGATAACATGCACACAGCCCTTACACTGAGACCATCCCTATGATCAGATAACATGCACACAGCCCTTACACTGAGACCATCCCTATGATCAGACAACATACACACAGCCCTTACACTGAGACCAACCCTATGGTCAGACAACATGCACACAGCCCTTACACTGAGACCATCCCTATGGTCAGATAACATGCACACAGCCCTTACACTGAGACCATCCCTATGATCAGACAACATACACACAGCCCTTACACTGAGATCATCCCAATGGTCAGACAACATACACACAGCCCTTACACTGAGACCATCCCAATGGTCAGACAATATACACACAGCCTTACACTGAGACCATCCCTATGGTCAGACAACATACACACTGCCTTACACTGAGACCATCCCTATAGGTCAGACAACATACACACAGTCCTTACACTGAGACCATCCCTGTGATCAGACAACATATGCACAACATACGCACAGCCCTTACACTGAGACCATCCCTATGGTCAGACAACATACACACAGCCCTTACACTGAGACCATCCCTATGGTCAGATAACATGCACACAGCCCTTACACTGAGACCATCCCTATGGTCAGATAACATGCACACAGCCCTTACACTGAGACCATCCCTATGATCAGACAACATACACACAGCCCTTACACTGAGACCATCCCTATGATCAGACAACATGCACACAGCCCTTACACTGAGACCATCCCTATGATCAGATAACATGCACACAGCCCTTACACTGAGACCATCCCTATGATCAGACAACATACACACAGCCCTTACACTGAGACCATCCCAATGGTCAGACAACATACACACAGCCCTTACACTGAGACCATCCCAATGGTCAGACAATATACACACAGCCTTACACTGAGACCATCCCTATGGTCAGACAACATACACACTGCCTTACACTGAGACCATCCCTATAGGTCAGACAACATACACACAGCCCTTACACTGAGACCATCCCTATGGTCAGACAACACACACACAGCCCGTACACTGAGACCATCCCTATGGTCAGACAACATACACACACAGCCCTTACACTGAGACCATCCCTATGGTCAGACAGCACTCACACACACAGCCTTACACACTGAGACCATCCCTATGGTAAGACATGTTCAATCCACACACACAGTCCTTACATTGAGGACATTCCTATGGTAGCCAAATTTGAAAAGATAAGTGATCGCTTGTGATGTTATTTATCTTGCCTGAAGAAGACTTAAGAGGTCGAAACGTGTCATTTTTGTCTTGTAATTTGTTTGTACATGTTAACTGGTAGATTTACTTTCAATTCCTTTCGAGATTTTTTCAGTTTCCACCTGCAGTAGCCTCACTTTGAAACTAACTGGGTGTTCTTTTTGCAGATAAATGCCCCCCTAGAAGATCCAGGGAAAACTGAAGTTAGCTGACAAATGCCCCTTCACAGAGAGTGGGGAAAACTTGAGTTAGCCGATAATGCCTGTCTTCAAGATGTGGGCAGAAATGAAAAACCATAGCAAGGATTGCCCCTTTACAAGACACTAAAAAAAAAAATTATCAGGAAATACCACCATACAAGAGATGGAAAGAACTGAAGTTAACAGGAAATACCCTTGTACAAAGTGTGGAATAAAATGAAATTAGCAGACAACTGCTTCTCTACAAGATATGAGAAAACGAAGTTTGCCAACAAATGCCCTTCTACAAGAAGTAGGAAACTGAGTTAGCAAGTGAAGATGGAGTATGGCTGCCTTAATGGTGGGACAAAAAAAATGGTCATACACTCAAAACTCCACTCCCTTTGTTGGGTAGATGGGATTAATACTTGCCTGTCCATATAGGGAGTGTCCGCAGGAATATCAGCCTGCGTACGCAGAAGAGAGAGTGGCAAGAACTGCCCTATTACAACATTACAAGATGTGGTAAAGGTAGCAGACAAAACACCATTTATAAACATGAGGCATAAAAATTAACAAACAACTGCCCTCTACAAGATGTGGGGAAAATAAATTTAAATGAATGCCCGTAAGAAGATTTAAGAAGTCTACAGTTAATACAAAATGTCCTTCTACACGACGTGGAAAATGTAAGTAGGGAAGGACTGCTGCTGAACAACATGTGTCATAGTTGCAGGTTAGGGGGAAATGCCCTACAAGGTGTGGGGAAATGCCTCTATGCAAGATGTAGGAAGTAGCAAACGCCATTCTGTATAATGAGGGGGAAAGTGAGGTAAACAGAAAAGGCCTTCTGTAAGGATGAAGAAAACACTTCATAGGAAGCAGGTACACTAAGACACTCAGGGAACATTTTTAAAGAGATACAGTTACTCCAAGTCTACAGGAAGGAAGGAAATACCAAGGAACTGAAAGAACATTTTCAAGGACACAGAGAATGCTCCAAGTCCAAAAGGCATTGGGGAACTTAGAGACTTGGGAAACTAGAAACTTGGGAAACATTTTAAAGGTACCCTACTAGAATTTCATTGTTACCATTTCACTTGGAAAGTACAGCGCCATGTGTGCAAGAGAGAAAAAAAAATTGTAAGGTACAGGGAATATTGGTCTGCATTTCTAAGAACACAGGGAACATTTCTAAATTTGACCAATTAATCTTAACCTAGTGTCTTTTCTTGATGCAGAATCATCATGTAAATGCACCTTTTGACCGCTTTAGCCCCCCAGTTTAGGCCATACATCATATTTGTGTATTCACTGCAGCACTTGGTTTTGACATCAGTTAATTATAGAAATATTGTTTTGCATCAGTTGATTTGATACATTACAAAACACATAGACAGTGTTACATAATCACGCTGTGGGGAACTGGATTCAAGTGCACTGTGCATGGCGTGTATGTGTGTATGAATGTTTATGTCCTTCCTTTTGAGATGACGACTTTTCCTGCCCTTGAGGCCCACTCACCCTCCTTTGTTATGGAAATAGTTTACTCCAATAGATGCTCTCTCTCTCTCTCTCTCTCTCTCTCTCTCTCTCTCTCACACACACACACACACACACACAAGGAAACATAAAGAGCTTGGCCAGTTGAAGGAATACTTTTAGCACTTGGAGAACATATGGACAAAGAAAACATTTTTAAGAGCACAGGGCATAGCCAACTCGAGGAATGCTCATGACATAATGAAATATAATACGTTCAAAGGGAAATTTGTTGCAGCAACAAAAAAGAATTTGGTACAGATATTACTGGGAGCACCAGACATGGTAAACAAAGAGGACATGTGAGGGAGGCTGGGAATGCTCCCAAGAACACAGAGGCCATTCCCGTGAATGTACCCCCACAGTCAATGCCGAGCACGTTTTCAAACAAAACAGGGTACATTCCGTTGAATGTACAGCACCATGAATGCCAAGCATTTTTTCAAAGTGCACAGGGAACAATCCATTGAATGCACCCCACCGCACGGTAAATTCCGTTTCATTGGACCTGTAGCTAGGAATGTGACACTGGACCTATAATGTTCAGTTCAGTTCACTTAGGACTTATGAGCTCGTTAAGGTCGTCTCCTTCCGTTTATCTGGACGACCAAAATGAAGTCTGGAAGGACATGTGACACGTTGAGGATGAAGAGAAGAAAGCAGGAAAAAGAACCGAGAGTATTGGACAGTGGACTAGATGACACTGTTTCCGCAATTCTACTATTTCGGCCGACAACTTTTCACACTCTCAGGGGCTGAAAATTTTTTTTTCCTTCTAAAATGCATTATGTTGGTGACGGTTCGTTGAATGAATCAGTGGGCAACAATGCCTGTGTTGGACCAACGTCTTGACGCCCGACCCTGTGCTGGCATCATTTGACTGTTCAGTTAAACGTCCTCACAATGAATGCTTTTAGGCATCTCAGCACTGCCCCCATGTTAAGCCACGTTTTCGGTCCACTTACTGTTACGGGATACGCGAAACGTCTCATAGTTGCGTACATCATGCCATGGTCGCTCCGACTCATCTTGCAATGACAACAGATGAACACAATAACAAACTGACCTCTGCTGTGGTTTATGCGAGTACTGTGACTAGACAGACAAGGTGAAAAGTACTCACTAGTTAATCCCGTCATCATTTGCGGTTTTGATTTGAAAGTAAGTTTGGTCGTGTGCACGTGGGCGATTTTTTTTTCTCCTCCTTAAGCCGCAAAGCCCCCCCCCCCCCCCCCCCCCCCCCCCCGGCTTAGACATGGTGATAAGTTTTCATTCATTCACCCACCCCCCCACGCCTGCCCTTGCCCCTCCTCCACACTCCTTCCTGTCTCGCATCCGGGCACGCGTCTACTAAGTGGATGAGCTTTTACAAACGAAAAGGAGAAAAAAAAAAAGAAAAAGAAAAAAAAGGGGGGGGGGAGGGGGGGAGTGATTAGCGGGGGCTTGGGGTGGAGTGAGGCGGGGGTGGGGGGTGGGGGGGATGAGGCTGTGGTGCGTTCCGACCACCTTCAGTGCATGGTTTCAAGGTGTGGTAAGTTTCCCTATTATCCCCCCACCCCACCCCCACCCCCCACCCCACGCTCCTGCTTTCTGAACAATTGCTAAGTAATAGCTGTTATGACTGCGTGAGGATAGGCGGACTTGGATTTTAAAATTTGAAGTGGGAGGAAGAAAAGGTGACATTGTTTACACGAAAGTTCAGCAATTATACTTGAACTTGAGGTGTTTGAAGCATCGTTGGAGGCCTGTTCACCTTTGAAACTTGTAGATGTATGCATGCATGGGGTTTCTAATAATACTGGCACTACCCTCAAATATTTCACATGATTTGTTTACAAATTTGAACAAGGCGTTTGTTTACAAGTTGAAAGTCATATTTACACCTCAAGAATTTTATGTACTCATTTTATGCAAACATACTTCGGAAGTTTGTGTATGGGAGGGGGTGTCTGAATGAAATGTACGATCTAGTTGCAAAGTGAGGCGACTGCAGTGGAAATCTAAACAAATTTGAAAAATTACTGATAAAGCTCCACCGAAAAACGTTGACAAACGAATCACAAGTCTTGTGATGTATACGAATCAGAATGAAGAAATGAAATATCCTTGCCTTTATTTCCCGTTAGAGATAATGAAGGGTTTTTTTTTTTTTTGTGAATGTGTCACTTTGCTCCCTGTTCGACGAAGGACCATCAGTACGGTTCATCCGTTTTGACCCATTCCGGGGGGGAGGGGGGGGGGGGGGGGGGGCATCACGGCAGTGCCCAACTTTGAGTCCTACATCCGTTGCGAAGAATCACCAGGGGCACATCAGTGAGGGTTGACAGGGATCCCAGAGCCCACCACCACTACCCCGCTCAGCCATCATCCGAATGGCCTTGACCTTGCTGCCCCACATTTACCAGAACGACAACATATTGTGCATAAATGTCATAAAGTCGTTCCCCTTCCCGCCCCAGCGTTACCCTGTCCTTCCTTTTCACTAACGGAACAGACTTAGGATTCCCATTGCTATGTCATACTGATCAGTCTGATCATCTCGCATTCTTCTCCCATACAACTACCTGCATGACTATACCTTGACATGGTTTATGCTATATAGTAGTGTGACATTTCTTGGCAGGCATAGTGGGTTCGGGGAGGGGAGAAGGAAGTGTGGGGATGGGGAAAGGAGGGTGCATCTCTTCGATCCTAACGTCAGTAGATAGGGCCACACTGTGGCATAAAATCAATGAAAGCAGGGAAGAGTACACACTCACACAGACACACAGAAAAAAAAAAAAAAGGGGGGGGGGGGGGGGGGAGAGAGAAAGTGGGCTTGCCAAGGTCCAGTTTGGAATCTTTATTTTTTCTGTATTTTTTTCTCCATCCACCTCACTCCTTCCCTTTAATTTTGTCTCCACCACCCCCACCCCCCTTCCCCCCAATGCATTTCTGTTACTTACTTTGTTATTTAGACTAAGACTATCTTTTGCATTTAGTAAGAAAAAAGTAAACAAACCATTGGGCAGATATTACACTATTTCTTATCCTTTGGTTTGAAGGATTTGTACAACTTTCTCTCTGTAGTTCCCCCCCCCCCCCCCCCCCCCCCCCCTCCATGGGGAAGACTTCCAACCCACCCCTCCTCACTATCCTTGCTTCCCCACCCCCCCCTCACTCCCCATATCCTTAGTAATAACTAATACCATTGAAATACCCTGATTTGCTTTGAACATGAGGAAGAGAAATATTAAGAAAACATAAGTGGTTTCAGTAATTTTTTTCCAACTTCAGAGTCAAGTCGGACAAAGAAAACAGCAAGTCTTGCCCAGGTTTTTAATAAAAACAACACATTCCAAGGTTCAGAGTATAATGTGTCGCCCAGAGATCTTTACTGTGATTTGGCACACCAGGAGAACACATAACTTAGAGCAGTGAAACATTCTTGCTCACTAAGAAAGGGTTTGAACATCTCCCAATTAATCATAATCATTTTGTTTCCCCCCTTCACCCCCACCCTTCCTTCTCTCTCTTTCCCAAAATCACTCCTCCTCTTTGCAATGACTCTCTCCAATGTGCTGTTACTGTTACGTGCCTCCAGCCCCGGAAGAGTCCTTCACAGTCATTGTTTTATGAAATACCAGAGTTTAACAGGATGACTTAGTATCTGAAAATCTGTCAAAGGCAGTTTTTATTGTACTACTGTATCCATAAAGCATATCATTTTGCCTGGGGTGTGTATGTGTGTGTGTGTGTGTGTGGGGGGGGGGGGGGGGGGTTTAGGTGGGGGGGCGCATGTGTGTGCTGAAACAGTGTCCTCTATAGTGATGGGGGTTGCTTCTCTGTGGACCTCCTGCAGTCAAACTCACCCAGTCTCGACTGTTTCCATACACATACAAATACTCTGTGTGTGTTTGTTGGGGGAGGAGGTGGAGAGATTATTGCGTCAGTGTGTATCAGTTCTCAAGTAGAATCCTCTCATGTTTTTCTCTTTTTTCTTCTGGCAGAGCTACTGTGGATAGGCCATTGTAATATCATAAGAATTTTAACAAGGAAAATCAAAACAAGGGTTTACAATAATTCACAGTAATTGAAACAGTAGTGCAGTTATTTACAAAGCACTCATATTAATTAAAACAGCAGCACACTTGTTTACAGTATCTGATGTCCTTTGAAACAGCAGTACAAATGTTTACAATAGTTTATGTTCACTGAAACAGCAGTACGTGTATTTACAGTAACTGATATTAATTGAAACAATTCAGGTATTTACAACATTGCACACAAGCAAAGAAGAGAGATGGATGGAAATGGTAACAATTCTATCATAGTATGCAAGTCACTCAGGTAAAGGTTTGATTTCTTCATATGAAATAGATGTATAGGTGTGGAGGTCATATTTTGTGGCCAGTTTATTCATTGTTGAGGTAATGTAGATCATTATGCTATGTCACTGATTAGTGCCCAGTTCATTTGTAGGAACTTGGAGAGAAAAATATGTTTTTTGTGACCAACAGTTAAAGAAGAAGAGTAATAATAATGTGTAGTTATGTATTAAATGCATGTAATCTATTTCTGATGCCTTGAATTGTACTGTCTCTGTGAATTTAGAATGGATCCCCTCACCTATCTCTTTTGTTATTTTGTATTTTGGCAAGAGCAGTGACTGTGTAGCCACATGTAGATAATTTATGGACAGAGAAAAGCTCAGAGAACAACCCAAGAGAAGATAGCAAAAACAGTAATATTGTACTGCCAAACATCAGAGAACAACCAAGAGAAGACAGCAAAAACAGTAATATTGTACTGCCAAACAAAGGAGCATATAAAATACAAACACAACATATTTCGACTGATTGAAACCTCTTCAGGCAAGACAAATAACATTCAAGACAATGAAAATGAAGGACAGACAATCCCTTATCTGAGCTCAGTTCCATTCTGTAGTTTTAGTCCTTCACCCAAGATCATACTTTGCATCCATATCGAAGAGATAACTGACTGTTTGTCCTTGTTTTTATTTATCTTGAATGTTACTTGTCTTGCTGGAGATGATCCAGTCGGTTGAAGCATGTTGTGTTTGTTTTGTAATTTTTTTGTTCCTTTGTTTGGCCATGCAGTAGTTCTGCTTTTGCTCTTGTTTCAGTTTCAGCCTGCAGTCATCCAACTTTGAAACCAACATAAGAGGAAGTAATTACTGATGGAGAGATGCTTCTGAATTATACGTCATGTTTTTTTTTTTTCCACCAATCATTTCTTTTACCAGTGGCTACTCAGCTACTGCCTTCAGCAGATGATGCCCTTTTTTTTATTTTCCCATCGTTGCCCCTATCTAACAGTGTTTAACTTATATTACTGAATGGTGGGGGGGCAACAGACCTTATCTTTCATGCAAGGGGGTGGAAAGAAAAAAGATGCCCTTTCTTGCCCCTTTGACAGACCAAATTGATAAGTCACTGACCTCTGGTTCTATTTTGATGCTGGTCGTCATGGGGACACCCTCAGTGGTGGCGGTGATGAGCAGGGAAGCAGTGCTGGCTGAATCAGCGGTAGCACCCATTGTGGAAGTTATGGCCAGTAGGGGGCTGTCAGAACAGCTGCTGGCACAGGGCTCAGAGTCTGCAGTTCCCCCGCCCCCCACTTCTGGGGTGGTGGTCAGGCTGGTCTGCACTGCACTGTCCACCAACTGGTCAACTGAAGTGGTGTTAGGAATGGTGGAAGTTTGGCCAGGGAGAAGTGATGGGGTGGTGGCTGTGTTGGGCACACCATGATCACAGGACTGGGGTTTGGAAGAGTGGAGAGAGAGGCCGCTGACTCGTGGGCAATACCCACTGGGGTGGGAAAGGTAGAGAGGCTGAGGATTCCAGATGGGATAGGCCTGAGGCCAGTCATTGTCAAAAACATTGTGTTGAATGGAGGGGGTGAGGTGAGTGGCTCGGAGTATTGGTCCTCCGGCTGGTCCATGGGGATGTTGTGGAATGGGGGCAGGTCAGTGAAGTCAGGGAGGTAGTGGTCCATGCTGAGGTTGTGCACATGGCACTGCCCCGCTCCATCCTCTTTCCACCCTCTTTTCTCCATGTCCTCCTCCTGCAGGGCATTGTCCACAAAGCTACCATTACTGCTTGGGCCAGAATCCACATCCAGGTACACGGCATCCATGCCCACTTCATGCATCTGGCTGTCCTCGGGTTCATCCAGGTCTGTGTCTGCGTCGTTCACGTGGAATTTGCCTTTGTGACTTTGTCCTGAAAAGGGACTGGTTGGGGAAGGAGGGGGTCCGGGTGAAGGGAATAGTGTGTGGAGTCTTCAACATCATTCCTGTACTTCAGGTTCAAGGTCTCCAGTTTCAGGACAGCCAGAGCCTTGTTCTTGTGCTCCAGATTGTGTTTGATTTGCAGTGGCTTAAGGTTGTGGTCTATCAGACAGCTGTTCCAACAGGAGTGGGTAGATTTGTGGGAGGGCAGTTGCAGAACCTTCAGGGTCTTGAAGGACTTGGCTATGTTGTGTGTGTTACCACCGTGCAGGTTCAGGTATTTGGACGGCTTACTGCAAGGACCAACGCTGTCATGAATGAAGAACTGTTTGCTAGTCTTGTTCTGGATCTTGACAATCTGAGACATGTGGGCAGTGTGAGCTTTGAGTTTCTCACTCTTTGCCTGAGAATGGAATAACATGGGTGCATGCTGCGTTTCCACACAGCGTGTGTCATTGCCAGTCGGGGTGTCCTGTATCAGCTCAGGCTCTGCCCTAGTTTGACCTGCAGGGGAACCCTTGTGCTTAGTAGGTTTGTGCAGTTTCTGCTCATAGCTGTGCTCCTGACTTATCGACCAGACAGCATCTATTTTGGGGAGGCTTGACTCTGTGGCGCAGGTCTCTTCAGTGACAATCTCCACATGCTGACACACTTGAGGAGTACCATTGTCATCTAGAAGAGCGCTTCTTCTGCCTTTCTGTGGGTCTGTGGTGACAGGTGTCGTCTGTAATCCGCTGTCTTGTGCGGGTGGCAGGGATGGGTCTACCGCTGGTGTGGGAGACGGTGGTGGGACGATTGTGGTGGGGACGGGGGTTGGACTGGAAGTAGAGCTACCGAGAGCTTTGGGATGATCGCTTGATATGCGGGGTGATGTGAATTCTACCTCAAAACTGCCTTCAAAAACGAGTTCAGCTGTGGCCATGACAAGTTTTCCGAGCGGCTGTGTCAAGCCTAGTGTTTATTTACTATCACCGACTTGCGTTTTCGCGGCGACCCAAACCCACAAAAGCAGAGCATGCGACAGTCAATGATACACTTACAGCAATGGTGAAGTGTTTCACTCTCTGCGCCCTGCCGTGCACGTTTTCTAGTGTTGGACCCGGCCTTAGGTGAAGTCCCACAGCCTTCTGTGGTCGAGCGGAGGACTTCTTTTCATGTTAAGCTCGTTTGGTGTCTCCTTCGGCGCTACCGCAGAAGCGAAGCACCTGTGTGCATGTTGCTTTGATTCAACACAGCTTTGGTTTTCCCTCCTCGGCCAGTGTAGAGAGATTTCATTGGCTGGGCTGCAATGCTGTTTGCAATGTCGTTATTGGTGCATGCAAATCATGGTTCAATCCATTGGGTGCGGAGGTGGAGAGGGTTTCCGAAAGAAAATCATGCTAAATTAGACTCAACGTGTTTCGGAAGAGAGAGAGAGAGAGAGTGTGTGTATGTGTGTGCATGTGTGTGTTCATCTAGCTGTTGCCATTTTCTCGCTGTTTTTGCTCTTTCTTTTTTTTCACGAAGAAAGGTTGTGTTCCACCCGTTCCATGCATATGTAGCATACTTTATTGGCATGTCTCCCACTTCCCACTCCAACCCTCTACCAGCTACCCTTCCCCTCCACCCCTCACGTCCCTCCTCCCTTTATGACCAAGAACAGGAGGGTTTGTGAGGTGTTCTGTAGCAAGTTGCAGCAGCAATACGTTCATTTGACTTCGCTCCACAAAATACGTGATTTTTTGTCAACAGCTGCAGGTATTTACAGTCCACGTTAAAAATTCGTCAACTGCAGGTACAAACCACGCATGTAACATGTGCAGCTGCTTATACAAGCTACTCCCTTTGGCCCCCACCCCCACCCTCTTCCTCCTCTCCTCCTCCTTCCAGCCTATCCCTTTCCTCCCTCCCGCTCCCACCACAGCTCTCTCTCTCTCTCTCTCTCTCTCTCTCTCTCTCTCTTATTACTTCCTTACCTATTTGATGAAAATTTTGTTGTTATTGTCTGTGATGTCATGAAACTGTGTGTGTGTGTAGGTGTGAGTACACGCACATGTGCATATGCACACATGTGTATATATGCCTGTGCATGTGTACATTTGTGTATCAGTTTCGGCCAGTGTGTGTGTGTATTCATGCATACATGCATACATGCGCATGCGTTTGTGTATGTGTGTGTTGTGTGTGTTTTAGCCTGATAAGGTGTTTCAGGTCTTGTCTGATCTCTGTATATGTTTATGATTGAAATTGTTGATCCATCATTGTTGTTTATTCATTTGTCTATTCATTCTTTTGTTGTTGTTGTAATGATGCTAAAATGCTTCTACTGCTGAAAGTATAGAAACAATGATGATGATGATAATGATGATGATGATACCAACAATGAGTAGAAGAAGAAGAACACAGAAATAATAATAATGATAAAAGTACAAGAAGAAGAAATAGTGGCATTAGTAGTAGTAACAGTAATGTTGCTATTATTATTGTTATTCTTGTTGTTGTTGTTGTTGTTGTTAGAAGTAGTAGTAGTAGTATGTACAGTGTGTATCAGTGTGAGTCATGTAGTATGATGGGGCTAAATGTGTGAAACACACACATCATCAATACTTATGTGTACACTGTGGACACTGTCACACTCGTCTGTCATGACTGAACATATGACATGATGCTTAATTTACACTATTTTTTTCACAGTGACTGAACATATGACATGATGCCTAATTTACACTGTTTTTCACAGTGACATGTAACAACTAGACCTATGGGATAATCAGTACAGTAACCCATGTTGACTGTGTGTCATGATGAGGCATTATGGCCTGTTGGATAATCAGTGCAGTACACCTGTGTTGACTGTGTGTCATGATAAGGCATTGTGACCTGTGGGATAATCGTTACAGTACACCTGTGATGACTGTGTGTCATGTGGAGGCATTGTGACCTGTGGGATAATCATTACAGTACACCTGTGTCGACTGTGTGTCATGATGAGGCATTATGACCTGTGGGATAATTGTTACAGTACACCTGTGTTGACTGTGTGTCATGATGAGGCGTTATGACCTGTGGCATAATCATACAGTACACCTGTTTGACTGTGTGTCATGATGAGGCATTATGACCTGTGGGATAATCATTACAGTACACCTGTGTTGACTGTGTGTCATGATGAGGCATTATGACCTGTGGGATAATCATTACAGTACACCTGTGTTGACTGTGTGTCATAATGAGGCGCTATGACCTGTGGCATAATCATTACAGTACACCTGTGTCGACTGTGTGTCATGATGATGAGGCGATATGACCTGTGGGATGATCATTACAGTACACCTGTGTCGACTGTGTGTCATGATGAGGCATTATGACCTGTGGGATCATTGTTACGGTACATCTGTGTCGACTGTATGTCATGATGAGGCATTATGACCTGTGGAATAATCATTACAGTACACCTGTGTTGACTGTGTGTCATATGGAGACATTATGACCTGTGGAGACATTATGACCTGTGGGATAATCATTACAGTACACCTCAGTTGACTGTGTGTCATGTGGAGACATTATGACCTGTGGAGACATTATGACCTGGGATATATCATTACAGTACACCTGTGTTGACTGTGTGTCATGTGGAGGCATTATGACCTGTGGAGACATTATGACCTGTGGGATAATCATTACAGTACACCTGTGTTGACTGTGTGTCATGTGGAGACATTATGACCCGTGGAGACATTATGACCTGTGGGATAATCATTACAGTGCACTTGTGTTGACTGTGTGTCATGTGGAGGCATTATGACCTGTGGAATAATCATTACAGTACACCTGTGTTGACTGTGTGTCATGTGGAGACATTATGACCTGTGGGATAATCATTACAGTACACCTGTGTTGACTGTGTGTCATGTGGAGGCATAATGACAGTATACCTGTGTTGACTGTGTGTCATGATCAGGGGTTCTGATCTTTGGGATAATATGTGCAGTACACCTGTGTTGACTGTGTGTCATGTGGAGGCATTATGGCCTGTGGGATAATCATTACAGTACACCTGTGTTGACTTTGTGTCATGTGGAGGCATATGACCTGTGGCATAATCATTACAGTACACCTGTATTGACTGTGTGTCATGTGGAGGCATTGTGATCTGTGGGATAATCATTACAGTACACCTGTGTTGACTGTGTGTCATGATGAGGTATTGTGACCTGTGGGATAATCGTTACAGTACACCTGTGTTGATTTTGTGTCATGTGGAGGCATTGTGACCTGTGGGATAATCATTACAGTACATCTGTGTTGACTTTGTGTCATTTTGAGGCATTGTGACCTGTGGGATAATCATTGGGATAATCGTTACAGTACACCTGTGTTGACCATGTGTCCTGATCAGGGGTTGTGACCTGTGGGATAATCAGTGCAGTATACCTGTGTGGTCTGTGTGTCATGAGGCGTTGTGACTGGTGGGATAATCACCCCAGTAAACCTGTATTGACTGTGTGTTATGAGGCGTTGTGGCCTGTTGGATAATCACTGCAGTACACTGCTGACTGTGTGTCATGATGAGGTGTTATGACCTGTGGGATGATCACTGCAGTACACCTATATGGACTGTGTGTCATGATGAGGTCTTATGACCTGTGGGATAATTGTGCTGTACACCTGTGTGGACTGTGTGTCATGATGAGGTGTTGTGTGGCAGGGAATTCTGGATCAAGTGCAGAAACACAAACTGTTGTTCATCGAGACGCAGGATGCTGCTGAGACCTCCCTGGCTCTCCTCAACTACCAGAAGGTTAGGGCTGTCCGGGGGTTGAGGGTGTCCTTGTCATCATCATTATTATCATCATTACCATCATCATCATCATCATTATTATTGTCAGTGAGAGAGAGTGAGAGATTATGTTGTTTATGGCACAGGCAACCGCAAAAAAACATTTTAGGGCTGTCACCTCGTTCAAAGTCATTGTCACTGTTAATATCATCAGTAGCATCATTATCATCATCACTATCATCATCAATGAACATCAACACTATCATCATCATCATCATCATCATCATCATCATCAATGAACATCATGACAAGCGTCATCGCTTTCACCACTCTTACCGTTACCTCCACCAGGGAGATTAGATTTGCACCTGCATTAGCTGGTGTCTTAGTTTTATCTGTCCGTCAGCAGGATGATGCAGAAACTGCTGTGTTAATTGTAATCAGACTTGATGACCTGTGGCCTAAGGACAAACCCATGAAAGTGTAGCAGTGATCCCTGGCACCAGTCTGGATTATCCACAGCATCCAGAATCCTTCAGCAAGATTATCACACATCTTCTTCTCACACAACAACTGGTAAACTCATTTTAATAAAACAGTAAACAGGTGAAATGTGGCACAAGGATGGATCCATGAAATGGTTCTGCAGACGTGTGGTATGGTGGTGCAGGTCTGTGGTATGGATCCATGAAAGATCAGTGGTGTGGATCTATGAAATGATGATGTAGATCTGTGATATGGATCCATGAAATGGTGAGGTAGATCTGTGATATGGATCCATGAAAGATAAGTGTGGTGTGGATCTATGAAATGATGATGTAGATCTGTGAAATGGATCCATGAAATGGTGATGTAGATCTGTGATGTGATCCATGAAAGACCAGTGGTGTGGATCTATGAACTGATGATGTAGATCTGTGAAATGGATCCATGAAATGATGATGTAGATCTGTGATGTGGATCCATGAAAAGATGAGTGGTGTGAATCTATGAAATGATGATGTAGATCTGTGATACGGATCCATGAAATGGTGATGTACATCTGTGATGTGGATCCATGAAAGATCAGTGGTGTGGACCTATGAAATGATGATGTAGATCTATGATATGGATCCATGAAATGGTGAGGTAGATCTGTGATGTGGATCCAAGAAAGATTAGTGGTGTGGATCTATGAAATGATGATGAAGATCTGTGATATGGATCCATGAAATGGTGAGGTAGATCTGTGGTGTGGATCCATGAAAGATCAGTGGTGTGGATCTATGAAATGATGATGCAGATCTGTGATATGGATCCATGAAATGGTGAGGTAGATCTGTGGTGTGGATCCATGAAAGATGAGTGGTGTGGATCTATGAAATGATGATGAAGATCTCTGATATGGATCCATGAAATGTTGATGTAGATCTGTGATGTGGATCCATGAAAGATCAGTGGTATGGATCTATGAACTGATGATGTAGATCTGTGAAATGGATCCATGAAATGATGATGTAGATCTGTGGTATGGATCCATGAAATGGGGTGCAGATCTGTGCTATGGATCCATGAAACAGTGGTGTAGATCTTTGGTTTAGACCCATGAAATGGTAGTGTAGATCTGTTATATGGATCCATGAAAGATCAGTGGTATAGATCTATGAAATGATGTGCAGAGCAATGGTATGAATCCATAAAATGGTAGTGCAGATCTATCGTTTAGATCCTTGAAATGGTGGTGCAGATCTGTTGCGTGAATCCATGAAATTGTGGTGTAGATCTGTCTTATAGATCAATAAAATGATGATGCACAACTGTGGTTTGGATCCACAAATTGTGAAACAGATCTGTGGTATGAATCCTTGAAATCATGGTGCACATCTGTGCTAATGAATTCATGAAATGGTGCACATCTGTGCTAATGGATTCATGAAACAGTGGTGCACACATCTGTGCTAATGGATTCATGAAACAGTGGTGCACATCTGTGCTAATAGATTAATGAAACGGTGGTGCACATCTGTGCTAATGGATTCATGAAACGGTGGTGCACATCTGTGCTAATGGATTCATGAAATGGTGGTGCACATATGTGCGGTGGATCTGTCAAAAAGAGGTGCAAATCGGTAGCATGGATCCATGTACTTACTGTGTGTTTGTGTCCCAGGCATGTGAGAATGGACGAGGGGCAGTGCTGTTATCAGTTGCCAGAGGAAAGGTTTCCGAGGGCATCGACTTTGGTGAGGCTTTGTTCTCATGTTCTCTGTGTGTGTGTGTGTGTGTGTGTGTGTGTGTGAAGTCAAATTTTTTATTTTCAGATAAAACATATTTTTAATGAGCAACATATTTGCTTCTTTCATCAAGTTGTTAGAAGAAAATCAGCGACAAAAACAAAAAGGAGAAGAAATTAAATAAACAATTTGAATGAACTGATATGAAAAAAGAATAAAGTTTTCTGCTTTACATATATATCCGCATAAGGAAAGTGCATATGTGCATTCATTCACTTCACTCTTAGCAAACTGCTAAGTTGGCTCACAATGTGTGTGGTGTTGTGCTGACTTCAGATCATCACTATGGCAGAGCTGTCATCATGTTCGGAGTGCCATATGTCTACACCCAGAGCCGCATTCTCAAGGTAGTCAACTCGTATTGGTTTCTAAAATCTTTTTTCAATTTAACATCAGTGTGTATGCGTGAAATATGTGTGTTATTTTGTTAACCTCAGTGTTTATGTGTTTGTGTGTATTTTGTCACTTTAACCTTGTTTATCCTTTGACATGCTTTGTTTGGATTTTTGTTTGAATTCTTCCAGATTCCCAGTCCGTGCGTGCATTATCAAAGGGGGTAGTTGGAGTGTAAGGTCGTCTTTGTGATCACGTCCATAGGCAGGCAGCCACAATTTGCCCTGTGAGGACTGTGCTGCTCTTCAGGACAGTGGAGGGTGTAAGGCAGTGAGACTGTCCTGGCTGAGGTTGATCCCACATGATGAACAGTGTAATGTAGATCACAGGGTTCAACCTGTACCACACCCTGACATTACAAACAGTTCGAATAAGACCCCAGGATCCAGCTTGTATCAAACTCTGACATAACAAGAAAATTCAGTATGGCCTGGGGTTCCTGCTTGTATCACACACTGACATGAACAGTTCAATGTAGACTTCAGGGTCCATCAAGGTGTTTACATACCATTGATTTTTGGTGACAGGAAACAAGGTGTTTTCTCACCATTGACTTTTTGGTGACAGGAAACATAATGCAGACACACCGTTGACTGTTTGGTGACAGGAAACACAAACATAATGCAGACGCGCTAGTAGCTTTTTGGTGACAGGAAACATAATGTGGACACATCATTGACTTTTGGCGACAGAAAATATGATGGTGACACACCATTGATGTTTTTTAGTGACAGAAAACATGATGGTGACTCACCATTGATTTTTTTAGTGACAGAAAACATGATGGTGACTCACCATTGATTTTTTTTAGTGACAGAAAACATGATGATGACTCACCATGGATTTTTTTAGTGGCAGAAAACATGATGGTGACTCACCATTAACTTTTTGGTGCAGGCAATATGAAATGAACACACCATTAATTTTGGGTGACAAGAAATATGATGTTGACATGCCACTGACTGTCTTTCAGGCCCGACTGGAGTACCTCAGGGACAACTTTCAGATCCGAGAAAATGACTTCCTGACCTTTGACGCAATGCGCCATGCAGCTCAGTGTGTTGGACGAGCTCTTCGTGGAAAGACTGATTATGGCATCATGGTCTTTGCCGATAAGGTACATGTCTCTGTGTGTGTGGTGTGTGTATATGTGTATGTGTGTGCATGTGTTTGGAGGGGGAGTTTGTCGGTCTGCCTATCTGCCTGTCCGTCTGTGGTATGATTTTCAATTCACAGTGGAATGTCTTGTCAGAATTTGATTTACCTGACAGGTATTTCCCACCATTTAAAAAAAAATCTTAACCAAAACCTTGCAGACTACTGTCCCTATTCACTGCATTTCCTGTGGAGACCAGGTTGGAGCCTGACAAATGGAAGTACTATTTGTCGGCTTAATGTGTCCTGTCCACCCCTACTTCTCCCCTGCTGGTTCCAGGTCAGAGCCTAATAAGTGGATGTGCTGGATGTTGGTTTACTTAGGATGTGTCCTGTCCAGCTCCATTCCCTGTTGAGAGTTAAGACAGTGACTGTTTTCTGTCTTGCCCTTTGTCACAGCTAGTTGCCGATCTTGTTTGTCCACTGATGTGGAGCCCTGGCAATGTTGTTGATCTTCATGATTTTTGTTTTCCTCTTGTTGATCCTGAGCCCCATCCCGTGGAAGTTATTGCCAGGAGGGTTGTCTTCTTCTGCATCTGGTTGCGCTTGTACAGGAGATGTGGCAGATCATTAGCAACGTCAAGATCTCCCAGCTGTGTTCTAGGTGTTGTATTCCATTGTTCATGCATGTTGTAGAAAGGGATAGATACTGCAGATACAGAAGTGTCATATGCAAATTATCAAACAAATATGCCAGCTGAAATCAAAGATACTTAAGGATCCCAACTTGCTTTGCATAAGCACTTGATATTCCTTTGGGTGTTTATGTAGAGGAGGGGGAGAGTGATGGTAGTGGTTTTATGGATGATTAGCATGCAAGCACGTTATCATTTGTGAGAGTGAAGGGGGTTGGGGAAGGTGTGTATGTGTGTGTATGTGTATAAGGGGGTGTAAATGCTGTTCGTAGTAGTGAACAATGGATAGGGTAGAGATGAGGTGAGGAGGTGCGGGGGGGGGGGTGATTTGTTTGTTCTTTTCTCCACTTAATAAGCATCTGCCTTGACAGAAGCAGAGACTGTTTTATGGGGTTGGGGCATCACTGACCAGATTGTGTTTTTTTCAAATTGTAAATTTCCAAACACTTGATCACAACACCTGCATCAACGACTGAGTGACTGTGTGGCACCAGTGTGCAAGAGATCCTGTACAGGTGTGCGAGATTTTAGATGTGAGCAACTGGGATTAATTATTCATGTACTTTTTTTTTTTCTACATGTGTGCTGACAGAGATTTTCACGGGCTGACAAGCGAGGGAAGATCCCCCGATGGATCCAGGAACACCTGACAGACAACCTGTGCAACCTGTCCATTGATGAGGCCGTCCAGGTCTCCAAACACTTCCTGCGCAAAATGGCCCAGCCCTTCAGCCGGGTCAGTCAGTCTGTGGGGGTTGGTCACAATGACAGTGTGTGTGTGATGGTATTGCAATGTGAGGATGTGGGTTTATTAGTGTCAGAGAGTCTGAATGTGGGTATGTTAGAGCTAGTGTGTCTCAATGTGGACATGTTTGTAGTGTCAGTGTGTGTCTGGGTGTGAGTGTGTTAATGTCAGTGTGTCCAGATGTGGATATGTTAGTAGTATCAGTGTGTCTGGATGTGGATGCGTTAGTAGTGTCAATATGTTTGATGTGGGTGTGTAAGTTGTGTCAGTGCATCTGGATGTGGATGTGTGCGCTAAGGTTATCTCTGCACTTGTACAATCATATGCACATGCACCCACCAAACATTTCACTCTCTCTGGGAATAGGGTGGCACACAGTTGCTTCTCTTCTGACACGACCAAGAATAAGAAATATGTTTCTATTCTGCTTATGATACATGCATGAAAAATTCAAATGTACAAAAATGTGTATAGTTGACACACAAGAGATCAGCAGTTCCTAATTCTGGGTTATATGCTGTAGTGGGTGTCTTACCAGACCAGGTATCCACACACTTACACTTGCACACCAACACACCACAGTTCTCAAACAGGTCACTCCAAAATGCTTCACCACCACATAATGGTGATGCCTTGGGTTGTCTAGGGACTCTTCTTCAGTACAGAAGTCTCCATCTTTTCTTCCTCCCCACCTCTGCATTTTGAACTTAATCTTTGTTTCTCAGTCTTTCCCTTTTCCTTTCCTTACATTTGAGATTTTGCTGCCACTTCTGTTGCCCAGACCACAATCTCTCAAACCTTAATTAGTCCTGCTCACTCCTCATTCTCCCTGTGTGTGTTTTGTTTGTTCTCCCATGTTCTCCCCAACATCCAGTTTATATAGGGATTTGAACATAGAATCTCCTTCGAGCCATGTCCCTATCCACATTGGTGCTCTCTTCAGTCATGTTCACATCCACAATGAATGTTTCCAGCTACATGCTTCCACACACCAGCATTCACCAACATTTCCTACATAATCGGCTTACAACCACTTATTACCAAATGGACATCGAAAGCCCCCAGCAACTTCTGAGGTCATTTTCGCACAGTAATTATCTTCTGGAAGCTATGACCACTTTGTCACATGCATTCAAACCAGCCAGACAATAGCATCAGTTTAGTGCCCTAAGCAATAACATCACATTTTCCCCCATCCTGGACAGTTAGTAACTACATGTGTTTGGATGTGGATGTGTAGTGCCTGTATGTCAGGATGTCAGTGTGTTATTGTCACTATGTCTGTCGATGATGGTGATGATGATGATGGAAATAATAAGACTAATGATGATAATAATGTTAATGATGATGAATAGTCACTAGGTGTAAAAAAAAAAAACACCAATATGGAGTGTCATTTTGAGTTCACTCAATTTTTAATATATCATGACATAATACATCAGTATTTCATTAAAAAAAATCTAAAGCTTCAGGCATTTTCACCACATTTTCCAGTTACTGATCTAGAAACAAAGATAGTAACCAGTGACCATCTCACTTGAATTCAAATCAGCCAAACAAAACAAGACAAACAAAACAAACAGAAAACTTGGCATCAAAGATGTCATAACAAGGTTTTTTGTGATTAAAAGGCTATAACAGATAAACATTCTGACTCTCGATCACAACCATTTCAGCAGTAATGATATTTATCATTATGGTGACGAGGTGATGTTATTATGTTTATGATGACACTAACAATAATAATGACTGATTGATAATTATGATCATTTTCGAAAATGTTCAAGATAGTCATGATGTTGTTAATCACAATGATGATTATGTGATACTGATGATGATGATGACAGTCATGATGTTGTTAATCACAATGATGATTATGTGATACTGATGATGATGATGACATTGATGATGTTCAAGAGGAGTAGGAGAAGGATGATAATGATGAGGATGATGATGATGATGATGATGATGATGTTACTTCTCTCAACAGAAAGACCAGCTGGGCTGTCACTTCTGACCCTTGAACAATTACAGTCGGAAGAGATGCAGAAAAAGATTGAGAACAAGATGCAGTATGTGTGATCTGGACCCTTCACTGCAGAGCATATGACCTTGATACTTCAGTACCTCTATCACACAATGCATGGCGAACATCATACATCTGTGTATGTCTGTGTCAGTGTTACTCTGTGTGTGTGAGTGCATGCATGCATGTATGGGTGAGAAAGAGAGAGAGAGAGTGAAAGAGAAAGTTCTGATGCATGCTTACGCATACAGACACAGAACTGTGGATGGAGTTCTTCACTAAATGAATCGATGATGGTTCCCAAATTCCTTCACCAGCACGTTTCATCCTGCATATCCTCAGTTCACCCTGTCTGTCACAGATCTTTCAAGTTTATCCTGATGCCCTCAATTTGTCCTGGGTATCCTCAATTTATCCTGGGTGCCCTCAGTTTGTCCTGGGTATCCTCAATTTGTCCTGGGTGCCTACAGTTTGTCTTGGGTGTCCTTCGCATGTTCTGGGTGTCCACAGTATGTTCTGGGGTGTCCCCAGTATGTTCTGGGTGTCCCCAATATGTTTTGGGTGTCCTCAGGATGTTCTGGGTGTCCCCAGTATGTTCTGAGTGTCCCCAGTTTGTCTTGGGTGTCCTCCGCATGTTTCTGGGTGTCCACAGCATGTTCTGGGTGTCCTCAGGATGTTCTGGGTGTCCTCCATTTGTTTAGAGGAAACGTTTATAATTTACTCTGAGGGAGTGTCTCCAATTTGTTCTAGCCGTCCCCAGTTTGTCCTGGGTGTTTTCGTTTGTCCTGGTGTCCCCAGTTCATCCTGGGTGTCCCCAGTTCGTCTTTGTTGTCTTCAGTCTGCCCTTGGTGTCTTCAGTCTGCCCTGGGTGTCTTCAGTTCATCCTGGGTGTCTTCAGTTTGTCCTGGGTGTCTTCAGTTTGTCCTGGATGTCTTCAGTTTGTCCTGGGTGTCTTCAGTTTGTCCTGGGTGTCTTCAGTTCGTCCTGGGTGTCTTCAGTTTGTCCTGGGTGTCTTCAGTTTGTCCTGGGTGTCTTCAGTTTGTCCTGAGTTCTTCAGTTCGTCCTGGGTGTCTTTAGTCTGCCCTGGGTGTCTTCAGTCTGCCTTGGGTGTCTTCAGTTTGTCCTGGGTGTCTTCAGTTTGTCCTGTGTGTCTTCAGTTTATCTTGGGTGTCTTCAGTTCGCCCTGTGTATCCTCTGTTTGTCTTGGGTGTCTATGGTTTGTTCTGGGTGTCTCCAGTTTGTCTTGGGTGTCTACAGTTTGTCCTGGGCATGTACAGTTTGTCCCGGGTGTCTCCATTTTGCCCTGGGTGTCTACAGTTTGTCCTGGGTGTGTACCGTTTGTCCTGGGTGTCCTCAGTTTGTCCTGGGTGCCTACAGTTTGTCCTGAGTGTCCTCAATTTGTCCTGGGTGTCCACATTTTGTCCTGGGTGTCCACATTTTGTCCTGGGTGTCTGCAGTTTGTCCTGGGTGTCCACATTTTGTCCTGGGTGTCTACAGTTTGTCCAGGTGTCCCACAGTTTTTCCTGGGTATCTACAGTTTGTCCTGGGTGTCCTCAGTTTGTCCTGGGTGTCCACAGTTTGTCCTGGGTATCTACAGTTTGTCCTGGGTGTCCTCAGTTTGTCCTGGGTGTCCTCAGTTTGTCCTGGGTGTCCTCAGTATGTCCTGGGTGTCCTTAGTTTGTCCTGGTCTACTTGGTCAAGAGTCCATTTTTTTGTCATTAAACATCTACAAGGTTCTACACGAGTGCCAGTAAAGAATGGTGTTGGAATAGTACCCCATTCCTCTTTGCTGTTGGAGTGACCAGTTCTCTTGTGTCATGAGCAAAACCTGTATGCTCATGGATTTTCACTCAGGGGTCAGGGAGATCTATATCTGCATAAATGATTGAATTCAGCTGGAAAACATTCATGTAGCACAAATCTTTCCACTCAAAAAACAAAAAAAAAATTTTGAATGATAAACTCTCCACTCCACTCCTCTTTGCAAATGTAGAGACTAGGTAGAAGTGTTTTTCTCACATTGGCACAGATTGGAGGAATTCTTGATTACTTGATATATGATACACACCAAAGTGTTGAGTGTGGGGGAAGTGGCTGTTCCGCTCTTTTTTCTTTCTTCTTTATCTGTCTTTTTTTATGGAATGGAGGCTGACAGGGTATTGCTGGCCTTGTCCATTTATCTTCGTTTTCTTGTGTTCATGGCAGACAGCTGGTTTTTTCTTCTTGTTTAGGTTTCTCTGTGTTATTGTCATCACCTTTCCTTTTACTTTCCATGTTTTTTGTCCATCATCATTTTCATACCTTTCATATACATACTTTGTATATTTTGATAATTGCTTGTTTGTAAATTTTTTGTGTTTTGACTATCATCTTGTTTGTTTGTTTCTATTTTCATAATCGTATTTTTTGTGCTTTTCATGCTTCTGATATGTCATTTTGTTTGGAACGGACTATTGTACAATGTTACAGTGTTTACATGATTATCATGTCTGCAAGGCATGCTAGTAAAGTAAAAAGCAAAGCCAGTAAGTAACAAATATGACTCTTTGGAGATTGGAGGTGGGGTGAGAGTGAGTTTGTGTGTGCATATATATATATATATATATATATATATATATATATATATATATATGTATGTATGTATGTGTGTGTGTGTTTTTGCATATGCATATGTGTTTATGTATCTGAATGTGTGAACAAAAGTGTGTCTGTGTAGTTATGTATTTGTGTGTGTATTTGTCTGTGTCTATGTTTGTCCTTCTGCATCTCTATGCATGTATCTATGTATATGTGCATGCACATGTCTGTGTTTGGTTTAGTTTGAATGGGTGTATACACATCTGTCTCCGTCATTGATTTGAACTTTTCACAGTTCAGTGAGATTAAAAAGGGAAATCAAAACTACTTGGCCAGCTCCTTAGGTCCAGTGTTTCAGTTCACAACTTTTTTCAGGGAATCTTTGTTATTGACTTATTTTTGTTTGCTTATGCTTGTTTATTTTTGCTGTTCCATTTTATGTGTCACCTGGGTGGCATTGCACCAATGCTGCTTGTTATGACCGCTCGTCGTCCCACAGCCACAGCACAGCCCGACCCACCATAGTACTGGCAATCCACATGAGACAGTCAGTGTTGAGTCATCATGAGGCTACCCACCAGGGGAGACGCTGCACTGCTGCTGAGTCACTTTGGTGGTATTCAGTGGTGCCTGTTCTGATCGAACATATGCCGGACACCACCTACTAAGCCCCTTATGATGACAATAATTGCTAAGGCGCGGAGCCGGCATGAGTGAGTTCCCCTCTAAATGGTGCCACCTCTTCCATCAAACAACAGTCCCCATGAACTTGCTAATACGAGCGCTCCTGACAGAATCAATAGAAGGCCACAAGTGTGGAGAGGCAATCGAAACTGAGGTCACTATAAAGCAGGGCATAAAAGGCCAAAGAATTTGAGAACCTTTTTTTTTTCAATACTGATCAATGAGGATGATGAAGCTGAGGCTACAGATTTCTATTCTGGTCTGAGACTGCTTGACAGGGCTGTACTGTCTGCTTAATTTCATAATATACCTTGTCGTTAACCAGGCCTGAGAGATGCAGACACCTGCAGTATTGGTCAGGAAATTTGAGCAACACTTTCAGAGGTTGAACCACAAGACTATATGGTCCCAGTCTTCCCAGCTGAGCCCATTGCAAACTCAGCTCTAGGTAGGAGCCAGTCAGGGCAGAAAAATGACCAATTCGCCATGGCGGCTGATCTACAGAACCATTCATCCCAGGACAATACAGGAATGAAAATGAATCTTTATCTCGGGACAGTACAGGAATGGAACTGTTATTCCAGGACAATACAGGAATGGAACAATTTATCCCAGGAAATTACAGTAAAGAAACTATTGATACAAGGACAATAATGGAATGCAACCAATTATCCCAGGACTCAACACTGTCGGAACCATTTATCCCAGAATAACACAGGAATGGAACCATTTTTTTCCAGGGCAGAACAGGAACCGGGCAATTAATCGCGGGACAATAAGATACGGAACCATTTAACTTAGGACCATTCTTGAATTGAATATTTCAACTCTGGACAATATTGTAATGGAAGCGTTTGACCTACGACCATTCTTGAATGGAATATCCTAAGACAAGATGGGAGTGGAAGAATTATTCACAAAGAGACCAGTCTGTCGACACTTTGATGTCATAAGCCCCTCACAAAAAATGAAGACAGCTGGGAGTTAGGGTCGGTTTGTTTCTTTGTTACTTGTAAGGTCAGGGTCCCCTTTCCTGTGATCTGGCAATGGCTGTTCATGGGTCACTTTACGGAAGATTTGTGAATGTATAGTCACTATAGCATGACAGAATTATTTTAGATGCTGTGTACTTGTAAAAAGAGACAAAGATCAGTCCATCTTTATTGTTATTCACAAAATAGTTTTTTGATTGCCAAGAAACATGAATACAAAGAAATATATATTGTCCCAACTTGTCAAATAAAAACCCATGACTTACAGACTAATGATACGTTTGAATTGTTTGAAATGTAAAAGGCCCATGAGACTGTCCCTTTGGTCAAAACACTGCATGCGAATGTGAAAGATTGGTGAGGATATTCAGAGTATCTCTGAGCAGGGTTCACATTTTGACACTGGTAACCTAAAAGGCTTTAATCCACCCATGGCTGTTTTTGTTGCCTTCACACACACACACACACATGCACGGTGTGCTAAACGATGCTGTCATGCAATGAGCAATACCCGTTCAGCGGAGAGAAAACCCCCATCCGCGTCCCTCCATCATCTTATTCCCCCATCCCGCTCCCCCTCCGTCTCACACTCCCCCTCCTCTTTCCAGTCTACAGTGCAGCTGGGTGCTGTTGGTAATTGGCCAGCTTACAGCAGTGTTTGACCAGTGTGGTGAAGTGTTCGTTTGTCCATCAATGTATGCGGTGTCGTGTCAAAGGGAGAGGGGTAAGGAGTGTCCATGGTGACTGCGGGGCATGAGCCTGTCCTCACCAACTCTCTTGGTCCAGAGGACCATGGAAATAGTCAGCCGTTCACGAAACAAGAATTACAGAGAAAAGTGCTGCAAGGTTACACTTTTACAACGAAATTACAGGAACTACCGACAAGAACTTCACATAATTAAAGAACTAAAGTTGAACAAAGATGTGACCTCGGCAGACTTTTGCGTCTGTGTCTACGACATACAAATAGAAAAGGGACTCTAGTAGAGAAAACAGAAAATGCCCAGCGTGTGGCGTGGTCGAAGATGAAACTGATTTTCTGGACAGCTGTTAGGGGGACAAGCTGTTGAGACCGAAATGAACAAAACCGCTGTCTAAAAGAAATAACAGACTCAAATTTACCTAAACTTTGCCCAAGCGAAACACTTTGCAATAACGATCGGCAAATCTATCCCTTTTACGTTCTACCAAAGTACTGCATCGACGACAAATTCTACGAACTTGGGTGAGGAAGACGCGTTAGAAAGAGGACCAATACAACTCGGACTATGACACCGTGCAGTGAAAGGCTCTGGAACCTGGAATCTTGACTCCCCTTCTGACTCTAAGAAGGACATAGGACTGGTGGCCAAAGGCGGAACAGGAGCCAGTCACCGCACAGATCCCTAGGGGGACGTGGGGCTGCATAGGACACATCCTCAGAATCCCAGCATCCTATACCTCTCGTCAGACTTTGATATGGAACCCGCAGGGGGAGAAGGAAGAGGGAACGATCCACAAACAGCAGGAAGCAGAGGCACTGAGGTTGAGCTGAAGAGAAAGTGAACCATCTGGACAGAGGCACAAATGACAGACTACTGGGAGAGAAGTGGGGGGGGGTGGGGGGGGGACGAGGATGGGGAGTGACAGTGACGTGGGATAGGGGATCGTGTTGGGTGGTGAGTAGTGGTCAATGGCCTGTTTCTCCTTTGGGGCGAGGGGTCCAAATCAGTAAGTCACCTAATCCTCACAGCTGTGTCACACGTACCGCTCACAATGGACACGCCCTTCCTATTTGCTCCCCCTACCCCCCCCCCCCCCCCATTTCCTTTCCCCTTACCCCTCCCCCCCCCCCCCCCCCCCCCCCCCCCCCCCCAGTCACCAGTGAAGCCAGTCACGTGAATCCACTTCACTTGAAGCAAAGTTAGTTCATCTATCCCTGTCGTTGACCCTGCCCACAGGTGAACCCGGCCTTCTCTGTTGTTTAGGACTTCTACATTCCCACGCGAAGCCTACTCTTCACCGTGTGTGTGTGTGTGTGTGTGTGTGTGAGTGTGTGTGTGTGTGTGTGTGTGTGACCGGAGAGAGAGAGACAGAGAGAGAGATGCGAGCAGCTGGATTAATATCAGATGATTTCGACTCGATAGGTATCTTAGATGTAACAGTCAGAGCTATCCCTCTTCTGCCCTGTGCAACCTCAAACTCAAGTGATGATAACGACGAGACAAAGACGACGTCAGTCGATGATGATGATGATGATGATGCTGTGGTGTATTATCAGTTGATGTCGACTTCAACAAGTCCTTAAGAGATAACAGTCAAAGCTATCCCTCTTCTGCCCTGTGCAACCTCAAGCACCAGAGATGGTAATGATGACGAGACAAAGACGACGTTAATCGATGATGATGATGATGATGGTGATGTGTATTGTGTTTTAAATTCCGGTCTGTGACCAATCACTACCGACGGACTTTACAATTGTACACTGACTCAACAGTATGTCTACCTGGGTACAGCGGATTTAAACCAGTTCGACGCGTGTGTGTGTGTGTGTGTGTGTGTGTGTGTTCGTTTTCCGTTTCTATTTGTCGTGCATAGATCAGTCACGGTGTCATTTATGTTTCTGTCCAGTTCACGTGTGTCCAGGGGCTCATGTGTGCATGTTCTTTTCAGATACATCAGGTTACTTCCGTGTATCAATAACCCGCCGGAAATGGACATGCACGATAAAGACATATGTGAATTTGCAAGCCGTTTCAGAGTGGCTTTCGTAGGACCTGCTGTCGACTCCTCGTCGTGAAACAGGAGATAGAAATCAAACCCTCAGATTAGAAAACTGGGTTACATAGTGGGGTATTTCACGTTGAGAATATTTTTTCGTGTTTGTTATTCCTAGAACAAAGTAAGGAACTGATCGAATCATTTGCATCACGGCAAACAGAGAACCATGCTATTAACAAGACAAAAAAAAGAATGTATCACACAATTACGCGCACGCTCACACACACACACACACACACACAACAACACTTGCGCGCGCGCGCGCAAAATTACGCGCGCGCTCACACACGCACACACACACACACACACACACACACACACAACACACCAGAGAGAGAGAGGGAGCATACACGTAGTACTAAAACCTCAGTTATAAAAAAAATGTGTCAATCCAAAGTCTGTTATATCCGAGGGGGTCTCTTGCAATATAAGAAACCACGAATATAGAAAACAAAAAATTCATCTCCCCTCGAGCTTTCTTGTAAGTACACAGTAGGCCTATAACGCAACAGGCTTATACGATTACACTACGATTATATGCGTTTGCTGGTTCGGAGGTTTGCATTGCTGATCTTTACAACAACAGTCTGTTTCACATTTTTATATCCTTAACGTGAATCCTTTGAAGTCATGCCAAGTTGACAGTTTAATGAATCACAAAGTAATGTGTTCTTACATTCGTAGCTGCTTATCAGTGACTTCTCAAATGCATGTAGCTGTGGAATTTCTCCTTTCAAATTACATTTCTAAATTCAACAGAAGATAGAAACGGACTGCAGCATTACTTGAAACGAGTTCGGAAATAAAACCAACGCACAAAACAAAACGCAGAACAGCGCATATTTATTTATAAGACAATACAGCCTTCCAGACCTCACGAGGACGAATGATTTTTTTTTTTTTTAAATGCGCTGATCATACTCCGAAGATCGCTTTGGGTAAGAAAATAGTGATTTGAATGAAGCGAGTTCGTAAACAGACAGCGGGAGCGAAGGGGGGGGGGGGGGGGGGGGGGGGGGGGAAGGAATCAATTTGATGGCTTCACCCACAATTGTTCAGGAGTGTGAAACAGTGAAGACGTCCCGTTTCGCCCCTTTCCGTTTTGCAAGGCCGTCCATTGTCCTCGCCCTCCTGTGCCTTTTCTTTCCGTCACAATGGAGAGAGAGAGCGAAACGGAATGCACCATGACAATGGCTAGGATTGTTAACGCATACACACGGAACTCCTGCATACGGTGAAAGGCGGGAAGAGAAAGGTCAGTGGTCTACAGTGGTCAGCCAAGGTCTGACCCCCCCCCCCCCCCCCCCCAAGGTCTGACCCCCCCCCCCCCCCCCCCCCCCCCCCCACGGCTTGGAAGGTGATGAGACGACGGAACAACACTGACCCGAGGAGACCAAAACTACAGTCAAGAGGAGCTGAGTTTGGAAACAAACTACAAACTGTGGCGAGAGGAGGCGCATTATGGGCGGCGGAACAGGACATGTTTTTAGCGAACGAGAAACAAATTGAGAGAGAGAGAGAGAGAGAGAGGATGGGATGAATGGTGTGAAAACAAAAAAAAAGCCTAAATGTATGGTCTTCCTAAAAAAAAGAAAAGTTCCCATTCTGACCATGAAGGTTTTGAATTGATCCACTATGGATGCAAGGGCATGGCAACGCAATCAGTGAGGTACAAATAACAATATTGTCAATATGAACATACGTCTTCTGCTGTGAGGTGCGAACAATACTCTCAGTGACTGTAAAAAAAAAAAAAAATGTAATCCGGAGTGTGCACACGTATTATACGTATATCCGGATAGGTATCTCAATAGATGGGAACTGCATGTTTATATGAACAACTAAGCCTAAGGGACGTGGAGATGCTACATCCACTCAGTAGATCGATTTTGCAAAACAAGACGTATCAGATCGATCATCTTCATAGGCGCTGACTTCTGTGGTGACAGCGAATACACTGTTGTGGACCGGCCTTGCACACTATTACATAATGTACATGCAGTTTCAACACATGAATCATTATCAATATTACCTCTATATGAAGTTTTAACACGTCAACAAGGTTTCTTCTGTGAGATTTACACATTGCAGCGCAGGTTTCAAGGCCGGGTGAAGAAGGGGAGGGGGTGGGGGTGAGCATCCTAGGTGCCTTGACCCCTCCTCCTCCCCCCCCCCCCCCCCCCCCCCCCCCCCCCCCCGGCAAAAAGTGCTTCCTTGCGAGGTGATGACCCCCCCCCCCCCCCCACACACACACACCCCTCTTTGAATATCCCGCCTCCCCCCCCCCCCCCCCCCCCCCACACACACACACACACACCCCCTTCTCGCGCTCCCGGGGAGTGTGCCTGACTCTTCCTCTCAGCTATTATTAAGTCGAGGTGTTTGCGTGATATTGGCCGCATTTTGGGAGAGAATACCACCACCACCCTTCCCTCCAATCCTATACCGTTCGCTTACGAATTTGTTGTTGTTGTTGTTTTCGATTTTTGGAGAGGAGCTTCCACGCTCCCCTTTCCTTTCGCAAACTCTGGAAACCTTTTCTCTCGCGTAAGTGATCCGGCCCTGGATCACAGCCTCTCTCTCTCTCTCTCTCTCTCTCTCTCTCTCTCTCTCTCTCTCTCTCTCTCTCTCTCTCACACACACACACACACACACACACAGAGTCGACCACGCGCACGCGCGCGCGCGCGTGTGTGTGTGTGTGTGTGTGTGTGTGTGTGTGTGTGTTGTATTTCTGCGGGACATTTAGCCCTGTGGTGGTTAGCGTGCAAATCGATACGGCTGGGGACCGTTTATGGTTTGTCATTAAGTCAGTGAGGTCTCCTGTATTCCGGTATGCCTTTAAGGTGTGACTCCATGTCCTTGTGGTCATTAGCTCTTTGTGAAGAACTTTTTGAATGGATCATATATCTTCTTTTTCCATACTCTCTCTCTCTCTCTCTCTCCTCTCTCTCTCTCTCTCTCTCTCTCTCTCTCTCTCTCTCTCTCTCTCTCGTCGCAATTATGGACAAGAGATATGACATATCCTCACATTTGAAAATAAATAAACAAATGAATAAACGATGTGATTTCAATGGAGACACACCAACCTTGACTCACGTTAGAGCTTTACATAAAACAAGTATCTTAACCGTTGTTATGTTTACAAATTGTGATGCGGTTGTCTAAAAGCGCGGTTCGAACATGTAAGCTATATTTTGATTTGTCCTGAATCTCAGAGAACAGTTCATTCAAAGACGTATTGCGTCCATTTTTATCCTTTTTGTTGTCAATCAATACTGACTGCAGATTTCAAAGCAAGCATGTCTCGCCTTCTCTCTCTCTTCTCTCTCTCTCTCTCTCTCTCTCTCTCTCTCTCTCTCTCTCTCTCTCTCCCTCTCCTGAGCATCTGATGAACTACGAAAAATCTGTGTATTCAGGTGTCCATGAGTACGTGTATACAACGCTACATTTATTCAGTGTATATCGCTTTGCCTTCTTTTTATGCCAAGATTGACGAGTGATACTGTCACGCGTTACCCCATCGCCTATCCGGCCACCCCGACACGGGCAGAAATGGCCCACCCATTAAACCATTCCGACTCCCAATTCATTCCCCCTCTCTCTCTCTCTCTCTCTCTCTCTCTCTCTCTCTCTCTCTCCCTTACCACAGTGTGTGTGTGTGTGTGTGTTTGTGTGTGTGTGTGTGTGTGCACCTGAATATGTGTGTGCGTGCGTGTGTAAATCGTGCATGCGCGCGCGAGTGTGCTGTGAAACACAGTTTTCTATCGTCAGAGAGAGTCATTCCACGATTTCCAAGCGGACGTAAAGTGCTGAGCCCCCTCCCCCCCCCCCCCCCCCCCCCCCACCCCCCTCCCTCTCAAACACACCTCACACCAGCCAGTTCCTGGACCAGACATACAGCAACAATCCCACCTCCTCCTCCTTCTCCTCACCACCACTACCCCCCCACCACCCTTCCTTCCCGTTCTTTGTTGTCTGACAATAGTGGGGAAGGGGGGTGGGGGGGGGGGCACCAATCCATCAATCGACAGGCTGTCTGGTGCTGGGAATGTTTTTCCCTGGCCCCTTGAACCCTTTCACAGTGAAATGCCACCTGTGACACTGGGCCAGGCGTGGGATGTGGGGGAGGGGGGGGGGGGGGGGGGGGGTAGAGTTGTCTCTTGGTTCAGCCAGGTGACGGTGCTTCACTGTGGAGGAATGGCTGTCCGTCACGATGACCTCTATCGCGTGGTTCTTGGACTGAGGTCACTGGTGGGGTGTTCTTTGGTTCAGTCAGTTGTCAGTCATTCATTGAGGTCTGGTTGTCCGTCACTGTGTCGTTTTTGTGTACTGTACTGTTATCACTGGGGGGTGTTGGGTGATTCAACCAGATGTCATTCATTCATTCATTCATTCATTGAGATCTGGTGGGTGGCACCCTGTCGTTTAATTCCAGCAGATGTTTATCACTGGTGGAGTGTTCCTTGGTTCAGCCAGTTGTCAGTCCTTCATTGAGGTCTAGTCGTTCGTCACTTGTCGTTTTGTTCCTGTACTATCATCACTGGTGGTGGGGGAAGAGGGGGGGGGGGGGGTGGGGGTTTTCTTTGGTTCAGCCAGTTGTCAGTCCTTCATTGAGGTCCGGTGGTCCGTCCACTTCGGCCTCTGTCGGTTGGTTTCTTGTACTGGGATAACTCTCTGCATCTGTGTCGATGGACTCTATCACTCCGTCAGGTGTTAAGTACTGGGTTTTCATAGTTACAACAAGCGGAAAGAGAAGTGTGTGATGGACTCTATGTGTCAGGTGTGTGTGTGTGTGTGTGTGTGTGTGTGTGTGTGTGTGTGTGTGTGTGTGTGAGAGTGTGTGAGAGAGAGAGAGAGAGACAGAGAGACAGAGAGAGACAGACAGACAGACAGACAGTTTCTGTGTGTGAGCGCGTGAGTGCTTGCGATGACAAAAGGGCATTTATGATCTGACAAACATCGAGTTCAAACGTTCTCCATTTTCGAAGGGCGTTCACCCAAGACTGGACACAACACATGAGTCGTGACAGAACAGCCCCCCCCCCCCCCCCCCTTCACGACAGACCCCAGGGACAGAAAAAACAAGGGGCAGACCACATGAACACGGCCCCTGTCACGGTGCCAGAATTCCTCGTGTGTCTGCTATGGGTCAACTAGTGCTGGGATTTCCCCCACTGACACCGAGCAGCGCGGCCACGCACAAAGGAGGGGTCAAAGACAGGCGCCCTTTGTCACGGTTCCGCTGGAGGTGACACCAGTGAGCCATGACTCACACACTACTGCCCTTCTTCCAACACTCCGGCCATGAAGGGTCAAACAGACCACTGGACCCTCGTAGGCTACGAATCACAGGTCTTTACTATTCTGAGTTGGGAAAAGGGGGGGGGGGGGGATTCATAGTTGAATTCAATCAGAAAAGATATGTTTTTTTTTGCCTTTGCCCCTTAAATACGACATGTATCTGGTTGGAATCAAAGACGGTGTCAGTAAGTGTGAGTTAGTGTTGACAAAATACATGCCGTCAGACATATATTTAAGAAAAAAATACGTACTCACATGGGAAATTCATCAACTGAGTACATGAAACCTACGCTTTAATACTTTTGAAAAAATCTTATTGTCAACCACAAGATTCACTCAAGGACTGCGACGGTTATTCATACACGCGCGCGCGCGCGCGCGCGCGCACACACACACACACACACACACACACACACACACACACACACACACACACACACATTGAACTTGCGTCGACCTTGCTAACAGGAAAATAAGGATGGGGATGGGGCAGACAATGATACAGCCAAAGTCTGTGATAAGTCACCGCTCTAGCCTGACCCTGAATCTGAAAAGAAAGCTGAAGCAAGGGGACTCTAAATTACTTAAACTCCGCTCCGCCTCTTCTCCCTTCCTCTCTCTCTCTCTCTCTCTCTCTCTCTCTCTCTCTCTCTCTCTCTCTCCTCTTTTTATTTGTTTCGTTTGTTTTTGTTTTTTTATTTATGAATAACAGTAGTGTGTGTGGGGCTACGTGATTCGGCGAATTCCCTGAGACTGGAATGACGAGTAGTGTGTAAATTTCCCTGTTGGCTGCCTGTTTTGGTGGGCCTCGCTGTCCCCAAAACGCTGCAATGTACACTTCTACCCTCTCTCTCTCTCTCTTCTCTCTCTCTCCTCTCCTCTCTCGGTCTCTCTCTCTCTCTGTCTCTCTCCCTCTCTCTCCTGCCACACCTAACGGGCCCCGCATGTCTGCCCTATTTTAACCACACCTAACGGGACGCATTGACGTGTAGACGGCAGTGATCGCGATCCGTATGGCACACACCTCTTCCTCCCCCTCTCCCATCCCTGCCTCACTCCTCAATGGCACCGTTACGACGGCACCGGCACCAACCCATCTCTCTCTCCCTCTCCCTCCCTCTCTCAGTCCTCTCTCGCTCTCTCACTCTCTCGGCACATAGAGCGTGGGGTGTTCCCCTGTGTGAGTCTGTCTACTAGCTGGTCCCTCCCGCACTGCAGCGTGTATGTTTGTGTTTGTGTGTGTGTGTGTGTGCTGCCTGCTTTCCAAAGTGGCAGGCGAGGATCATGTACTCCGTGTACACAACATAAAACACCATGCAAGGAATGTCGCTTAGCTTTTAGAGAAAGTGCAGCGTAATGACAAGGAAGAAAGGAGAGTGGGAGGGTGCGGGCCACACACAAGCACAAAGGCAAGAGTCACTCTCCACCGTTGGGCCCAACGGCCCCCCCCACCACCACCACCACACATCTCCCTACTAGAAAGCTGCTTCAACACAGACAGAGAGTAGGGAGTTGGCTTTTTGTGACCTTAACGGAGTTCACTCTATAACGTAGGCTGTGAACAGGGCGCTTCCGCCGTGTTTGGGGGAGAGACTGAGTTGTCTTTGTACATAATGTAGTACACAGGATGAGTGGTGTACACATGTGTTAAAAAGGACTGAGTGTCTTTTTACACATGGTTCGCGGACTGTTACACACTTAAGGTTAAGTCTTGGGTGTCGTGCTTTCCGTTGTCGGTAAGGGACTGGGTGTTAGTGTGCTGACTTACTATGTTATCGGAGCAAAACCACGCCTTCAGTGGCGTGTTTGTCCTCGAGGAGGGGAAGGGAGGAGGGGGAAGGGGGGGGAAAGCTGCAAAAAGAAAAGGTGGTGCAAGGGAGGAAGGGTGAAAAGGGGAGTTGAGGTGAGAGGAGGTGGTGTGGGGGGTAGAAAGGGGGAAGGGGAGAAAAGGGGGGAAAAGGGAAAGAGTGAATGAAAAGTTTGTTGGGAAAAGGGGTGGGGAGGGAAAAAAGCGTGGGTTGGGAAAGGGAGAAGTGGGGGGGTATTAAATAATAAGAGAAGGGGGAGAGGGAGGAAGCCTAAAAAAGGAAGTCGGGGTGGTTCGTGTGAGTTTAGAAAAACTGGAGGGGAGAGGGAAGAAAAGGGAAAAAAAGAGGGGAGAGGGGAGAAAAGGGAAGGGAAGGGGGAAAAAGGAGGAAAAAGGAGAAAAGGGGGGAAGAAAAGAGGAAAAAAAAAAGGGGGGAGAAGAAAAAAAAAAGGAAAGGGAAAGGGGAAAGGGGGACGGAAGAGGAAAAGAAAAAGAAAGGGGAAGGGGAGAGAAAAAAGGAAGAAAAGAGGAAAAGGGGAAAAAAGAAAGAAGAAAAGGAAAAGAGGAGTGGGGGGGGAAAAGGGGAGGGGAAAGAGGGGGGAAGGAAAGGGGAAGGAAAGAAGGGGAGGGATGGGAAGGGAAGGAAAAAGAGGGGAATGGGGAGGAAAGAGAAGGGGGAAAAAAAGGAGGAGGAGAGGGCGGAGAGAACAGAAGGGGAAAAAAAAGGAAAAGAGGAGAGGGAAAAAAAAAAGAAAGGAGAGGGGTCAAGAAGGATAGGGAGAGGAGGAAGGGGGGGGGGAGAAAAAGCGGAAGGAGAAAGAAAGAAGAGGGGGAGCGAAGGGGGGGAAGGGGGGGAGAAGGAAATAACAGGAAGGGAAAGGGACGGAAGAGGTGCGACAGAGGAGGGAAAAAAAAAGAAAGGGGGGTTGAGAGGGGAGAGGGAGGGGGGGGGGGGAGAAAAAAAGGGGGGGAGGAAAAAAAAAGGGGAAGGAAAGGGGAAAAGAAGGAAAAAAAGGGAGAGGAGGAAAAGAACGGAAGAAGGGAAAAAAAAAAGAGAAGGAAGACGAAAGGAAAAAAAGGGGAAAAAGGAGGGAAGAAGGAGAAGGGGGGGCAGGAAATGTGGAAAGTGAAAAAGGGAAGGGGGAAAAAGGAGAGGGAGGGGAGGAGGGGGGGGTGGGAAAAAGGAAAGGGGGGGAGCGGGGGAAGAAGAAGGGAGGGGAAAACGAAGAGCGGAAAGGGATGGGGAAGGAAAAAAGGGGAAAATGGGACAAAGGGGAAAGAGGGGAGGGAGGGAAAAAGGAGAAGGAAAGGGGGGGGGAAAAGGGAGGAAAGGGGGGGGGGAGAAGAAAGGGAAAAGGGGGAAAGGGGGAGGAGGGGGGGGGAGGAGGAGGAAGAGGGAAAAAAGGGGAGAAGAGGGGGAAAGAAAGAAAAGAGAAGGGGGAAGGGGAAAGGGAAAGGGAAAGGAGAAAGAGGGAGGGGAAGGGGGGAGGAAGAAAAAGGGAGGGGAAAGGAGAGGGAGGAAAGGGGGAAAAGGAAGGGAAAGAGAAAAAGGGGGGGGGGGAAAAAAAAAAAAAGGGAGGGGAGAGAAAGGGAGGGAAAAGGAAAAGGGGGAAGGAGAGGGGGGGGAGAAAAGGGAGGAAAGGAAAGAAGGGAAGCAGGAAGGGGGAGAAAAAAGAAGAGAAGGGGGGGGGAGGGGGGGGGGGAAGGGGGGGAGAAAAAAGGGGGGGAAAGGGAGGGGGGGAAAAAGGAAAAAAGAGAGAGAGGAGGAGGGGGAGGGGAGGGAGGGAGAGTGAAGTGGAAAAAAGGAAAGGAAGGGGGGGGGGGGGGAAGAAGGGGGGAAAACAGGAAAGGGGGGAGGGAAGAGAAGGGAAGAGGGAAAAAAAAAAAAAAAGGGAGAAAGAGGGGAGGAGGGGGGGGGGAGAGGAGGAAGAAACAGGGAGGGAGATAGAAGAGGGAAAAAAGGGAAAGAGAGGGGGAGAAGGGAGGGAAAAAAGGAAGGAAGGGAAGAAGAAAAAGGGGGAAAGGAAGGGGAAAAGGAATGGAAAAAGAAGGGGGGGGGGAAAAAGGGGAAAGGGGAAGAAAAGGAAAGGGAGAAAGGACTGTAGTGAAGAGCAGAAGGAATGAAAGAGGAAAAAGCGAGGGTTGGGGGGGGGTGAAGGGGAGAGGAGGAGGAAAAGGGAAGGGAGGAAGAGGGAGGGAAGGGGGAGAAGAAGGAAGGGGAGGGTGGAAAAGGGGG
>JADBJO010000522.1:230000-262500 GCA_016801955.1 Conus betulinus | reverse complement strand
TATGAAAAAAGTTTCAGAAAAAAGTGATTTACATCTTGTCAAAATGCCAGCTTTGTAAAGAAATTTAGACTTAGATCTGGTCAAAAGATCAGCTTTTTACGTTACAAAGTAAGTAAGGAAGTGCTTCCGGAGAATCGGCAACAGGCTTCGGGCAGGCTTGATGTCAAACCGGTGTTAATATTACTATACAAGCGACGGTGCAGAAGGCCAGTCTATATACTAGAAGAGTGTACAATTAACTTGCTGGCGTTTCAGCATCTCCAGTTGAGCCAGTCGGCCACCGTAGTAGTCCACAACGCAGGGATATACCCCGACCGGCACAGCTACGGCCTTCATAACAGGTAGTTGTACTTACGGCTGGGTTAGGGAGGAAGCCCTAGGCCTACCTAACACTTGTTTGTTTGTATACTGCCTAAAGAATGCCAGGTTGTGAGTTTCAGCTGGCAGAGAGAGAGAGAGAGAGAGAGAGAGAGAGAGGGGGGAGAATGCCAGGCAGTGTTGTTGAAAATGATCTGATAACTTGAATACGTCCCATTAGTGGTGAACTGTCTGAATATTTCTGTAAATGAAAATTTTTGTCCCTTTCGCTGACTCAGAACATTTTTTTTTTGTCATAAAATTATCTTCTCTCTTAAACCGTATTTGTTACATGGATACAGAGGGGAGTGAAAGGGGGTAAGAGCGAGGCATGGTATCCTGTTTGCGGATGGTTTGATACCGAAAATTTTTATGAGCCCTCTTTTGTTTACATGTTCCATAATTCCCCCTTCACTAAAGCTCTGAGTTTACTGATAGGTGTGATGTCAGTGACAATAGAATTATATCCCAGTGTGAAATCGGGGTGGAGAGAGTGAGAGAGAGGGAGTGATTTATTTAGTTTAGGCCGCAGCCCCAGTTGAAGGGGGAAACCATATACAATGACACATGAACATTGAAGAAAAGAACAAATGCGTCAACATAATGATGACATATTCTAAGATCTTTTAACTAGAAAGTACAACAAGCATATGATTCAGTATCAACATCACACCCTTTAACTGCAGTTACACGCCTTTTAAATATCTTACATGGATATACGTGCATATATTCGTCAGTATATTGAACAATTGCCATCAGTAAGGCTACATGATAATTATATCTATATCTATCCATCTAACAATCAGTGCGCGCGCGCACGCACGCACGCACGCACGCGCGCGCGCGCGCACACACACACACACACACACACACACACACACACACACACATATATATATATATATATATATATATATATATATATATATATGTGTGGTGGTGTGTGTGTGTGTGTGTGAGATGTGTGTATGTTGTGGAGAGAGAGAGAGAGAGAGAGAGATTCAATACTCAAGGATGAAGATTTTAGGCCTAGGGCTACTCTTATAATCTGAACTTATCCGAAGTTGAAAATAAAATGAGGCAGGGAACAGTAAACAACAAACAAGTAGGGTAACTCTTGTTCCCATAAGAAAACCTAACGCAGAGTAAATTTTATTCGAGACTGGCACAGCCTTTTAAATTTGAATAAAGTCAGACAAATAGAAAGACGAACAATCTGTTTTAATAGTGGGGGGAAAACAAGCGCAGGCCACAATGATGACGGAGAGGTTGTTGGCCTGCGCTTGTTTTTCCCCCAACTCTTAGATTGTTCGTCTTTGTTAGGTTTTCTTTATGGGAGCAAGAGTTACCCTACTTGTTTATTGTTTACTGTCCTTACCCATTTCAATACATATCATTTATACTTACACTTACACACACGTACACATACTCCGATGTTACGATGAAGAATGCAAGTGTTCTGCAGTGATAACCCTGTGAGAGAGAGAGAGAGAGAGAGAGGGGGGGGGGGAGGGGAGAGGGTGAATGGGGGAAGAAGCGGGGAACTAGCATTCACAATTGAGTGGGTCATTAGCATTGGGAAGAAGGAAAGGGAGGGTCTGTTGAACGAAAGGGATGCAGGGCCGATTAACTGTATGGTATTTTATTGAGTTTGTTCTAGAAGATACACACTTTGCCTGTTCTGTTCCCGCTGTCGTCCGACATAATATATATTAGCCTTTGCGCTGTACATTGGAAACGTGTTTTCGTTTTACGTAGTGTAAATAAACTATACAGTGCACGTTTCCTTTTCTCACCTAGTATGCTTATAATCCCCTTTCTGCCAAATCGTTTGAGGTGGATGTGAACGTTAAACTTGAATGTCACTACTTTCAGAACCGAGAATAATAGTTTGTCCAAGTCAGTCTTGGCTGCCAAACATGTAACGATCCCCACTCCCTCCCTTTCTCTCTCTGTCTGTCTCCGTCTGTCTGTGTGTCCGCCTCTGTGTGTGTGTGTATGTGTGTGCGCGCGCGCGCTCGCGCGCATGTGTATGTGTGTGTATGTGTCTGTCTGTCTGTCTGTCTGTCTGTCTGTCTCTCTCTCTCTCTCTCTCTCTCTCTCTCTCTCTCTCTCTCGCTCTCTCTGCGCGCTCGCTGGCTCGCTCTCCCCGTTGTATCTAAGGCTGCCTATTTCCTTCCCTCATCCCCAAGCCATTACATGTATGCTTTGTCGGCTGTCTACCGTCAGCCCCCCCCCCCCCTCTCTCTCTCTCTCTCTCTCTCTCTCTCTCTCTCTCTCTCTCTCTCTCTCTCTCTCTCTCTGTGGGGGCGCGCGTGTATGTGTGTGTGTTTCTGCTGTAGCCACACACAATCGATTTCAGTACAATTTAAACCTACATTAATTTACTATAGTTAAGTCAGCTTGTGTTTAACGGCATATAGATGTTCAAAAGAGTATACTTTACCATGTGCACTTATAACTAATTCTTGATGACGAAATGATTCATCTGTGTCAGTTCGCTGGTGTGTCGTTTTGTGTTGTAGTTTTATGATACAGGTGAAGATGAGTGTAATTCTTATGTAGATAATTAAGGGCCTGTGTGTGTATGTGTGTGTGTGTGTGTGTGTGTGTGTGTGTGTGTGTGTGTGTGTGTGTAATGCAGATGCGGTTTTGAGAACATGCGTGCATACCTTTACACACACACGCACGCACACACACAGACACACACGTACACACACATACACACACACACGCGCGCGCGCGCGCGCGCGAGCGAGCGCGCGCGCGCACACTATTATTCTCTCTCTCTCTCTCTCTCTCTCTCACATACAACACACACACACACACACACACACACACACACACACACACACACACACACACACACACACACTTTGCACGACTGATATAAATGTCAGTTTACACGAATATTTCGGTTTGACAGTATGTCTGATTGTCTGTCTTGTGTGAGATGAATCAGTGACTGAGTTGGCAGCCAGCAATGGTGATGGCAAGGTCTGGCACTGGTATTGGCAGCACAGAGACTAACGGTCCGAGGTTGTACATACCATCAGTGCAGACTAGGGGAGGTGATGCACAGTATACAGATGGCGGCAGTCTGATGGTGATAGTGGAGCTGGCATCCACCCAGTCAGCTCCACAGATAACGCTGGCTGGCACTAACCTACCTTCGGCCACGTGGGTTGCCACATTATTACTAAAGCAGCGGAAGTGGGGTCGTTTTAAAAATTTGGTACCACCACTCCGGAAAATGTGAACTGTGGTGTGTTGTGGTGAACGATCCTCTCGCATCCATCAGTCCTAGCGCGGACTTACCTAGCTTCATTTACTCGGCGTTTCTTAGAGGGATAAGCCATTTTGACTAAAGCTGCTCGGCTGAAACTGCCCTATAAGCTATTCATTCCCATCTCCTCAGCAGGCTTTTTCCCGTGCCACACGTGCTTTAATGGTGAATTGTAAGGAAAAGCCGATGGTGGTGGTTTCCCACGTTGTTCATGCTGGACTGTTAGGCCGACTGGAGTCATTGTGTTCCGGCCTCGGACTCCTTCGACATGTGTCGGTCAGGCATGTTGTTCTGTGAATTCCTTAACCTCCTCTACTATTGCCGCCGCTTTGTCATGGTTCGGAATTTAGATTTTTCTACTGCCGTCATCGATCAGTCGACGCAACTGCTGTACTAGTCTCATTCCTCGAGCTTTTGTGTTTGATCTTCGACAGATTTGTGTAGTACAACTGTTAAAGAAAAAAAAATCTGAGTATTGACAGAAGGCAGTCATTGCCTCATATAAATGATAACATTGTGCTGATAACAGGAAGGATTGGTAACTGCTTAATCTAACTTCACGGGCGGTCGCCTCTAGTTTTTATATGCCCAGTAAGCAAAAAGAACAGACGTATTTTAAAGAGGGATGAGACGGATGGCAATTAAAGAAGTTACGGTCGTGTTGTTCATTAGTTGTGCACTATTGTGGGGTTCTGATTAACAGACATGTCTGAGAAACCGTAAACAAGTGTTGATGTTAGATAAGAGACAGAAGAGAATGGGGGTGCCAGCGGACGAGCGAAAAAAACCATACCGGAGCAGGCCTCCCACCCCCTCACGTGCCCTCACTCCCGCCAGCCTGGCATTGGTGCTAGTGCCAAGCTTTGCAGGCAGCCAGAACAGAGAACTCCACATTTCTTTGCCACTGCCAGGGAACGCAAACACACAGAAAACACACAGGGGCATTTGGGTAGCGCGGGCAGGCATGGAGCATCAGGGGCCCCTCCCTCGCCTTTCCGGATGACGTCATGGTGAAGAACCCCCCTGCACTGCCTTCACCCGTCACATTCTCTATCCAAGAATGCAGTCGTTTTGATTCGGGTGCCAGTGTAGAAATGTGGTTCATGTGCAGGTTGTTTTCCCCACGTCGAAGAGTGAGAGAGCAGTCACCTTCAAACGTCCATCCTGACCAGCATCCACATCGGCCAGAAGACGAGGGGGAGGAGGAGGACGAGGAGGGGGATGTTGCAAGACCAGACAGTAGTAAGGAAGAGGCCTACGAGCCAGAACCAGAGGAGCAAGATGTAACCACGCCAACAAGTGACAGTGTAGATACCGACACAAGGAGCGGAGGGGCCATGGCTACCAGTGGAGTAGGCGTGGTCAGGCAGGCTGGAGCCCCTGTGAAGATGAAGAACAAGGAGGAGGAGGAGGAAGAGGAGGCATCCCTTTCCCCGGACCTGTCTCACGCTCTGGGCACAGGCAGCAAAAGGGTTGGTGGACATGGAGATTGGAATGGCGGTGACGGTGATGGTAACGGGGGCCAGAATAGAAGCACGGTAAACATACTCAGCAACAGACCGTACATCACGGACCAAGGAGTGGCCGACACTCGCTGTACTGAAGGTGGGTGCTTGCTAGGCTCTGATCACTCTCACTGTGAATAAAACTAATCAGACGGTTCATTATACATATCAGTTAAATGTGTGTGTGTGTGTGTGTGTGTGTGTGTGTGTGTGTGTGTGTGTGTGTGTGTGTGCATGCATGCGTGCGTGCGTGTGTGTGTGTGTGTGTGTGTGAGAGAGAGAGAGAGAGAGAGAGAGAGAGAGAGAGAAGCTTAAAAGTAGTTAATTGGTGCCAGCATTGTATTATTATGATTATGTAGGTTGAACAGTGAAAAGTTATGTTTCTATGTTCACCATCTGTCTGTGTCTGTGATTAATGTTTTGGCAGCATGTTAGTGCGGTTCCCGTGCCTGCTGTTTTATTCTCAAACTGCTTCACCACCAAAGAAGTCTAATAACTCACACTGTTTCTGTCTGCTTCTGTATATTGTATAGACTCTGTCTAATGTGTTCATCTCCGTTGAGTGCTAAACTTATTTCAGCTCAGTCTAATATTAAAGTTACTATGTCAGTGTTCAGTTTCAGTTCGTGAAACAATTTTTGTCATTGACAAAGTCTTACTCTTACACCAACTCTGTGTGTGTGAGTCGTAATTATTGCAACAACTGTGGTTTTATAGCCACAGCATTACTACGCAGTGTAACAGTTATTTCCGTGTAGCTATTGTAGCCACTGTAACACTGTGTAGTGCTGTAGTCACTATGTCTCTGTGAAGTTTCTTGTAACCATGGCATCGCTGTATAATGTCATGAACACCGTGTGACAGTGTAACTCTTGAGCCCATGTCACTTAAAGTGTTAGTGCAGTTCTGTGTAACCTTTGTAACCTTTGTAATATTATATTTATAGCCGGTGCATCATTGTGTAATGCTATAGTCTCTTTGTCATAATGTTATTCTAGAAATAACTGTCACTGACGTAGTCGTCTGGTCACATAGTCCTTGTAACGAGAGTATGATGTTACTTGTAACAACTTAAACAAGTGTGTGATGTTATGGTCACCAGCTAGTTTTTGTAACCACTGTGTGATGTTGTAGTCATTGGGTCTTTGGTGTAGTTCTTGTAACCACTGTGTTACTGTGTAATATTATAGTCACTGGATCAGTGTGTAGTTGCTGTAATCACTGTGTCAGTGTGTAATGTTATAGCCACTGAGTTATCATCTAATCACTGTGTAACTTTGAAGTGGTGTGACTACTGCGTCATTGTAGTTCTTATGCCCACTGTATAATGTTACAGCCACTGTGTCCACTGTATAGTTCTTTTACCCCACTTTGTAATGTTACAGGCATCGAGTTAGAGAATTGTTCCTGTAACCATTGTAACGCTATATAATTCTTGTAACCACTGTTTAATGTTATTGTCACCGAGTGTAGTGTTGTAACTACAGTGTCATAATGTAATGTTATTACCACTGTGTCTGTGTGCTATTCTTGTATCCTTGTGTGCCTGTGTAATGATACTACTTCTGTACCATTGTGTATTTTATGTAACCACTATGTCAGTGTGTGTAATGTTATTACCACTGTGCCAGTCTATAGTTTTTGTAACAATTGTGTAATGTTATAGTCTTTGAGTCACAGTGTCATTCTTGTAACCACTGTTTCACTTTTTAATTTAATAACAACTGAGTCACTTTAGACATCAAAACGAACGTGTCGTATCAATCGACGAAGAAACTCATTAAAATGTTAGCAAAAATCTCAGGCCTGTGATTATAAATCATCTTCAGTTGGTAGAGAGTCTTTGTTCCTGACTTTTGATTCTCTAAGAATAGCATTCATTTTCCACGTGTGAAAAAACATCACGTAGAAGCACCCGTAAATCAATGAAAAATGGTCCTTTCAACCGTTGTAAGCATATAGCTTTCCAACGAGCGTAAAATATGGTACAGCTTATAAAAATGAAACATTTTAAAGCCAGATTTTTTCGAATAGTTTTGATATACAAAATGTTCACGATGGCAGTAAGACCTTGACCTTTATATCCACGTAACAGTTCTTTTGATCGGTTCAGAGGAGGAGAATCCGTGACATGTTTTTGCGCACACACTATCAGTCGCGGTCCACATGTCTCCGAGGAAGTTCGTTTGCAGACAGCGACCGGTTTCTTCTTCTGACACTTTGATAACAATACAGTCGACGCACAGAGAAAAAAAAAAAGTAACCACTCGTGTGAAGGCAGAAAGATTGTTTTATTGTGTGAAGTGTATTGTAATTAAGTGCAAACATGCATTATTGTACTTGTAGTTAGTGGAAAATGAAGTAAGGCCGATCAGCCATTGTTTCTTCTCGTATATATATAGGGCCATCGTACTTAGTATCGGTTTTTACTCGGCACTTCTTGTAACATTTGAGTCAGTGTTTTAATACTTTACTATAGCCACTGCTCCGCTTGTAATTCTTGTAGCCACTGTATTAATGGATGAGTCAGTTTTAACCAGTCTGTCACTTCGTCGTTGCTCTTGTAGCCACTGTATTACAGAGTAATGTCTTCGCCACTGTGACATTTTGTGGTTCTTAAAGCCACTGTGTGATGTTATAACAACTGTGTCGCTTAGAAATAGTATACCGGCGATGTATTACCTACTATTTGTAAAGCCGTACAATGAGGTGACGCATTACCCACTGCAGTATTTGTAAAATCCTACAATGAAGGCAACATATCATCATTGGTGTGTGTGTGTGTGTGTGTGTGTGTGTGTGTGTGTGCGCGCTCTCTCTCTCTCTCTCTCTCTCTCTCTCTCTCTCTCTCTCTCTCTCTCTCTCTCTCACGCGCCTATCTCAGGAAGTCTCCACCTCCACCTCCCTAACCCCTTCCCCACTGGTCTCCCTCTTTAAACGTCCTCACACTGACCTCGGCCTCGCCACCTCCCAAAACCCCATGCACTCTTCGCCACTCGTTAACCCCATACTTTTCTCCGGCGACTTGTGTGGTGCTCATTCAGGGTGCTATTGGAGAATGGTTTCGTATTCAGATAGAGTTCGTCATGGCTGCCTTCTGTCTCCCTCTCTTTTCTACATATTCCCGGAACGCATCATGACTGATCACTTGAGGATCATGGCAGCTCAGTCAGTATTGGAGGAAGAACTATTACATATCTTCGATTCGCAGATGACATCGATGACTTGGTAGGCAGTGAACAAGAACTCGCCAAGCTTGTTGAACGACCTGATTAAACACTAGCAAGTTATGGCATGGAAATCGGTTCCAAGAAGACCAAATTAATGGCCAACCACAACACACCATCAGATAATGATGTAACTGTCCACGATCAGAAGCTATAATCTGTTCAACAGTTCACTTACTTGGGATACATCATTAGCAGTGAGGGACACAAACTAAAACAAATTCTGTCAGTGGTAGTCAAAACGACCACATCACTATCCAGATTAAAATCTGTGTTGAAGGACAAGTACCTTTCCATGAAACACAAGACCACGCTTCTGCGTGCACTGATTTGTTCCGTCTTCCTGTACGCATGGAAGATATGGATCATCCCAGCGAAGCTGGAAGGAAGAGTCCAAGTCATAGAAATGAGATGTTAGCGCGAGATGCTAAACTTCAGAGGCACTGAATGTATCACCAATCAGCAAGTGCGTCAGACCTTCAGGCAGCACATAGGATCATACCAAGATCTACTGATACCAGTCAGGAAAAGAAAAACTACGTTTGTATGACCATAATACAAGATTAGACGGCCTTGCTAAAGCAATCTTCCAGGGAACTGTTGAAGGAGAAAGACTGAAGAAAAGACAGGGAAAAAAAAAAAAAAAAAAAAAACAAAAAAAAAAAAAAAAAAAACGATGGACTGACAACATTCCAAAGTGGCGGGGAAAAGTTGCAGAGGTCCAGACTTTGGCACACGAACGACAGAATTGGAGGAACCTTGTGAGCTGTTCTTCAGTGAGTACCCATAGAGTTAGAGGTGAACGAAGAAGAAAAATTCTACTTTATTCAGTTTGGGTGTAGGTTTTGTTTCTGGTCAAACGTGTGGATTGTGTTTTGCCTACCCCCCCCCCCCCCCCCCCCCCCCCCGTAATTCCTTTCAAATAGAAACAGCCCTGTCAGCTGTTGTTTTTCACAGTGTCAGTTTTTGTTTTCAACGTCCAGTTCATTAGGTTAGCTTATTTGGACACTGCTGATCGAACCCGAGCCAAGCAGTCACCTGTTTGCGCCAGCAGCTAGAGTGCTCAGTATACGCGCACACGCGCGCGTGCGCGCGTCTGCGTCGTGTGTGTGTATGTGAGTGTGTGTGTGTGTGTGTGTGTGTGTGTGTGTGTGTGTGTGTGTGTGTGTGTGTGAGAGAGAGAGAGAGAGAGAGAGAGAGAGAGAGAGAGAGAGAGAGAGAACCCGCCAGTGTGCAGGCATGTGTGTGAATAAGAGCATAAGCCCACATGAAAATGTATGCACAGGTCATTGACAGGGTTTCTGCTGTAGCTATTGGTGCCCTAGCTTTGCTCTCTCAGTTTCACCTATTGTATGAATTCATTTGCATTTTAGCACTTTAAAAATATAGTTAGCAGCAACAGTTCATTGCTTTATTTATGGCTCGTACCCTCACAAACTTGGCCTTTAGGCCGTTAAGCTTCAGAAAGTGTTTTTTTTTTTCGGCATACCATGAGACTTTAAAAGCATGGGCTTTATGAAGAAGGGAAATGCAAATGGAGTAGAAACGTTGAGGGCAAGTGAGAGAGTCGTTTGAAGGAGGGACCAGCATATCAGCGTTTGGCTGTTTTAGATTAAAACAGGCTTGCACATTGCTAGAACGTGACGTGTTGCTTCTTTGCAACATAAATATGTGTGTTTGTGTGCGTGTGTGCACACGCATTCGCAGATGTGCGTGTGTGTGTGCATGTGGTGTGTGTGTGCGCATGCGCCTGTGTGTGTGTGTGTGTGTGTGTGTGTGTGTGTGTGTGTGTGTACACTCATGCGCACATGCGTGCACATATATTTTGTGTACAGATTAGGTTTTAGTTTAAGTGTTTCTAAGAAGTCTTCAGTTTTCAGCAAAAAGATATGCAATGTTTTAACTGCCTAGGTTAAAACAAATTTAACAGTGTTGTAAAAGTTCAATATGTCCAGTCATCCTTCTCATCAGCTGACATACTTGCTGTTGGAAAAAGATGTCTACAGAATATGTAACGACTGTTCAGAATTAAATAGGCATTGAAGTAGGCAAAGCTAATGCTTCCCGGATCTCTATCTTTCGGCCTGTCTGTCTGTATATTAACGTACCTTCTGTCTGTGCTGTTTGCCCTCTTTGTTCATACTCTCTCTCTCTCTCTCTCTCTCTCTCTCTCTCTCTCTCTCTCTCTCTCTCTCTTAGTCTCTCTAGTCTCTCCTCTCTCTCTCTCTCTCTCTCTCTCTCTCTGAACATTACGATTATTTGATATTTTTGTTTCTTATGTGGCAGTAAGTATTGCCAGTTTCACCTCCCCTTGTATGATTGTCCAAGGCCGACATACCAAACAATTTGCTTCTCTTTGTCTGTCTGTCTCTGTCTCTCTCTCTCTCTCTCTTTTCTGTCTCTCTCCCTCTCCCTCTCTCTTCCTCCCTCTCCCTCCCTCCCGCCCCTCTCTCTCTCTCTTTCTGTCTTTCTATCTCTGACTGTCTGTCTGTCTCTCTCTCTCTCTCTCTCTCTCTCTCTCTCTCTCTCTCTCTCTCTCTCTCTCTCTCTCTCTCTCTCTCACCGCTACCTCTCTCTCCGCCTCTTCCTCCCCCATCTCCCCACCTTTCTTTTCTTTCTCCCCTTTCGATCACACGCGCCTGCTTGTGTGTGTGTGTGTGTGTGTGTGTGTGTGTGTGTGTGTGTGTGTGTGTGTGTGTGTGTGTTTCCTTGGTTAAGGCAGATCTCTTTTATTTGTGATGTTCATACTGAAAAAAGTCCTAATGCATTAAGGGTCATTGTTTTTCAGTTTACTATGAAATGATCATATCCAATTCACGAAGGACCATTCTTGTGCCTATTTATTCATGTTCAAGCATGCATGATATTTTGGTTAATACACTGTGCTGGCACGATTGCTCAAACGAAGTTTTGGCAAAGACTACGACAGGGATTAGATTCTAAATCTGTTTTCGGTTCTGACGTCAAGGATAAGAATCAAAACCATACTTCAGGATTAGTTCAATCAATCAATCGGTCAGTAAATCAGTGAATAAAAGACTCGATGAATCGATCAATCAGTTATTCAGTCAATCAGACCACCAGTTCATAGCTCAGTTGTACTATCCGTCCATTTACCGAACCTGCCATAGACGTAACCCTGAGTGAAGGACTCATTCAATGTTGATGCTGTATGGAATAACCAGTGACCAACCCAAAAGTACTTCCAGTCACATTTGTCTCATCACAATGACAGGAGCTTCGGTATTGTGTATGACGGGGTGTTACCAACTCTTCTTCTTGTGGATATATGTTTCAACAAAGAGTTCAGAGTCCGAAAAATTTTTTGCAAGTAATTAACAGAGTGAAGTGTTTGGGACCGAGAGCTGAGTACAGATACTGTAGCAAAAATTCAGAGCCCGAGAGCTTTGTACAAGAAAAGAGTTGAATGCATGCGAGTAAGAGCACAGATTCTCTAGCAAAGAATTCAGTTCTTGAGAGTTGTACACACGTGTTTTGATAGAGTCAGTCCCCGAGTGTTGTTTGTTGTAGCAAAGAGTTTAGTATCTGAGACTGAAGGTTGGGTAAATACATTCTAGCAAAAGGTTAAGTACTGAGAGTAATGTACAGCGAATTCAGCGCAGACAGTTGTATACAGAGAATTCCATGCCTGACGGTTATATACAGAGATTGAGAGAATTCATGCCTGACAGTTGTACAGCAGAGAATTCAGTGTCTGAGTCAGATACAGAGATTTCAATGCCTGGCAGTTAGTTATAATGCCTAGAATTCACTAAGAGTTGTATACAGAGAATTTAATGCTTTACAGTTGTATACAGAGAATTCAGGGCCTGACAATTATACACAGAGAGTTCAGTGCCAAACAGTCATGTTCAGAGAATTCAGTGCTTGACAGTTATATGCAGAGAATCAGCGTCCGACTGTTGTACAAAAGAATTCAGTACCCTTCAATTTTATACAGAGAATTCGATGTCTGATAGTCATATACAAAGAATTCAGTGCATGACAGTTTATACAGAAAATTCAGCGCCTGTGAGTTACAGACTGAGAATTTAATGCCGGACAGTAATACTGGTACGAACCGAAAATTCGTTGCCTTGAAGGTGTATACAGATAACTTAGTTCCTGAGAGTTCTATGTAGACAGTTCAGTGCCTGAGAGTTCTGTACAAAGTATTCGGTGCATGAGAGTTGTATACAGAGTATTCAGAGCCTGAGTGTTATATCCAGAGAATTAAGTGCATGACAGTTGTATACAGAGATTTCAGGGCTTGACAGTCATATACACAGAATTCAGTCCCTTAGGGTACAGAGAATCTGCTGCCTGATAGTTTCATTCATATGATTCGATGTCTTAGGGTTATATACAGAGAATTAACTGCTTTAAAGGTATTTACAGAAAAAAATCAGTGCCTGAGAGTCGTAGACAGAGAATTCAGTGCTTAATAGTATAGACAGAGAATTCAGTGCTTGCGAGGTATATACGGAGAAAATATTGCCCGAGAGTTTTATACAGGTAATTCAGTACCTGAAAGTTATAAACAGAGAAAAGAATTGCCTTAAAGTTGTATACAGAGAAATCAGTGCTTGAGAGTTAGGGACAGAGAATTCAGAGTCTGAGAGTTATGTTATCAAATTAATTGCCTTAGAGTTATAAACAGAGAATTCATTGTCTGAGAGTTATGGAATTAACTGCTGAAAGTTGTATGCAGAGAATTAGATGCTCTAGACTAAGTTAGAGTTGTATACAGAGAATTCTGTTCCTGAGAGCTATAGATAGACAGTTCAGTGCCTGTGAGTTGTAGAATTAACTGCCTTTAATTGGGGTTGTATACAGAGAATTTAGTGTTTAAAGTTATAGAAATAACTGTCTTAGAGGTGTATACGGATAATTGAGTGCCTGAGAGCTATATACAGATAATTCAGTGTCTGTGAATTATAGAATATATAATACTTTAGACTTGTATACACAAAATTCAGCGCCTTAGAATTATATAAAGAGATTTCAGTGTCTGAGGGTTATCAAATTGAATGCCTTGGAGTTCTATAGAGAAAATTCAGTGCCTGAGAGTTGTGTACTGTACCAAGGAGCCCAGTGCCAGAAGTAGAATACGGAAATAGAAGTCAGGGATATAGGTTGTTTTCACGATCGGCTGATTTCATCGATACAAAAGATCCGTGAAGCGGAAAATTCAAATGGCAGGAATCCTCTATCTTTGGATGTTTGTTTGTTTGCTTTCTTCCCTGAGAGAATAACGGACTTTCCTCTTTACTGAAGTGGTTAGTGATCCAAAACATGAAGGGGCATAGGTTAATCTCTAATCCGCAGCCATTTCTGTAACACTTGGTTCACACAAAGGGCAAAAATGAGTATTAGCATACACAGGAGTGCGTTCGTTCAGCCAGTGTTACTTTCCCCTATTTTTTTTTCGTTAACAGATACTACAAAATGAACTGCCTGAACGAGAAATATACTAAAGTCGGTGACTCATGCGCGGTACGAGTTGTTAAATGTGACACTGCTTGTTGCAGACGACTTTACTGCCCATGCCACTGGAGCTCATTATGTTATTAAGTTTGTTGAATCAAGCTTCTGAGTACACCATCAGCACAAACCCTTTTATAGTGTAGCATCAGATGACATAGTACACATGGACTGTTTCTACTGACGGAAGCGTCCATCGATTCAATTCACTTCATGTTCTTTACAGTCCAGCCGACCAGGAGGGGGCCACATCAAGGCTGTCATTTTGTTAAATCCAGTTCCTTACAAAGCTGTTAAGAAACTGAAACAAATCAAAATCTCATGTTGTCGCATCCAATTCCTTACAAAGCTGTAAAGAAACTGAAACAAAACAAAACCTCATGAAGTCCATTTTTTAATACGCAGTAACTGAATTTTAAAAGAAACTTTTTTCTGTAAAGTCGTGGATCAGTTGAAAGTTTTTATCTCCGTCAGGAACAAAAAAAAAAAACGTCGCATCTAGTGAAAGGTTTTCATGGAGACTGCTGTCAAATGTTTCTCTGATATCATTTAAGTCCCAGCACTCTCAATAAGATTATGCTTTATAGTGAATGGTGCAGCACAAAGAATGCACCACGGAGAGTATCCATCATTGTGTAGTGTAGTATCATAAGTCACAATACATCAGGAATGTTTCCTCTGGTGGCGTGTCCACCAATTGAGTAGTGTAGCATGAGAGATTACACTGCATGTGGATTGTTTCCCGTATGGGCACAACGACACCTGTAGAAAACAGTAGTGAAATGTGGTATAGACTGGACGGACCGCGGGTGTCAGGGGGTAAAGGTGATGGAGATGAAAGACCTGTGAATGACCTGGCTTTTTTCCGCTGCTTTGGCCTACTGCCAGTGTCTTACGGCCTCTGACCATGCAGGTCATCAGTGGGGACCAGCAGGCCTCAACTTTTCTCAAGCAGTGCTGACACCTGTCTTCAGGCAGGGTGGGAGTGGGTGGTCGAAGTCTGTGTAACATAGGTAGAGGGGGTGTCTTTTTTTTTTTCCTCGGTCGGTTTCCTTTAAATCGTTTGTCCATTTCAATATATCCAAAACGAAAGGCAAAAAAAAAGTTTACAAAAAAAAAAAAAAAAATGAATAAAGAAAGAAAGAAATAAGGACAAAGAGCTACAACAAGATAGTAACATTATGAAAACATTAGAAGAGAAATGAATTGTAGTAGGGGGAAGAGAGAGAGAGAGAGAGAGAGAGGGGGGAGGGAGGGGAGAGACAGACAGGCAGACAGGCGGAGGGAGGGATGGTAGGAGGGGATGGTAAGAGTGGTTGTAACAAACCGTTAGTATGAAAATGGGTGGTGAGAGGGTTGTGTACAGAATAAACATATTTTCAACTTATCTCCAAATCAAGAACAGCAACATTTGACGAACTTTGGTGGTTGTAAAGGTCTTCTTTAGCAGAAAGCTGTTTAATCGTACTCTGCCAGTAGAAAGATTAACCAGCTTTTTGATAATTTTAATAGTGGTCGTGACTTATTGTGCTGCGTGCACTCTTCCTGGTTTTTTTTAATTGTGATCAGTAATGTAACTGAATGTGATGGTCCTATTGATATAGAGATGATGAAAACTGCATCTCGGATTTAAAAAAAATTCTACAGAATGGTGAGTAGAAGGATGTTTTGCTGGAAGCATGCATGTTTTCACATGAAGATATCCTTCCATAGAGTATTTATATGGGTTCTTCAGGCTTGTGTAGTCACGACTTACGAATTTTGGCAATCTCAATGCGACAGCACAAAAGCAGCATTTCAAGAGCTGATGTTTGGCAAAGGAGGGAAGCAAGCCTCTTAAGATGAAGGATAATCCCGGCGATTAGTGGTAGCGCCTGTATGGCAATTGGCGAGATTAGAGCAACTTTTTCTACACGATTGGCTGAGGTTCTCATAGTTGTGCTGAAGTAAGGTGGGCAGGCAGGTAGGTTGGTAGGTGTGTCTTCTCTAGGCCCTCAGTCGTCTAGGGTCGTGCCGAAGAAGACTGGATCTTGGTGGGTCAGTCGTGAAATCTTTGTTGCTTTGGATCATCTTGATGCATTGATCCCAGTTTGCAGTCAGACTGTGTAGTGTTTTTGTCCAGTGTAGTATCAGGGACAACCCAGTGTAGGCAGGCTGGACCACTGAATGGTCCAGATTGTGGTGATCAGGCCCTCGGAACAGGATGTAGTGAGTGTCCTGGGGCCATGTCCCACGTCTTGAGACGACAGTCAACCAGTAAGTGGTCCTCACCTCCACCACACTACTCCACAGCCCACTAGCAGCAGTGGTCAGACATGTAGTGATGTCAGTGTGTGTTCCCAGCATTGCTGATTTTCAATATTCTAGACTTCATTAATGACGCTGGTGGGGGCATTCAGGATTTCAGATATCATCGTAAAGTAACTTGTTGAACCAGAACATCCGGATCCGATCATGAACGTAACATACATATCATATCTTTTGAAAGCATCGTAAATCTTGGATATAAACATTTATGAGATACAATTCTTTTGTCAAAATCAGAATATTCTGGTCAGTCCATATGAAAATGGAACCTACCTCCAGTAGAACTCATTCCTTTTTTTTGTTGTTGTTTTTTTTGTAAATATGGCATTCTCATCGAACAACATTTACTCTACCTGTCTCAATAGGCAGATAATGATCATTACATCTTAACTTGTGTAATGAAATCATGTTAGCATTCGATAACTGACCTTTTTTCCTCTTTCTTTCATTTTTTTTTTTCCATCAGCTGTTATTGTTGTTGCTGTGCTTAGTTGTAAATGCTTCCGATCTTAAATTTTCTTTCAGAGCATGAGTCATTTCGACATAATGATGTTTGTGTAGCAAAATATTTTGATTTAAAGTACAGTCGAACTCTGTTCCAATTAAAATTTGATGAATGTTACTGATCCAGTCTTTCCTATAAATCCCTATTTCTGCGTAAATAATGATTAAAGAGAGACATTTGCCACCCTGAATCATCAGACATACTGATCATCCTGGAATGTAATTATTCTTTATTTGATAAGACTGATAGTGGGTTTTGATTCCGGTGTCAGAATGTGTACAATTATTCTTTGCAATTTTGTGTTGATTTCCAAATATAAATATTTTAGAGAATACACACACACACACTATACAGCAGGATCTAAAATTGTATGATGCTTTCTCCTACGGAGCTCGATTTTCACACACACAGTACATTCACAGTGCTTGTCACGGTAACACCTACAACACACACACACACACACACACACACACACACACACACACACACACTCACTCACTCACTCACACACACTTTTACAATAGTTATGGTGCAACAAATACACCTGTCTTAGATGCCAAATAGACTGTTTTGGGGACTGCTTGGCATGTTTCTGGGACTAGCCTGTCATCGGGTATAAAGGAAGTGGCCATGAAAAGGTCGGCCCTCAGCTTTCCTCTTCAAGTAAGATCTGAGACTGACTGGTGTAGGGAAAGTCGTGGAATTCCAAGTATCGAACATGAGCCGTTGTTGATTTAAGGACTGGCCTTACAACCCTTGTGACTAGAATCAGCAGACTAGACAAGTTATGGTTGCTTATTGAATAATACCACTAGATGCCTTCTGTATTAAAACAGCAAATTAACACACAAAACGTAAGTAACTTGACCTCAAACGGTTTGTAACTTCGCAGAATATCCAATCACTTCTAACTTGACTTAAATTGTCTTTAAACTGTGGAGGAGATATGATCACTTCTGAAATTATTTCGATGCGGGTCTGTTCGTCCGTTTCGTCTATCCGTCCTTCTGTCTGCCTGCCCGTCTGTCTGTCTGTCTGTCTGTCTCTCTCTCTCTCTCTCTCTCTCTCCCCCCCCCCCCCCCCCCCCCCGGAAAAATAAAACAAAACAAAAAACAAAGAAAGAAAACCGATCTGTTTGCGGTCCATTTTTTTTTTGTTCCCGTGTGTCTGCCCATTTTATCAGCAGTTCGTTGTTTGAAGTTGGCGTGGACTAGTAGCAGCTAGTGGCCTGAATGTTGTACTTAGAATTTCGGTGGTGTGTTGAAATGGCCTTCCAATTGACAGGTTTTTTCACTGGCCGGTTCTCAAAACAAAATGTTCTTGAAATCATTTATAAGTATGGATAGATGGTCTTGAACATGGGAATTTCCCCCCCTCCAAATAGTTGTTAGATGTCATTGAATTTGAAAAAGGCTGTCTTTGAGCAAATTTACTGTTGACCCATTTACCACCATTACTAACATATTGTGGAGATGTGCACGCACTGACACTCACACACACACACACACACACACACACACACACACACACACACACACACACACACACACACACACACACACACACACACACACACACACACACACACGCACGCACACACACACACACACACACGCTGTGCTTCTAGGATTACAGGCCCACCAACTGTCGTTGCTTCCGACTTGTAGCTGAGAAGCCTGTTGTGTATACACACTGAACTGGCACCACAGATTAGGATAGTTAGTTGGAGACATTCTCTTTCAGCCACACAAGGTCTGCTCAGAGCTGTCACCAAAGGGAATTGAGGATGGGGAAGGGGACATTTTGCAGGGGGGGGGGTGGGTGGGGGGGGGGAGTTTGGGAAGAGTTGAGTCCTGTCCTGAAAACAGTAAGCAGAAAGCAATGGACAGAATCTCTGCCACACATTTGCAATGAAATAGCTTGTCTATACCCGCGCCGTGTTGAAAAGTGCCGGTCATTCTGCTTCATTTATCACGCACAGTTGAAAGAAAAAGGTAAGAAAGAAAATCTGAATGGCGGTGCTTAACAAGTACATCAAAATTTCGTCTGGGCAAGCACAGACATGATAGGGTGGACAGCTAGCGTTTTTCTGTGAACTGTGCTATAGTCACACTATTGAGACACCAGATGAAACGCACACACACACGCACGCGCGCGCACACACACACACACACACACACACACACACACACACACACACACACACACACACACACACAAATTGTAACAAGTGGGAGAAAAAAGTGAAGTCTGTCCATATCAAACGACATGTGAACGAGACACTCTATTAAGGAAAAAAAAAAAAAAAAAAGGAGACGACAGTGAAAGAAGATTTATATTAAAAACAGACAGGAAAACGGAAAGAAGAAAGAAAACGGAAACAGCAATAGAAAAGAGGAATTTTCTAGCGCAGAATTCTTAGAAGGCGGGGATACCGCTTATTGAAAAAGACGTCCCCCCCCCCCCCCCCCCCCCCCCCCCCCGCCCCTCTTCACCTCTGCCGGTCGCCGGTACCCACATGAGCGGTGCGATGAGGCTGGGGAGATGCCATTCATTAGTCCAGAAATCGGGAGGGAATAGCTCATTTGGTAGAGCACCGGATTCGTGATCCAGGTGATCCTGTGGGTTACGGGTTCAAATCTTCGCCAGGCGTTTCGGTACATGATTATTCCCTGGTAGGTAACTTCAGTTTTGACTCCATTTCCCGAAAAGTCCTTTGATTGAGACTGTAAACCAAGTTTTTCTGTGTCAACGTACGCATAAGATCTTACGCACATGTAAATTCACATCTCTAGCTTTCGGAAGAGAAGGCCAGCATGCATCTCCATGAAAACAGGAGTGAGCGAAAGTGTGGATGACTGATATTCGACTGAATGACACAGGAAATGAATGATTAGCGCTGGCAGATAGGCCTTTAGTTGCCTCTGCTCGTGAGAGCGTGAACTGTAAAGCGCTTTGAGCTTGGTCTCTAACCGAGGATGTAAATATGGTAATAGCAAAACAACAGCAGCAACAAGAACAAGAACAACGATCATAATGACAATGATAATAATGATAATAAATCTGACATCTTTCTGACCAGTGGAAGATTGAATCGTGTTGATGCCTTTCTTCATCTCAAATGATTTGGGGTCTCCTTGTTTTGGGTAGCTTGCAAGGCAGTATTGATCAGACATCGGTGGGCGGTCAAAATCAGTGTTGGAAAAACAAAAGAGGTGTTGAAGAGAGAGACTCTGGTTGGTTGTTTGTGGATTGTGACGTGTCCTGCTTTGCCTTTGTCCACAGATTCAGACAGCAATGAAGGACTCAAGGAACAGCTGGCTATGGTGAGTACATACAATGCACTTTGCCCTTCTCTTTTCTTAGGTGTTCCCAGTGTCAATGGTTGAGCAATTTTACGTTTGTTTCTTTGTTGTCTCTGGTGTTCCTGATATGTGTGCTGTGTTACTTACGTCTGTTTCTTTGTTGTGTCTTATGTGGCTGCTATCTGTGGGTTGGCTACCCATGTCTATTTCTTGGCTAGATCACAGTCAATGATATTGCCTGTCCATCTTCTCCCGTATCTGTACTCATCCCCTTTCATCTTCCTCGTGCCCTTCATCCCTTTCTCGGATCATAGACTGAACTGACTGACCCTCTTCTTCCTGTGCATGTTCACGCCCCCCCCCCCCCCCCCCCCCTCTCTTTCCTCCTCCTACCCTCACTTCTTTCATGGATCAAAGTTACACTGGATTGTCTCAGTGTCCTTCTTCTTCCCCGTACATGTACAATTTCCCCCCCCCCCCCCTTCCTCCTGGCTTCCTCCTAGCGCTTGCTCCTCTCTCGGGTCAAAGTTAAACTGAATTACCTATCTCTCTTCTTCTTCCCATACATGTACACTGCCCTTCCCTCCTTTTCTTGCCCCTCACCACTTTCTCGGATCATAATCATACAGGATTGACTTTCCTCCCACTTCCCATACGTGTACTCACACCCCACCTTACTTCTGTCTCTCACCCCCTTTCTTTTGATCATAGTTATACTGACTTGTCTGTCATTTTTGTAACCCCTCTCCCCCCCCCCCCCCCCCCCCACACACACACACACACACACTCTCACAAACACACGTACACACCTTCTGCTCCTCGTCACTTTCTTTGATCGTAGTTGTATTCTTTCTTCTTCCCATATATGTACAATTACCTACCTTACCCTACCCCCATCCCTCTTTCCTCTGTCTTCCTGTTCATCACTTCGTTCCTTCGATGCCAGTCATGCTGACATGTCTGCCCTTCTTCTCTTCTTCCCGTATTTGTACAACCTCTCTCGTCCTGTCCCCACCCCATGCCACATCCTTTGTTTCCTTGCCTGTCTCTTGCTTGTTTATCCAGTGACTGTATTACTGAATTGTTCTTCCCCACACAAATATACATACCGCGTTCCTCCCTCTTCTTGTCTCTCCAACCTTTTTTCTTTTTGGTTTGTTTAACCATAATCCTGAATTATCGGCTCTGTGCCCCCCCCCCCCCCCCCCCTCTCTCTCTCTCTCTCTCTCTCTCTCTCTTTTTATTTATTTATTTTTTTTTATTTTTCTGTCAAGGAACATTTTTAGCCCATTATTTTTGTTTCGTCTCTGCCTTCAAAACAAAAGAATGTTAATGTAATTTCAAGTATTCCTTTCCGCTTCCACCCCTCGTTTCAAGTCTGTGAGGTGGATGACCCCATGCATGCATGCATGTGTGCATGCATGTGTGTGTGTGTGTGTGTGTGTGTGTGAAGGGAGAGAAGAGTTGGATGGACAGTAACTTCGGTAGAAAGACTGATCAGCTGCAGCAAGAGTTGATAAAAGAGATGTTAGGCAGACTGCGGGTGAGCTGGCATATGTGTGTGGAAATTGGATTCCGATAGTAGTCGGCAGACGGCTGCTGGAAACCGCTTCCGTTGTGTTGGCTGAGAGAGCGGACTCCACATTCACCAGCTGGATGCAGCCGCGGTGCTAGGCCCTTCATAGAAAACACGTGACCTTTGCTTCCGCTGGCACTTTTATCATACGATGAGATTCGCTAGGGGCTTTTCGCTGATCCCTCAACGCTCAGCTTCAGTCTGTCTCTTACCATCACGTCGGTTTAGTACAGGTCAGGGTCTGTGAACAAGGTGCAGCCTAATGGAACGTAATCTCCAATCACTTTCGCGTCCTTTCTCTCCTAGCGGACGCTAATTGGGACCAGTGCAGTTATCAGACTTGGCATGAAGAGAGGGTAATAAGGAGGAGGAGGGGGAGGGGGGGGATGCTGAGCGGGTTGGAAGGAGCGGGGTGGAGAGGGGGGGGGGTGGTGGAGGGGGGACACAGAGGGTTCGTATGGAACGCCAAAAGGCCCAAAAGGCCCAAACACGCGAGCAGCTGTGGGCGCAATTGCTCGCGCGTCTCTTCGTTGATTGGTCAAAATGTGTTCACGGCTATGATTCCGCAACTGGAGTCACACAAATAGGGGCGTAATTTCGCCTACGCTTTTCTCTCCAGTCTCTGAAAAAACTGGTACTGGGGGAAATTATTTGTTGTACTTGTGAGGTTTGACCCAGTCAGATTGGAGGGAAGAGAAGCAGTTGATGAACTACACAAACCTTTGAGGTATGACCAGAAAAAGTAGAAGGGCCTTTCTACCTACCTTTTCTGGTATGACCCAGTCAGATTGAAGGGAAGAGAGGCCGTTGATGAACTACATAAACCTGTGAGGTATCACCCGGTCAGATGGGAGGGAAGAGAGACAGTTGATTAACTAAATAGACCTATGAGGTGTGACCCAGTTAGAGATGTCCCACGTGTGTGGTTTTTGAGTTTTTGAAAGAGATAAACATTTTTATGTGATCTAAGATTTTATGAAAAAAAAAAGTTTTGATGAAATTCCGGCGTGTTCTTAGGAAATATACTTTAATGATGTGTGTGTGTGTGTGTGTATGGTGTGTGTGTGTGTGTGTGTGTGTGTGTGTGTGTGTGTGTGTGTGTGTGTGTGAATCTATTTTGAGAGTTGACTTCAACGAGATGACACCCCTGATATGACCCTATGCTATCACGTTGGCTGACAGCAACATGAATGAAATGAGACAGGAGGAAAGACAGCTGATGAATAAGCTGATCCTGTGACGTGTGACCCAGTCATTTTGGGAGGGAAGAAAGGCAGTTGATGAACTGATCAGTACTGTAAGGTATGACTCAGTCAGATGGAGGGAATAGAGACAGTTGAGGGAAGAGAGACAGTTGATAAAGTAAGCTGCACTGTAAGGTATGAGTTGTTTAAGTCAGATGGGAGGGAAGAGAGGCAGTTGATAAAGTCTCTCTCTCTTTTTTTTTTTTTTAATTTCTGTAAGGTATGAGTCAGTCAGATGAGAGGGGAAAAGAGAGGCAGTCTATAAAATTTCAAGTAAGCTGCACTGTTTCAAGGTCTGTGAGGTGGATGACCCCATGCCCCTCCCAGTCAGAGGGTCAGATGAGAGGGAAGAGAGGCAGTTGATAAGTAAGCTGCACTCTAAGGTATGAGTCAGATCGGGAGGGAAGAGAGGCAGTTGATGAATTAAGTAGTACTGTAAGGTATGTATGGGACCCAGTCAGATGAGAGGGAAGAGAGACAGTCAGATGGACTATGCAGTACTACTGCAAGGCATGACCCAGACAGATGAGAGGGAAGAGAGAGAGTTGATGGACTAAACAGTACTGTAAGATACGACACAGTACTGTAAGGTATGGACCCAGGCATGATCCAGATGGAGAGGGAAGAGAGGGACAGTTGATGACTAAACAGTACTATAAGGTATGACCCAGTCAGATGGGAGGGGAGAGGGGACAGTTGATGGACTAAACAGTATTATAAGGTATGGACTAAACAGTATTGTAAGGTATGACCCAGTCAGATGGGAGGGGAGAGGGACAGCTGGTTCACTGTGCAGTACTGTAAGGTATGACCTAGTCAGATGAGAGGGAAGAGAGGCAGTTGATGGGACTAAACAGTACTGTAAGGTATGACCCAGTCAGACAGGAGGGGAGAGGGACAGTTAATGGACTATGCATAACTGTAAGGTATGACCCAGTCAGATGGGAGGAGAGAGGGGACAGTTGATGGACTATGCAGCACTGTAAGGTATGACCCAGTCAGACAGGAGGGGAGAGGGATAGTTAATGGACTTTGCAGTACTGTAAGGTATGACCCAGTCAGACAGGAGGGGAGAGGGACAGTTAATGGACTATGCATAACTGTAAAGTATGACCCAGTCAGACGGGAGGGGAGAGGGACAGTTAATGGACTATGCAGCACTGTAAGGTATGACCCAGTCAGACGGGAGGGGAGAGGGACAGTTTAATGGGCTATGCATAACTGTAAGGTATGACCCAGTCAGACTGGAGGGGAGATGGATAGTTAATGGACTATGCAGCACTGTAAGGTATGACCCAGTCAGACGGGAGGGGAGAGGAACAGTTGATGGACTATGCAGTACTGGAAGGTCTGACTTCAAGATGGGGAAAAGAAGGATGGAGCGTTTTAAGCAACGGAATGCAGGTAACCCATAACATTGGCATACGCTTTTTAATTTTTCGTTTAAAAAGTGTAAATAAATGTAGTGAAGAATTGAGGGATGAAGGAGAGGGAGTTTAGAGGACGAAGAAAAAGGGGTGGAGGGAGCGTGTCCTGCACAGCTTGGGTCAAGTCATCCAGTATGTATGTTGTTTTCCGATCGGTTGCAAACACAAAACTTCGAATCGAATCACGTTTGTAGCCCAGCGAACCACACCAGCCACAGAGCATGGATTTCCATAACAGGTCAACGCATGGTGAGATAGGGGGAAAAAAGGGTTTGAGGGTCGAGTGGCAGTGGCCTTGTTGATGTAGCAGCAGCCCTCATCATCATGGACCTCGGGTAATTTTGTGCACGGTTTCTTGCTCAGTGGAGCTTGGGAGATCATGTTGGCAGCCCTCAAGTACAAACCTCTGATTGCTGTCCGTCCTGACCGGCTGTTTGTGCAGGTCCGTTGCCTCGCCAAGGGGAAGGATTTAAAGCTGGCTGTTTCGAGACAGACACCGGACCAGCTGGTAGGTGGGTTTTTGTTAAGGCCGGGTAGGCGAGTATGGCTGTTTGACGTTGACAGAGCGCTTCACCCAGTCTGTTGGTTCATTGCTTTGTTGACTTGCCAGAGAGCTGGAGAAACTTAATGGCTTTTGGACGGAGGTTCCAGATGGCTTGTCACTAGTTTGTTGACCAGTGAGAGTAGGCGGATTAAATTCTTAAACCCTTAACTCCTGTCTGTCTGTATGTCTGGCTGTCTCTCTCTCTCTCTCTCTCTCTCTCTCTCTCTCTGGCTGTTTGTATTTTCTTTGTCTACATACATCCCCCTCCTCTTTCTATCTGTCTCCATTTCTTGGAGTACACAGTACCTATTTTGGGAGCAGTATGCATTACCTATATATATATATATATATATATATATATATATATATATATATATATATATATATATATATATATATATATATATATATATATATATATATATATATATATATATATATATATATATATAAAGGAATGACTGGGATAGTGGTGAACAGAACGCTTTCCAACCTGACTGTAAGCCATCCATGGTTGATCTCGGGGAACACTGGTATCAGACAGAAACGCCGCTCCTGCCAGTGTGAGTTGCTGGTGGTGTCCGACCAATCACTGGGCCTCGGTCGGCAGGACTAGCATTGTAGACCCCATTAGTGACCGGCAGGGTCAAGAGTCACGCTGTGTTTATCAGCCCCACATGTGCAGCATGCTGTGTGTTGGGATATCAGCCATATATATTTGTTACGGCTGTCCGTTCGGATGAGTGTCTGCATATGGGGGATAAGGCAATCTGGTCGACAAGGGGAGAGTATACGAACAGAAATCTTACTGTGCGCGGACTCAACAGAGAGCAAGTCGTAACAAAAAGAGATAGCACAAATTCCACATATAATGTAAATCAGTAATCTTTTCAAGCAAATCTTTAACACACACACACAAGCAGGAGGACTGCCAGGAGAGAGTCACCGTCTGAGGGATGGGGGGCTCAGAAGAGGAACTGCTGTGGAGGATGTTACTATAACTCGAATCCAGAGCGAGGGTGGGGTGGGGTGGGATGGGGGCACAAATGGAAACACTGCTGTAAAGCTGCACAATAACTTTTGGCACGTCATGCCCAAAACGCGGGGAGAGGTATTGATCGCTTTTTTTTAAATCAGAACCCAGTCAAAGAACACCAAGCGGCTTTTCGATCGATGGGGGGGGGGGGGGGGATTCAAAAGTAAAAGAAAACGGTCTGTGTTTCAAAGCTCCTCAGTTAATCTCGAGACTGTCCCTTTCGGGAGGCGTCATAAAGAATTAGCTAATCTAGGGTAAAAATACTGAAATTCTTTGCAAGATTTTTTTTTTCTTAAAATCCACAGAATAACTTCTTCAATTCGCGTCCAGCCGTCAAAGCGAACTTCACAACATTTTTTTTTTTTTTATTCTAATTGACTGTTACTTATATTCGATGTCGAAGACTGAATTCTGTGCTTTTCCGTGATCTGGACTCCTCATCACGATGAACTTTCTTGTAATATTGTAAGTCGTGTTCATTTCTGATTTTTGTTTATGCACAGTCCCTATTCCCTCCGTCTCCCCTTGTGAACGGCTTTGTAAAGCTTACCATTACCACAATAAATAATTAATTCACTCTTTCTCCCTCCTTCCCTCCCTCCCTCTCTGTAATCGTCCAACGCTCTGAAGCCTGGCGAATGCCTTGATGTTAATCCCTGCAGTTTAATCCGGGGCTAATCCGACTGCTTGCAGGTTGGGTTGGTTGTGTGGCCTGTGGTGGATGAGAGAGGTGGGGAAAGTGTGGATAATAATAATGATATGGCAAGTGGAGGGGTCCTCACGCTTCACTGGCCCTCTGACATTTGCCATGCAGGCAGGGTTAGCACTGTTCCCGCTAATCACATTGACACTGCCTGTGACGGCGCCTCAACGGCTGCTCTGGTTGACTAACGGGATAGTTCAACAGCGTGCAGCTGACTGGCACAACTTGCCACAAACACCAGCCGCCATCTTTGATCCCTGGGAAGTTCGCATCCTGAGTTTGCTGTCTGAGAAGTGAAATCCTGTCAGAGATTCACGCTGTGTGTGCATGAGATGTACCCAGGTTTTGACAAGGAAAAGATTGTCAACGTCTCTGCCTCTGTGCCCAACAGTCGGTGCCCTACAGTCGGTGTTCATGAACAAGGGGGACGCCATGAGGTAATGTCAACTTCTTGTCCACAGTAACCGTGTTTGCGGGATTGTTTCATATGGTCTTATCAATTCGCAGCTTGGGCTGCTATTTCCAACGCTAACATGTTGGACCAGCGTTGACAATGAGATGTTTTGCACAGCATAGACCAAGGGTGTCAATGATGAAAAACAATTTACTTTTTTACACAGTGTACTGTAACATCACAGTCAGTTCGACGCGCCCCATTAGGAGACCGTTTTAAAGTATCAGGTCTTGTAGTCTAGGTTTTCGGTGATGGACATAGCTTTGTCGACCATAAGGAACTGTAACATCTCAAAGTTATGTCAACGTGCCCCATTAGGAGGTCGTTACATAGTATTAGGTCATATAGTGTAGGCTGTCATTAATGGTCACAGCATTGTTGACCGCCATGTATTGTAACATCACAGTCATTTCATCGTGCCCATTGGGAGGTCATTAAAAAGTATTCGGTCATGTAGTGTAGATTGTCAGTGATAGACACAGCTTTGATGACCACCATGTACTGTATGTAACATGACAGTCATTTCGATGTGCCCATTAGGTGGCCGTTTAGAAGCATTAGGTCATGTAGTGTATTTTGTCACTGATAGACACACCTTTGCTGACCACGTATATTAACAAGTCGTTTAAAGGTATTAGGTCATGTAGTGTAGGTTGTCAGTGACGGACATAGCAGTGTTGACCACCATGTTCTGTCACATCACGAAGTCCAGTCACTGTGCCATTGGGATGTTGTTTAAAAGTGTTAGGTCATACAGTGTAGGTGGTCAGTGATAGACACAGTTTTGTCGACCGCTATGTACTGTCACATCACAAAATCATTTCAAAGTGCCATTAAGAGGTTGTCTAAAATGTTGGGTCACATAGTGTAGGTTGTCAGTGTCGGACATAGCTTTGTTGACAACTCAATACAGTAACATAACGGAGTAATTTCAATTACTGGCAGTGGCGCGGTGAAGAGTTTGACTCATTTTGTGTGACATAGTGAGATGTGATTGTGCTATATTTGAATCACAAGCAGTGGTGTGCTGTGCTTTGTATAACGTACCTGTAAGAATTGAAGGCCGAAAGGAGAAAAACCATTCAAGTATGATCTACTTTTTTGTGAAATTAATTTGACGCCATGCTGAGCTGTGTTCCGCTTTAAGTCTGAAAATAAGCTAACAAGAGCATGTCTTTTCAGTCTTTCAAAACGCATTTCTGATGAAGGATGTGTGTTACACTCGAGACAGACAGACAGGTCTGGAATGTACTGGTGTGGCACGCGAGACAGAAAGACTGGTATGGAAGATTGTGATGTAGCACACGTAAGACAGACCGACAGGTATGGGACGTTGTGAAATTAATCAAGCGAAGCAGACAGACAGGTGTAGAATATAGTGATGTAGCGTGTAAGACTGACAGACAGACATGTGTGGGGGTTTGTGATATTGCATGTGGGACAGGTTTGGGATGTTGTGATGTAGCATGTGGGGTTTTGTGAGGAACATGAGAGAGACAAGGGGGATGTTCTGATACAGCATGGGAAACAGTTGGGTGAGAGGTGTTTGGATTAAACACGTGACACAGACAGGTGTGCTGTGTCCAGAAATTTGGGGAAGCATGCCTCCATATTTCTCAAATCTTGTCGACCTTAGCCACCCGACCTTCATGTTTAGCAAATGGAATAGAGCAAGATGATACGGACGCACATGCAAACACATATGGTCTCACACGCGCACGCGTACGTGCTTCATGATTGTGTGTGTGTGTGTGTGTGTGTGTGTGTGTGTGTGTGTGTGTGTGTGTGTGTACATGTCGACACACACACACATGATCTCACATGTTAGAGAAAGAAAGAGCGAGCGAGCGAGAGAGAGAGAGAGAGAGAGAGAGAGGGGGGGGGGGGGGGGGAGAAATACGAATACGCACACGAATGTTTCCTTTAGGGCAAGCTAACATTTAATGCCTCCGTTTCAATAGACTTCTTAGTGCAGTATAACAGAAATGAATTCTCTCTAAATTCGCATCCGTATGGATGAGGTGAATCATGTTTATTGAAACCTGAGATCTTGTTTCAGATTCCTTTCAAGATGTTTAGACAGGACAGATCGAATCCGCATTGGTCTATAATTTGAAGGACTGTGTGACTCACCAGATTTAAAGATTGTTAGTACTTTGGGTTCCTTACAAGCTTGTGGACAAAAACATATATTGATGCTAAGGTTGCAAATAATGATTGCAGAGATGGTCAGATATGATATGTACAGATGTTTTCAGAATTTTGCTATTGGTATTGATCCAGAACACACGAGAATTAGTTTTATTAGAATTAATTGGAATTAGTTGTGATGAGCACAGTTCCTTATACACCACACATGAACTCCTAAATTATTGAAATTAAAACATTGATCGTATACTTTTAGAATCACAAAATTATTTCAGTAATTCTTTCAAGAAATCATTGATTTTTTTTTTTGTTTGTCAGACATGTCTTTTATGCTAATGTTAAAAGTGATGATTATTTTTTTTAAGGCGATACTTCAGTTTGAAAATAAACACCACATACACGCATGCATGCACGTACGTACACACGCACACACGTACGCGCGCACACACGCACGCACGCACGCCAACACACACACACACACACACACACACACACACACACACACACACACACACACACACACACACACACACACACACACACACACACACACACACACACACACACACACACGCACGCACACACTGAGGTTTGGTTAGCCAAAGATGCCTCTTTGGTATTGTTTCATGGTATAAACCACTGGAAACAGAAAGCAGTATTTCTCTCTTCTCCTGACAATCTCCTGACCCGTCCAATCCTTCCCCCTAATGTTTTAAAGTCGGTGCACATATATTGCGCTTTTCCCCGAGTTTGACTAGGGTTGTTTGACACCGAGAAATTTCTCTGGTTTGACATGGCACTGACAGTGCCTAATGGCCTGTTGACGGAAATATAAAACAACACCCCATGCCTGCCCGTCTGTACAGCTAATCCCACTTCACAGGGCGGCTGGCACACTGCCCTCTTTACTCAGAAGAGAAGACGTTTTGGTCTGCATTGCTCAGTTGCATACGTTTGAAGCAAGGAAACTGTTGATGGTGAATCAGACAACAACAATCATTATCAGCATCAGCATCAGCTTCAGCTTCAGCTTCCTGTTCCTCCTCATTGTCGTCTTCTTCCCTCCTTATAAGTGTTTTTGTTGTGACAAACTTTAAAATAAAATGGAATAAACGAAGAGTTGTAATTCATTTAATTCATTTTAAAGAAATGGTTTCATTGTTTTGATTGTTTGCTGGTTTGTTTAAGGGAACAATCAGCAGTTCTGTAGACACTACATTGTATGAAAAAGATGAGGCCGAAACAAACAAAAAAAAAAAACTTCCCAAAAGTTCTGGACTAGAACATGTCTTAGAGTTTTTGTCTCCGATTCACAAATAAAATGGAATGAAAGGACTCTTTGTGTGTGTGTGTGTGTGTGTGTGTGTGTGTGTGTGTGTGTGTGTGTGTGTAAATAAATACTGGAGTTTTTGTGCGTTTATATGTTTTCTTTGTTTTGTTATTTTGATTTCAGATCGGTTTCTCTGCGGTAGCTATAAATCTGTAAACACTGAAGTACATAATACCACAGAGTAAACCAGAAAAGAACATTTCAGTAAATGTAACCAATTTTAGTTCATTATTCATTGCATACTCACAGGACTGATTCTAGCAGTATATACCAAATCCGAAATGATCAAAAACAAACAAAAAATTACGTCCACATCGCTTTACAGTACGCGTCGAAATTAGTATTGAAAATTTGAATCTTAGTTCCGTACAACACGAGCTCGTGGCAGACACGTAGCTCACTGACTTCAGCCACCTGGCCCTTCCAGCCAAGTGTGTACCGACCTGAACACACACACACACACACACACGCGCGCGCGCGCGCGCAGATCTTCCATCTTCTTTTGCTCCTGCACCTGTCTCCTTTCGGTTAGTCAGTACACGGTGCTATTGTTTCTTAGGTCATTCATTTATTCAACTACAGTGTGTCTGTCTTTTTTTAGTGTATTTGTTTGCCCGTGAATGAAATGAAGGCCGTTGTATTTTCACTTCTATATTTGTCCGTCAACTTATTTTTTTCTGTGTAGTTTCTCATGTTAGAGGGCAGTGTGTGCCAACAAGACTTGCAGTACACACTCAGGAATACATTGTTTTGTAACCTCTCTCTCTCTCTCTCTCTCTCTCTCTCTCTCTCTCTCTCTCTGTGTGTGTGTGTGTGTGTGTGTGTGTGTGTGTGTGTGGGAAAGTGTAACATTCCACATTAAATGTCCTCTCTAGAACCTACTACAGGACGATCTGTCTGTCTTGCCCTTCCCAGTGTAGAATTCCTTCCTCTCTGCCCCATACTGTCATCTGGTAGCGATTAGGACAGAGTTCATTCAACCTGGTGGAACGTCGGAAATCGCGCATGTGGTTTGTAAGTTCGTTTAGGTCATCCCTATGGGTCAAGGCTATACACACAGTTGCTATTAGTGTTCCTCCAATGACTATTACGTGAAGTCATCGAATGTACGTTGGTGGAGGCATTCATCATGAGTCAAGGCTACACAGGCAGCAACTGTCTCCCCCCCCCCCCCCCCCCCCCCCCCCCCCCCCCCCCCCCCCAAAGTCCTGTTGCGTGGTTTCACTGATTTAATATATGTTCGTTGAAGATGGATTGAGTAACAAATGTGTCTTTATGCTTCAGCTACCAGATGCTATTGAAACTTGAACCCAGAATCCTCACATTTCAAACTGATTGCTCACCTGTCACACCTGTCAATGGACAGCTAGTCGATAACAAGATAACCTGTCTGACGTCATTTCACCGGTGTTGGCCATATTCCTCCTTATCTGTAGGGGATGCCCTGGTGGTCACGTGGAACTGATGTGTGTGTTTTGTTGGATCAGCGTCCAATTTTCTGCCCAGTTAGTCTGTCGGTGTATCAATTACACATCAGCTTTCGGCTCTCTGAACTCCGGGCAGCAATGACGAAAGTTGGAACCAAAATCAAATTACCTTCGCCGTTGGAAGATCGAACAAAGCGATAGGATTTTAATGTGTTAAGGAGGGTTAACATTCTTTCCAGGGCTGCCCCTGCTCCCCCTCCCACGCCCCATTCCGCCACCCCCCATCACCCCCTCCGTTCACACCCCCTCTCATAATGCAGTCTTGATACCCCATCCCTACCGTCCCCCCCGCCCCTGCAGACTGCCTGCGCTTTTCCCTCCTTCGCACACCTTTCCACCCAAGGGATCAGGTTCAGTTCCAAAATACATAGGTCGAACGATCAGGCTTTTACTGCCCGGCTGAGTCAGCGATAGTAATCAGAACAACCGCTACACATGTAGACCTACTCACTGTTCTTCTCTTACGCGTCGTGTTCTGATACTAAGTATAGTAGAGCAGTTTCTTCACAAGGGCGACCTGGCTGATCACCATTCAGAATGAAGGTCGAATGAAAACAACCATTTGCTTCTCTGTC
>JADBJO010000522.1:132500-225000 GCA_016801955.1 Conus betulinus | reverse complement strand
CAAATTAATCTTTATGATTATAGCGAAGGAATATAAGCTGGAACCATACCTGTTAAAGTACAACAGTAGAAAGCTTCGAACAGTGTTAAGTAAGATGCGCACAACCTCTCATGGCTTAGTGTTTGAAAAAGGACGATACCAAAAACATAAGAGAGGATAGAAAATGTCAGCACTGCGACAAAATGGAAGACGAATTTCATTTACTCGATGAGTGTTCATTCATTACATGATGAACTCAGATGAAAGCTGTAAATCCGAATGACAAAAGATAGTGAGGCCGAATTTGAAATACAGCATGACAAAATAATCTTAAGTAGCGGAGTTGATAATGATTTAAGTTTATCAGATTGGTGTGATGAAGTTAATTAAATGAACGATTGTTTTGCGGAGGCTTGGTTGGGCGATTTTAGAATCAGCCTTGCAGGACTGTTTTAAATCTTTCGGAGCTTTTGAAGCAGATACCTCAGGGACGTCAGCGAATAGAGCATTACCACAATCAAGCCTGTATGGAACGAGTAAGCAGGTAAGAGTTTGGTTTTCATTTACAGACAGTGGCGGATTGTGCATATTCTCAGTTCCGAAGATGCTACACTGCATACACACAAACACGCGCGCGCGCGAGCAGAGAGAGAGAGAGAGAGAGAGAGAGAGAGAGAGAGAGAGAGAGATGATGATGATGATGATCTTTATTTCCAAGGGTAACAGATAAGCATGCTTTTTTCATCCGACCCTTGCCCCGCAAGATGACTAACTAAGCATGACTAGGGACTAAAAGTTACAGAACGTTTAACAAACATACATATCTTTAATAATACATATAAAATTGTGGGTGAGTTGTTTCTCCCTTAACATGACGCATAGATGAATTGAGAGAGAGAGAGAGAGAGAGAGAGGGTGGATGGTGGGAAGGGGTAGGAGGAGGAGGAGGAGGGGGGCAACATTCATATCATTCTGACCTGTGCCATTCGCCATCTAACGGTTTCCTGCAGTCAAAGATTTGATTTGAACGAGCACATACAGAAATGAGCCAACGGATTCCTTCCCTTCCCTCACCGTATTGGCGGCGTGCCTGCAGATACGATTGAAGCTCATTGGGGAGAAGGGAGGGGGGAAGGAAGTGGTTACGCTGGAGTTATTTTGCAGATGGGGAAAATAAAGTCTAGTGGGATACACATACATAGTGGGTGAAATGCGGGAAAAGGTAGGGAGAAGGGGAGGCGGGCCTGGAGGAGGAGGAGGGGAGGGGGTCTTCCAGTGGTGGTTAGGAGAGTTTGTAAGCCTGCAGGATACAGTTCTGAAGGACGAAAGTATATGTGTGGAGAAGGTGGCGCTTTTGTGTGGGATGGGTGTGGAGGGGAGGAGGTGTCTGTATGAACTGAACTGGTGACAGATATACAGACAGAGGAGCTATATTTTATCTCTTGTGTCTGAGTACGCACAGAGATTCAGCCTAACAGCTCCCCCATGCTTTTCCTCAGTGGGACCCCTGTGTGTTAGTGTGCACACATATACTTGTTTGTTGTGATTTTTATGTTTAGATTGGTTTATTTGTCGTACTAACATTCAAAGAATTCATTTTCTCTCTCTTCTCCCCCCTCTCTCTCTCTCTCTCTCTCTCTCTCTCTCTCTCCCTGCCCTCTCTGTCTCACTTTCTGTGTGTGTGTGCGTGCACACGCATGTGTGCATGTGTTATGTGTGCATGTTTGCTTGCACAGAGAAAGAAAGAGGAGGGAGGGAGGGAAAAGAGAGAGAGGGTTTGGGATTGGGTTTTGAGGTATGTTTTTGACAGCATGAAAAATTATTTTAAGGAGTGTGATATTTAGCTGTAAGATTTATATAATACATTTTTGTAACACTCAGGTTTGTCCACATTAAACAAAGGTGAGCTGATATTTGATGAGAGAGAGAGAGAGAAGAGAGAGAGAGATAGCGACGTCATAGTGTGGCGTATTGCTGACTGTTGTGTTCTTTTGTGAATGTCTCCCTCCCCACCGCTCTTGCTTACAATTGGTCTCATCTTTTTCAGCAGGGTCTCTTTTCAATTTACTGGTTGTTTCCCAGCGCACCAGTCTGTTTCTATTTTCAGTATTTAAGACTTTGTTTCCCAACTGACCTGTCAGTGTCTATATGCTGTCTCTAGTTACTTTGTTCCTCACCTTACATGTCTACCTCAGTACTCTCTTTTACCACCTTACCTGTCTGTGTCTAGTGTCTCTTTAACTTTTTTCCCACCTTACGCGTCTGTGTTTATACTCTGTTTTAAACTCTTTGTTTTCCACTTCACTTGTCTGTTTCTATTTGTCTTTTGACTGTCTGTTTCTCACATCACCCTTGTGTTTCTCTACCCTGTCCAGAACTTTATGTTCCCCATTTTATCTGTTTATTTCTATACTCTGTCATTATCTCTTTGCTTTCACACTTTGCCTGTCTGTTTCTGTGCTCTGTCTTTAACTCTTTGTTTACCACTTTACCTATCTGTATCTACTCTCTGTGTTTAATTCTGTCTCTCCCACTGTACATGTCTATTTCTATTGTCTGTTTTTAACCCTTTCTTTGCCACCCTAACTGACTGTTTCTGTTCTCTGTCTCTTTCTTTACTTTCTCACCTGTCTGTTACAACACACTGTCTTTATTTCTTTCCTTACCTTCTCGCCTATATGCCTCAGTACACTGTCTAACTCTTTGTTTACATTCTTACCTAACTGTCTCTAAACCATTTCATCTACTTGTATGTATGCTGTGTCTTTATCTCTTTCTTTACCTTCTCACCTGCATATCCAAAAAAATGTCTTTATCTCTTTCTTTCTTATTTTTTTAACCCATTCACCAGCCTGTTTTTATATACAGAATCTTATTCAGTTTCTTAACCTCCTCACCTGCCTGTTTCTACACCATGCCCTTATCTCTTTCTTTACCATATCGCATTCTTGTTCCTACACTCTAGCTTTAACTCTGTTTCCCTGCTCACAACTTATTCCTTCACATCGGTTTTTCATTCTGTGCTGCTAGGACAGCTGTCAGCTTCTGTGCACTGTCTTCAACTCTTCTGGCAGTGGTGACCTGTGAGAAAACTGAGGAAGGGAAGATAGAGGAGGATGATGGAAAAAGAGGGGAAAAGCAGTCCTCAGTGTGTGATGGAAATCGGCTTAGTGGGTGAAGGCCAGCAATATTGTGCGACTCCTTTGTCCTTGGAGCGTCTCTGCAGGTGAAGGGCTGGAGGAGGGAGAGGCAAGGGATAAAGGAGGGAAGGGAGCAGTGTATAAGCCGATTTCCACTGGCACTGAAGTAGGATGTTCATGATATGGAGCAGGGTAAGGACTGGCAGAGTTGGGACATGTCAGTCTCAGTCCCTAAATGGAAAGAATGAGTGAGTGTAGTCTTTTGTGTGCAGAAACTGAGTGTGCACATTGTTGATTTAGGAAGATTTTGTGTGGTATGTGCTGGCAAGAATTGCGGCCATCTCTTCATCGTCAGATAATAGATAAAGTTGTTAGATCAATGACTGGAGCTTACCTGTCACAGCTGTTTTTGCTCCTTAAGATACCCAACTGATGTCTCACACAAACCTGTATACACTTGTGTGTGTATTCCTATATGCAAGCGCACACCAGCATGCATGTGTATGCACACTTACTCATACATGTGTGTGCGCACAAGTAGAGAGAGAGACATACACACGCACGCAAGCATGCACGCGCACTCATGCATGCATGCATGCACACACACACATACTCGCACATACACATACATTCTAAAAGTGTCTGAAAGTGCATTCAGGATGATTTTTTTTTTCATTCTTTTCTTTTTAAATGTTCATACCAGTGAGTAACAGTTCTTTCTCTCTCAATTTTTCCAGAGATTGCGTGAATGAAAACAACAACACACACACACACACACACACACACACACACACACACACACACACACACACACACACGACACACACACACACACACGCACACACACACACACACACACACACATGCATGCACACGTGCATACACATACATATGCACACAGGCACGCACACATGCATGTACACACATACATGTCCACATATATGCACACATGTACACATAGTATCCTCCTTCCTTGGTGTCATAGAAGTCTTTACACACACATGCATGCACACACACACACACACACACACACACACACACACACACACACACACACACACACACACACACGCAGGCGTAGGCATGTGTGTGGGCGCGCTTGTGTGTGTGCGGGTGTGTATGTGAGTGTGTTTTACATTTATATAATCATATATTTGTATATGTATGTATGCACATGTATGTTTAAGGATGTCTATGATATCAAAAGTGAGGGAAGCCAAACAAATGACCGAGAAATGCAACTTATTAGAGAGCATAGAAATCAGATGGCACAAAGAGAAAAGAAAAAAAAGACACTGTGCAACAGAAGACTGTGTTGGTTGACAGGTGGAGGCCATGGTGCAGGACATGAAGGTCAGCTTCATGGCAGCTCTAGAACAACTGTCCAGTCTTCAGGAGGGAGACTCCAGCGCCAACACCACCACCAACAACAATAAACAACACTGCTGCCACAAGTGCCTGGCAGAAGATGGACTCACGCTGTCAGCGTCAGGACCAACAGATGTCAGATTTGGCCAAGACAATAGAGAGTCTGCGGGTAAGTTGGGGATTATCAGGTTGTCTCTGTTGACATGTTGATGGTCATTTACCCATTCCAACAGCCACATAGGCTTAATGGCCAATTATTCTGAGCTGTGAGGTGTTTTGAATTACCAGTATTATCACAGTAATTGTCATATGTTTGGTTTGCTTTTTTTTTTTTAATAAGCTAACCTGTGAAATATTATTAATTACTAATATTACCCCCGTAAGGAGATTAATATGTTTTTACCCACATCTGTATGTTTGTTTCTCTTGTCTGTAAGCAAAGTTTGCAGGAAAGAGGAAGTGTGACCCAAGGACAACCCTATGAAATGTTGTGTGTATGGATCATGGCCCTGATCCAGATCAAATCTTGCCAGCGTCTGTTTAGCAAACTGAAGCCTAACCTGACCTTGCTGAAGCTTGAATTCAGTGTTATGAGGGATCAGCATTATATAGAATCAAGCACCACTGTGATAAATGTGATAATGACTGACTAGAGGAAAGTAATTTAGTTAATATATTTAGACATTATTTCATTCCAGTTGAGCCATTTTTCCACGCCAGTGACTTTTTTCCTCATGTGCCAGTGTGATAGTAGGTGCTTCTCCAGACAAAGTTTGTGTATGGTACATTGTTGACTGGTGTTTCCAGAAGGAGGTGAGCATGCTGTCCGACAGCCTCCAACAGATGATGAACTCCCAGCATTCCCTGCAGGACCAAGTGCTGGCCCTCCAGTCAGGACAACAAGTACTGGTGCAGGAACTAGTCTCTGCAGGAATCCTTACCAACGAAAAGTCCAGGTTTTACATGCTTTGCCTTTTTTCATGTTATGTTATGTTTGACAACGATGGTGGTAGTAGTAGTGGTGGTGATGATGATGGCAAATCGTCAGTGATGGATTGGTAGATACATGATTTGTGGTTGCAGATAGGGGCTGAAGTGTGAGGGTGGTTGCCCAAACATACTTTCCCTGCCTGAGTGTTCAGCTGTTGTTGTCCATATATTGACTCTCCCCTCCTGAAATTCTGAATCCAAGAATTTTTATTTTGCACTGCTTTCTTACTAGTATACTGCATTTTTAATTAGAATTTCTGTGAATTTCCGGTGGGACATCATCTTACCTGCTTTGAGAGTGTGACATTATGAGTGGAAAATGATATTGCTGAATTTTCGACTGTTGATGGCAATCAGTCTTCACACATTTTGAAATGTGTTTGTGAGTGGCATGGCTGTCTTTGACCAAGGAAATGTGCATTAATTATGTTGGAACTGAATGTATATCTTCTACATGCTTACCTCCAGATTGACCTCACCTCAGTTAAATATGTGACTAATTATTTTTGAAAAGTTCATCACTTAACTCAGAACTAGGGTTGATTTATTGTGCTTACCCTTCCAGAAGGTCAGTCAGCGATGGAAACTAGAGGAGAGAAGTCATTTCCTATCCACTTTGGTTGCAGGGAGGTGCTGAACAAGTGCCGACTACAGATACAGGAGGGTCGACTGACCGGACGCGGGTCAGCCCAGGGGACCAAGGTTTCTGACAACACACAGGGTTCTCAGGATCAAGGTGCCTCAAACTTAGTACAGTGCATTGTCCTGTTCTGTTGCTGTGGTCTGTTGTATTACTAAGCATTGTCCTGTTCTGTTGTTGTGGTCTGTTGCATTACAAAGCATTGCCCTGTTCTGTTGTTGTGGTCTGTTGTATTACAATGCATTTCCTGTTCTGTTGTTGTGGTCTGTTGTATTACAAAGCATTGTCCTGTTGTTGTGTTGTTGTATTACTAAGCATGTTCTGTTGTTGTATTGTACTAAGCATTGTCCTGTTCTGTTGTTGTGGTGTGTTGTATTACATAAGCATTGTCCTGCTCTGTTGTTGTCCTTCTGTTGTGTGTCTGTTGTATTACAAAGCATTGTCCTGCGCTGTTGTTGTGGTCTGTTGTATTACTAAGCATTGTCCTGCTGTGTTGTTATGACCTTTTATAGTACAGTCCATTGTCCTGTCCTGTTATTTTGACTTGTAATGCATGGTCCTGTTCTATCATTGTGGTCTGTTATATTACAGTCCATGCCCTGTTCTGTCATTGTCAGTTATATTACAATCCATTGCCCTGTTCTGTCATTTGTCTATTATATTACAGTGCATTGTCCAGTTCTGTCGTCGTGGTCTGCAGCCTGAAATGTCTCTATTTACTTCAGAGAAGGCAGACATGACAACAGCCTTTATGTTCATTTCAGAGAAGACACATGACAGCAGCCTGTGATATCTGTGTTTATTTCAGAGAAGACAGACATGACAGCAGCCTGTAATGTTTGTTTCAGAGAAGACAGATGTGACAGCAGCCTATAATGTTTGTTTCAGAGAAGACAGATGTGACAGCAGCCTATAATGTTTGTTTCAGATAAGACGGATGTGACAGCAGCCTGTAATGTTTGTTTCAGAGAAAACGGATGTGACAGCAGCCTGTAATATTTGTTTCAGAGAAGATGGATGTGACAGCAACCTGTAATGTTTGTTTCAGAGAAGACAGATGTGACAGCAGCCTGTAATGTTTGTTTCAGAGAAGCAGACAGATGTGACAGCAGCAGCCTGTAAAAGTCTCAGTCTGACTCAGGCTCTGGCCGCCCGCTGTCAAGACATTGATGTGTCTGACTCCAGTGAAGAAGACATCACTAGTTCTGTGAGTGTGTGATGTGTGTGTTTGTTTCAGATAAGAATGGGCAGTGTAATGTTTGTTTGTAAGTGTGTGTGTGTGTGTGTGAAGTGATGTGACAGCAGCCTGTAATATTTCATTGAAGACAGCGAGGGTGGTTTGCTAGATAAGTGCAGAACCAGACAGCAGCCTGTAATGTTTGTCTCGGCATAGAATGGTGGGGGTAATGGTGTGTTCTAGACAGACAATAATACCAGAGATTTATCAGCTGAGCTGTTCTTCAGACTGTTGACAGCAGCTCTGTCAGCTGCTGCCTTATGTTGCTGTCCATCATCCAGTGCCCCAACAGTCACTAGCTAGGATTGAAGATGGTTTTGTGTTCTGCTGCATGGCTCACAGTGCATCAGGATGTGTCAGCATAGCGATACCTATCAAAATACTGTGCTGTGTTGTCCTGTCCTGTATGTTAAGTGTCAGTGTGTGTGCTGGGGTGGATGGAAGGAATAGTGGATGATGATGAATGTGTGCATGAAGGCATGTGTTCAGCTTTGTGTTCAGTATTAAAACAGTGTGCTGTGGTGTAGTGTAGGACATTGTATGTGTGTACTTATGGGGGAATGTGTGTGAAGATGTGTTCAGCTCTGTCTTTTAAAACAATGTGCTGTGTTGTAATGTAGGACATTGTATGTGTGTACTTACAGGGGAATGTCTGTGAAGACATGTGTCCAGCCCTGTCTTTTAAAAAGGTGTGCTGTGTTGTCCATCTTCTGATAAGTTGTGTGGGGGAAAGGGGGGATGGTGTGGATTTGTGTTAGTGTGTATGCTAAAGCAGTATGCTGCCTAGTCCTGTCCTGTGATGACATGGGGGTGTGGTGGGGAGAAGGGGCTTGATATGAGTGAAGACATGTATCCAATTCCACACAATGGTGTACTGACTGTGTTGTCCTATCCTGTGCAGCGTGCATCCAGACAACAGGCAATGGATCATCATGGGCCGTTCTATCTCTTCAGGCTGAATCACGTAAGACCCCCTGTGTTTTGTCATTGATTAGTTCATTCATTTGTAATCCCACGAGGACCCCTTTGTCTTATTTCAGCTGGCATACTCAGGGAGTTGGAAGTATATGCATACCTTTTTCTGACTGAACTGAACGTTTCCCTGTTTTTGTGTTGTTCTTGAACTTTGATGCCTTTTTCGCAGCTTGTATTTCTCTGAGGAGGAAATTGTATATATGTTACAAAGGGAAAAAAATGTATATACCACAAAAATGTGTTTTGGCCTTGACCTTTCTCATTAGACTGATTAAATGACACGGGAAACAACTGATGTGTAGCGCTGGCAAGCAGCTCTTCAGTTGGCTCTACCTAGGTAGACAGCCCATTGTGTAAACAAGAGTGTTGATTGTAAAACACTAAGATCTTGGTCTGTGGCAGAGGACAGGTGCTATATAGATACTTCATAATAATGATGATTTTCCTGTGGACGCTGCACAGACCACATAGGCATCTCATATTTTACAGTCATCTCAGTTTGTTTTCACAGACTGATATAAATATATATATATATATATATATATATATAGTTATATATATAATATAAACCATGTATGTTGTCAGCGGAGCGTCGTCAGGCCATGCAGGACATTGTGGACTCGGAGCAGGAGTACTGCCGTCAGTTGTGGATGGTGATGCAGGACTACCAGCAGCCCCTGCAGGACGGCCACTACATGAGTTCCCGACAGCTGTGTGTTCTGTTTCCCTCCCCCTTGGCTGACCTGTACCAACATCACTCCCACATGCTGCAGGCCCTGCAGGACAGGATGGCCCATGCCTCCTATGCCGCGCAGTGGGTGATGTCTTCGCCAGGATGACAGACACCAACAGTGTCAGTAGTCTCTGTCTGGACAGTTATTATGATTATGTATTGGTTGAGGTGTTTACCATGTTGATAGATGACAACAGTGTTAGTCACTTGTCTCGAAGGTCTTTTATCACATCTAGAGGTAGACAGTTATCATGTGTCTTTAGTTCAGGTCTTTACCAGGTTGACAGACATCAACAGTGTCAGTAGTCTCTTTCTGGACAGTAATTATATGTTATTGGTTGACGTCTTTACCATGATGATAGATGCCAACAGTGTTCATCTCCTGTCTTGATGGTCTTTTATCACATCTGGAGGTAGACAGTTATCATGTGTCTTTGGTTCAGGTCTTTGCCAGGTTGATAGACATCAACAGTGTCAGTAGTCTCTCTCTGGAAAGTAATTATATGTTATTGGTTGAGATCTTTACCATGATGATAGACACCAGTAACAGTCACCTATCTTAATGGTCTTTATTCACTCCTGGAGGTAGACAGTTATGTGTCAGTGGATGATGTCTACCAGTCTATAAACATAGTAAAGATGTCATCCAGCGAACATGACAAATCTTGATGGTCTTCTCATTTATCTTAAGTTGACAATCAAACCAGAACAGCTTTTGTGTATCGAGCAAGGCTGAACCTCCATAGCCAAATACCACAATTTCTGGTTATAAACTGCATTGTTATGTAAGCTATATCAGCCAATTTTTTTTTTTACATACCAGCTCTATCCCATGATTTTGGCATACAGAGTCACATTTTGGGCCATGTTTATCAAGTTTACCTACTTACATGAAATGACAGAAGGATACAAGTTGGACCGTATTTACAAGTTTATCATGATTATTTTAAAAAGGTTGGGTGTCAGTAGATGTTTATGAATTCTGTTTCAAAATTTCTGCAAGTTTTTGAAATGATGCACAGACTAATTGTAAAAGCCACATGTTTGAATGTTAGTACTGCCCATCAGCAAATGCGATGGGAAGAATAAGATGACGTTTCCATTGAAATAATGATCCCATGGTAGTGTGTATGTGTGTTTGTATATGTGTGTATGTGTGTGTTCACAGAATCTGTTAGGACTGTACCAGGAGTATGTGGAAAGTCTGCCTGGTGCCATCAGCTGTCTGAGGCGTCAGATGTCTCAGTCCCGATCCTTCCGCACCTTTGTCAAGGTCAGCTGGCTTTGTGGTCCTATGTCTCTGACTCTGTGTGTGTGTTTGTATGTGTGCGCACATGCGCATGCATGTGTGTGTGTTGGTATTTGGTTTATTCCTGTGCTATTTTGACTGTACGTCAGTGGATGATGCAGTTTTATTTGGGCTGTCTGTAGTCTGTTGTATATAGCGCTATATTTGGGATGTCTGTTGTCTGTCATAGTAGCTCCGACTTATTGGGTTTGATGTTTTTGGTATGTAGCACTATGTTGCTCTATATTTGAGGTCTGTTGTATGTCACACTATATTGGTGGGGGAGAGGGTCTGCTGTCTGTTGTGTGTAGCAGTGTATTGCATGGTATATGGGGTCTGTTATCTATTGTATGTGGCACTGTATTGGGGGATCTGTTGTATGTAGCACTATATTGATGGGTCTGTTATATGTAGCATCACATTGGTGGGGGGGGAGAGGGTCTAATGTCTTACAACTATGTGTGAAGGGTCTGTTGTCTGTTGTGTGTAGGACTGCATATTTGGGGGGGGGGGGGGGGGGGGGGGGGGGGTCTATTTTCTGTTGTGTTTAGCACTATATATGTGGATCTGTTGTCTGTTTGAAAACAGGAACAGAGAGAGAGCACTTCTAACAGTGATCTGCTGACTCTGCTGATCTCCCCTCTCCAGAGGATTCCCAAATATATGTTGCAACTCCAGGTCAGTCCTCGCCCCACATCGCCCTCCCTTTGAAGACCAGTCCCCTGCATCACATACAGACTGGGCATCATATTTTTTTGAAGGTTGATAGGGTCTTTTTTTTTTAGTTGATAGTGACATTGTTGACTAATGATTACATAGGCTAAGTTTGATAATGATGGTAACAATGATAGATGATGATGACAGTATGGTGAATGTGAAAAACAAAAGAGCAAATCCAGACCACTGTCACAGCAAGAGACTGTATGTGGTAATGGCATGCCAGTGATAATGGTTTAAATGATGAGGATGAAGATGATGATGATATGGTGATGTTTTCAGCAAGTGTTGCGGCACACTGGGGAGGACCATCCTGACCACTTCCACCTGCAGGCTTCCCTTGGCAAGCTGCAAGACTTTGTGGAGCGCTTCAACCATGACATCACCCACACCACACAGGCCATCGCCCTCGACTTGCAGCATCTCCAGTCAGTCCTTCACTCTTCATCTCTCTTCTCTCTTCTTTCCTCTGTGGCCTGGGCTTACATAGTTGTGTGCATGTTTGTGTGTGTGTTTTTGTATGTCTGCCTATCTGTCTGTCTGTGGGGGGCATGGGATTGAGGGGGGAGGGAGCTGCTGTGATAATAAGATTGGTCTAAGGATTTGAGTATAACAGTGGGACACTTTCAATTTTCATAATCCCTTGCTTTTTTTTTGTTTTTTTTTTTCCATTTCTTGCATCACCCAAAAATGGGACATGTTTTAGCAGCTACTTGATGTTGATCAGCCTACAGAACGTTTTGAAAATGAATTGAGATCTCTCTCTCTCTCTCTCTCTCTCTCTCTCTCTCTCTCTCTCTCTCTCTCTCTCTCTCTCTCCTTTTTTTTTGTTCCGTCCACCCATTGCCCTGATTTTATATATTATATGAATTTTTCACATGTCAGTCAAATACACATTATCTCTCCTGTAATACAAAGGTTGGTGTGATTTGGATTTGCAGGAGTTTTTTTTTTTTAAAGATTTTTAACAGCACCCCAGCTTCATTGTTAGTCCAGGGATATATATATAAAAACATTGTGGTATTTACAAACTGAAACTGTTACTGCAGATCAACATTATTTTGGCAGTATTCTCATCCCATAGTGAGCTCCTACAAAGATATATATGGAGAAGAGGATTCTTGCTTTACTTTCCCACTGTTTGCCATTTTTTAAATCCCATTTGCTCCCACAATTCTTTAATCACATCTTTGTACCTCTGGATAACTACTTGCCCAGCTTACTGTCCCCTGTTGAACGAAATGTACCCACTTGACAGTTTGACTCCATCAGCGCAAAGCGTGGTAAACAGCCAGCTGATGAAGAGAAGGCAGGGAGAGGACCAGTGAGATAATGGCTGTATGCACAGTAAAAACTCTAACAGGGGAAGGGTAAATATACTCATCCTTTCCCTCTGTGTCTCTGCCTCATAGCCTGATTCTCTTCTTTCTTCTGAAGAGGTATGTGGCTGCCTCTTACCCACATCTTCCATGAACTGAACCTGCATGCAATTCTTTCTCATTTGACATTAACTTTGTGTTGTGACCTTGACCTACCAGGACTGATCCTACATGTAATCCACTTCCCATTCAAATTGGGTGTGTTGTGATCTTGACCTACATGGACTGACCTTACAATTCATCTCCCATGCCACATTCAATGTGTTTTGTACCTTAACCTACATGGACCAGCCCTAATGGAAGTCCTTTCATTCATGACCTGCTCTGCAAGTTGGGCCCTTGACATACACATGGCCTGACCCTACATGGGGCCTTCACCTACGTGGCCTGATCCAACCTTTAATCCTCTCCCTTGTGACCTGTGCTGTGTGGTGTGACCGTGGAGTGACCCCACTGGCAGTCCTTTCCCCAGTGACCTGCATGGTAGTTAATGTTAGTGTTTTGTGATGATGTACAGGACTCAAGGACAGTCGTTCAGGTCCAGTGCCAGCAACAGTAGCTGTGAGATGCTGCCCCCAACCACCAGCACATTGATAGTGGTATTCAGTCTACAGGAGAGGATGCTCTTCCACCTTCTTTCCTTCGCTCAGGACGTGCCCATCACGAGTGAGTTACTGATAATGTGTTCAAAATTGTGTAAATGGAGAACAGTGGTTTTGGACGGTGTTCCTGTATACGACATATCTTCCTGTAGAAAGGGATTTTATATGTGATCTAGATGAATACTGTTGATAGAAGATCTGGTACAGAATCATGTTGAAGAGAGAAATGCTCTGCAGTGTGGGAAGTACATGTACATCAAAAGTGGAAAAGCTCCAACAACTCCCTATGGGGATGTGAATTCAACAACCTGTTGAATGATCTGTGTAGGATTAACATGTTACCCCATTTCTTAACAATATTAAATAGCTGTTTGTTTTTGGACCTTTTCTTTCACACTTTCACTTCACTCTTTGAGTCTGCTACTTTATTATCCACTTTAAATGTGTCATTGTAAAACAAAGGTTCTGCAATTGTTTCTTCAGATTTTGCAGTAGATGCTCCATATATTTGAAAGTTATTTACAAATGGAAACACTGCAGAAAGTATGTTTTTCCGTTTGTGAGTACTTTTTTTTTAAAGCTTTCATATAAAAAAGGAGCTTCAAGTCAGTGATACATTGTTTAATATCTGATATACCCAATCCTCTTGCTTTTATGCCTTTGATCACCATTGATGACTAATACGGTCTTGTTTCATTTTCCAGACAAACCTGAAGCACATTAGTCCCAATTCATTAATGAAACTGTATCGTGGATTCAGTAGAAGCATCCACAATTGAGAAATCCTAGATAGAATAGAGAGATTTGAAAACAGCTGCTCTTCCTAGAGGTATTATTGATCTCTTTATCCAAATATCAAACAGTATTTTGCTCTTGGACATTTTTGCTGTGTAATTAATTTCAATGCAGATTTTCTGATTCTATGGTTAATTACATACCTAATATTTTTGAATTTAGTGTGTTCCACTCTATTTTCAAATGAGACAAATATTTAGTGGATGATCTCCTTTTACTTCCAAGCCATATTTGCCTGTATTTTCTCTTCATTCATGAGCAGACTACACCCAAAAAGTTGATTTAATTTATAATAGCTTCAAAAGAGATAACTCACCCTCATTTCATCACCTTGCATATCATCTGCAAATTGATTCTTTTTTGTTCATTGTTATAAATGCCTTTGAGCAATTGTTCTCTGTGATCTTAATACCAAGTATTTGTGCACAAAGTAAGAATAAATAAGGTGAAACTGGATCATCCTGTCAACATCCTGTCTACCTTTGACCAGGATGAACAGTGTCCATTCACATTAAAAGTGGGTTTTGGGAGAAATACAGATATCCAAGGACACAACATTAGGTCAAATCCAGGAAACTTGATCTTTAGCAACTCTATTTGTGGACAAGTAGTGGAATCAGTTCTGGAAATGTTTGTTGACGCTACAAAAATGTTTCTTACAAATGTATTTACAAAGATTTTCAAATGATTCACAGCTCATTGAAAAGTAAATGAAAGGTAATAATGAGTAATTTTGAAAACAAAACCAAGTACAAAGACTTCATTTTATAGACCCCACAAACTTACAAAAATCTTACATTCACCTGCTGCCTGTTTGCATTGAAGGGATGTGGGAACAGATCTTGCTGAAGTGGAACTGTGGGGAGACTAGAATAGTGACAATCAGGGTGTGGCCCCTAGTGAGCAGCCCTCAGACCTGTTGCATGAGAGGCTCACACCATACGCCGCACACACTAAATTTATGAGCTCTGCTAGAATTAAAGTGTAATGCCAGCCGCGTAGTGAAAGGGTTAGTGTTGTGAACTCCCGGCTGGGAGATCATGGACTCCATTCCCTTCAGAGCCATTTATTTATGGATTTTTTCTCTGCCCCAACTGGCTCCTCCTCATGCTGGGTCGATAATCAAGCTGTTGCATGTTGGATCAAAATAGGCACTACTTAACACCATTAAGTGACTCTTAGCAGCAGTGCAGTGTCTCCTTTTGTGGGTTGTCTGATTATGATTCGACATTGACTGCTCCCTTTGGATTGACAGTGTCAGGGCTACGGTGGGACAAGCCAGTTTGTGGCAGTGGATGGGGAGCTGGAGTGAGGGGTATGGGTGCAATGCCACTAGGTCTGCATGGAAGACAAGGTAGCGAAAAAAGAAAAAAAAAAGAAAGAAAAGAAAACACAAAAAAAAAGGGAAAAGAGTTAAGGATGGAAATTTATTTTGCCAAAAACAAGAAACAGCCAGAGGTGATTTTCAGTGCCTGACATATTGTCACTTTTGCATTGATGTTGTTGTTTTGCTCTAGTAGCAGTCACTATTTTAATGAAGCTGTTGATTTGACATTCTAGTGATCACAATTGTAATAAAGTTCTGATTTAGTGAAAAGGTTTCTGTTGTAATGTTATTGTTTTTTCATTGCAGTGGTCAGTGTGATGGTAACGTTGTTGCTATTGATATTATGGTGGTCATTGTTGTAATAATGTTTTTTTATTGTTGCATTGTTATACATAGCATGGTAATGACATTGCTGCTAGCATTGTAGTGTTTCGCTTTGTAGTGATATGGTTCTGATGATTTTGCAGGAGTTACAGTGTGCGGAGCAGAGTTGTTCCTACACAGACCCTAGAGGATCATTCATGTGTAGTGACATTGTTCTGTTGAATTTGCAGTGGCTACCAATGGGTGGAGCAGGGCTATTCCCACACAGACCCCAAGCAGGCCATGCGTGTGCCTTCAGGAATGCAAGCCCAACGGCAGATTCGAGGTCAGCGTGGGGAGTGGCGCCTGACCTCTCACAGTCAACCAGACCTGTCCCACACAGGAGGTTATGTCCTGCCCAATACCTTGGACCCTCACTCTGCAGTGCCTCACCTCCGGCCCTTCGTCAACATGGCCACCACCCAAGGAGACCGCAGTGCTCGACAACGTCGCTTTAAGATCAAGAAGAGGGTGGAAGGTCAAGGACAGTATAGGAACGGGTCCCCGCTGCGTCCAGCTTCAGCCATGGACTTTGCTGATGGCCCAGAGCAGGAAGACAGAGAGCGAGGAATGATGAGGCCACACTCTGTGTTGGGGCCCTTCACTGGGGACAGACGCACCAGGGTCATCCAAGTGCCTGGCAGAAAACCCAAAGGGCCACTCAGCTGACCCATCAGGTGACCCGCCTCCCCCCGAGTCCTGGTCAATGGTCACTGGGACCCAGCAGCTGGGGGTGACCCTATGGGGCACCAGGGACATCGGATAGAACAGGGTGGCCATTACGGACCAATGGTGAACTATGAGGATGAAGAGGATGACACAAGGGCGCTGAGCGATGCTCCTTCTACAGGCTCACATAAGGCCAGCAGTCGACACTCCCATGACCCCCATGAGTCAGAAACAGACAACTCGGATGACTTCAGTCAGGAGGACCTGGCAGCAGCTCTCTCACTGCACCTTAACAATGGGGCAGGAGGTCACCCACCTCACACAGTTAGTGCTCATGAGCTTCGAGTCAGTCACCAGCACCGCCAGATGCACAGCTCCCCAAGGCCCTCCCCACACGACAGTCTGCACTATCAGCAGCAGGAGGAGGAAGAGGACGATGAACAGGTGGATGTACACCTGGATTCCACAGAGTCTGACATTACCCCATCTCTCTTCACCAAACCCAGAAACCTCCCCGAGATATGTCTGAGGAACTGAAGCTGGATCTAACCTGTTTCCAGGACGACAATGAGACCAAGCCCACATTGTTGAAGCGCAGTCAGACATCGGACCCCCCAGAGAATGCTCAGGACCCTTGAGCATGAAGCCTGCAGGAACTGCCACTAACCAGAATACAAACACAGTTCCTCAACCGGCTGACCGCTCCCAGACAGAGCCATCCAAAGAGGTGGTCAACAGTCTGTCTGGAGACAAGACCCTCACCTCCCTTCCCCCCATCCATCCTCAAGATACACTTCCTACTGTGGCTGATACCAATGGCCGCTTGATCCATGCTGAGTTGGAGCGTCCCCCCGCGACGCAGCGTCACACCAATGAGTTCTCCAATGTTGCTCGTCCTGCAGTTTTACGCAGGGCAACCACCCCCTCAGAGTTCCTTGGTACTCCTGATGTGGTCAGCTCCAAGGGGGGCAGGAGGAGGAAAAAGAGTCCAAGAACACCTCCAATGAAACGCTGCACCGCTCTGTGGACGATGTCTCGCTATCAGCCTCCAAGAAAAAGCCTTTCAGGACCTCTCTGAAGAACCTGTTTCAGAGGAAGAAGTAAGTGAGTCCAGGGGCCATCATTCTGCATGCTGAGGCTGTTGTGCACATGTCTGGAGCTGTGTGCATGTACTGTAACCCCACTGACTGTGTCACTGATGAGTGTGGTAGAGAGATCTGAACTTCTGTTTGTCATGGCCTGCATGATTCACAGTTGTGCTTCTTTATCCACTAGTGATGGGTCTGAATGTAGGAACATGTGCCTGACAACAGTTCTTGTATGATGTGGATGATGTGTTGTCATGTGCGGTTGGTCTGAGTCTTTGCAAGAAAGGTATATCTTTTCAGATAGGGAGCTCAAGCAGAGAAAATACAAACCAAATAGACACTTGAAATTAGCACACAAATAAGAAATTGTTGCTCTTCACACAAGTTCTGCCACCATCCATCATTACAAAAGTCACACTTTACTCATGTGCTTCACTCTCAACCTAACCAGTTCAGCAACAAAAGGGCCCTGTGTCATTCAGGTGTCATTCCTAGAAGGGGCAGAACTATCAGTTACTTGGACAAACTTTATAATCCTCAAAAAAAGAAGTGTTTTTTTTTTATTTATACTTACTTTGTAGTTGTCTCCTGACAAAAAAATTACAACTCTCATTCCCCTTCCTCTCCCCTCCATCACCCCTCTCCAGTAAAAAATCAAAAGATATCTTGCCCAAGACTATCTCATTCAGGTGGGAAAGAAGTAACATTTCAGATATTTTCCATTTGATATTAAGTGCCATGAAGCCATCTTTTCTGCTATAATATTGCCCAGCGTGTGTGTGTTTTCATTCAAACAACTAAGCTCAGTTACTGTATACCATAATCTTCTCTTTTTTTTAACTCCCAGCCTAGCTGTCAAAATCACATAAGCGCACAGCATTCACTTGTAACCAAATTAACTTCACAGACTGCACAGTTCTCATGCAGAGTGAAGTTCCTTCCATCAAGTAGTAGCGAAGCCTTTGTATTGCCTCAGCACAACTGTATCACTATGTATGCAACACCTCTTCTTCTTTTCTTCATCTTTGACTCCATGGCAAATCATTTGAGCACCACACTGAAAAATAGTTCACCATGTTCCTCTAGTTCTGCCAGTCTCTGCAAATGCTTTCCCTGTCTACTATGCGCATTGTCAGTCCATTGTTTTTCTGTCTTCCCTTCTGTCTCCTTCCTTCAATAGTTTTTTAGAAGACTGTTTCAGTGAGGCCATTGGATTTTGTTACGTGAACGTAACAACACCGTTTTCTTTTCTTAAACGATGTCAGTATATCTTAACTCATTCTGTACTAGCTATTCTCTCCCCTCACTTCCGCTAGAAACTGACTATTTCTCTGTATATTTTTTATTAAATCATTTTTAAAAGATGAATAGACACAGACTGATTTTTTTCAAGTTATGTTTATAAATGATTGAGAAACCACAAACAATACAGCAAAATTATTTTTCTATTTATTTGATAATACAGTATGGATGACAAAGAAAATGAGATTTTGCTTGTCATGTAGAAATGGGGTTGGTACACATCCTAAGAACAAAAAAAAAAAAATTACATTAAATGGTTTTATGCCCTAAAATCATCCCACTGCTCGCAACAGTTAAGGGCTTCAGTCACATTGTAACGGCGATCTGTTGTTTCTTTCACCTCGCATGCTTGACAGAGTAGCAGGCAATGCCATGTCAAGCCAAACCGAGCTGGTGACATGGTGTGAAAAGCATCGGCTAGCAAGCATTCAGCCTGCAACGCCTAAGTACCAGTACGCCTGCACTCTAATTAGTATGCAGGAGCTATCTGTAACAAGTTGTTTCGTACAAAAGTTCACTCACTTCGGAGAAAAAGTCCAAAGCTGTGGACCAGATATGCGGTCCCTAGTATACAAATGTTGTAAACATAAGGACCGGATATGGTCCTCAGTATAGTAAGAGTTGATATGGTCCTATGTGTATAGCCCGATGTTTTGACACATATTGATTGGTGATATGATCAGCATCTAAGGTTTCTTGCATCTAGGGGTAACATCTCTTCTCCATGGTTCGATTCTTCTTTCCAGATCTGCAATTAGGGTCCATGTTTCATGTGCATACAGGAAGATAAAAGTATACCAGTACATGTTGGAGCCTAGTTATGTATTTCATGGGTGTCAGGTCAGAGATTTTCTTCTGCTACTAGTAACCATATAAACTCAATGCTATCTGCCACATGTGAGGAGTAAAGCCAACAAGAGCATCTGACCTGGAGAGGGGGCTGTTCAACTTTGCCAAAGAAATAGCAATTGGAATAAATGGTCCAAAACACTGTTAACCGCAAACAGATTTTTGGTGGGGGGGCTGAAATGTCAATCTCTTTGATTACATAACTTTACACTAGCATTTCCCTTTTGGGTAGTTTAGCATTTTTGTAGAAGAATCAGGCATACACTTCTTGTGGTTAGAAGCTGGTGACCACCATCCGCATCTCCAGACTGAAGTTGAGTTGAAGGTGTTGAGCTGTTGATTCATCCCTCCTCGTTGTCCAGAGAAATATCTGACCCACGGCTTATTCCAGATAGTTCCCAACATACCTCTGGGGTTCTACCGGTGAATGCACTCCACCTTACCTCTGGGCCAGCTTCTTAAATTCCAGTTGAGGCTAATTTGATGAGAGATGAACATATTTCAAAACAAATTCCTTCTTCCTTTTTGACTAAACTATTTTTTTTTTTATTCTTTTTCAATTTTTTTAACATTATTTTGCTATTTTTCTTTAATTCCATATGCAAAAAATTTACACCTGGCAAAAAGGTCAGCATATCAGTAATATTCTCTTTTAACCCTTTCGCTGCCAGAGAATTTTTTACATATGTGCTTCTGCAGTGCCAGGGAATTTTATGGGATCCAGAGTAAGAAAGAAAAGAAAAAAAAAATTTGTAGCAGGCAAACTGTAAGAGATACAGTAAAGAAAGTTATATGCTTTTTTTTTTTTAAAGGAAAATGAATGCAGATTCTGAATCTTGTTTTATTTCTTTAATGATTTTGGTAGTCAAGAACTATTCAAACAGTTGAAAGTTGAAAAAAGGAAAAAACAATACATACAAAAAAAAATGTATTTCCACCTTTGTAGAATCAACATCCAACAAACATAAAACAAACAAACAAACAAACAGCTAAAAGAACATGTTTGTTGTCAGTTTGTTTTTGTATGTCCATGATGTGTGGAACGACTGTCTACAGCATGGTTGTGATATGGTTTTATGTGTGCATAGTCGTCAGTATGTGGTTTGAATAGAGCTTCTGTCAAAGTATGACATGAATTCCTTACTAATGCAGTGTCAAGATACTTGGTGTACATGATCGCATGTTCCAGATTTGTGGAATTTGATGGCGAGTGCATGACAGAGATGTTGTTATTTGGATTGGATTTCGTATGTGAAGAAGATAATTCTTACATTGAATATGTTACATTCCATTGGGAAGTGATTTATGTGTGACTGTTGGTGTATTCCATTTGACTGCAGGCATACAGAGTCGGATGTGTAGTTGGACAATGCATGATGGGTAAATATCAATAGCATGCAGTCATTTCATTCCTGCTTGATGTGTGCATGTCTTGGCTTTGCTTTGTCATGGTGTCACAAGCTATCACTGCATGTGTGCATGCTGGTGGGTTGTTCACAGACTGGGTTCTGATTTATTGCTAAATATTGGTGCATGTAACAACTTTTTAATGTTGTAATTCACAGCCGTTTGTGTGCTGATGCATATAATCTGTTTTTCTTCATGTAATTCACAGCAGTTTCTTTGCTGGGTTGCATGCCAGCTGATGCACACAGAACACGATGGTTGTTATTGTGTTGTTATCACAGAGTGACTGTCACGGACACACTGTTTGCCATTGTCATGCACTGTATTCAAATTTACAAGCATTCAAGCACATGTGTTAATCATAAAACACTGTAATTCCACAGGGTTTGATCCTAAGGAAAACGGTGCCCACAGGTCATTGAACATCTGTTTCTGGATCTGGATTTGGATGAATACATTGTGGGAGCCAGTAGCAGAGACATTTGCAGTAGGATGTTTTAACAGCGTATGCTGCTGCTCAGACAGTGGAGTCATTGGATCTCTGTTGACCGACAGCTGTGACAAGGGTCATGACTGCGCAATTATTCATGGGGGTCCCTGGACCCCTATTGACTGATTTCTGTGTGTGATGCTTTCCAGTAGTAGGTCATTGCTGGTAATGCAACATCATGTTTCCTGCTGGTGGCTGGAATTATAGCTTGGGAGATACAAAGATGAGAAGGAGAGGGCTGCAGGAGGCTGAAAGGGTTGGAAGCTGGGAGAGTTAGGGAAGTGGGGAGTTTAGGGGGGATTTTCAAAGACTGACTGGACAACTGAATTCATGTTACTGATCGTTTGGACATTATAGGGAACAGCTTTCTGGGGTGCTAACTCTGAATAGTAAGTATTGGCAGAACAAGGGTATGTGAAGACAAAAGAGTACTCTGAAAAACTCTTTATCTTCATTTCAGGTCAAACTGCTGTGTTCAAGGATTTATGCACTTATTTAAAGAGGGGCTTGGTTTGTATATTGGTTGTGAGTCCCAAGTATTGATGGTTCCATCAGCAGTGAGATGGATTGCCTGATCTCCACAGAATGTACCAAGATCTGAAGGATGGTTCCATTGGCAGCATGGTGGACCATTCTCCACAGACATTGTACTGATCTCCAAAGGACGGTTCCATCAGCATGTGGTGGATTGACTGATCTCCACAGATTGTTCTCCACTGAAGACATTGTGGATTGACTGATCTCCACAGACATTGTTCTCCTCTGAAGGATGGTTAGCTTGTGGTGGACTGACTGATCTCCACAGTTGTTCTTACCTCCGAAGGATGGTTAGCATGTGGTGGACTGACTGATATTCACAGACATTATACTGACCTCTGTAGGATGTTGCCATTAGCTGTATAGTGGGTTGACTGATTTCCACAGACATTGTCAACCTTGTCACCAGCTGCCTTCAACAACTTTGTATGTGTACACCAGGAGGAGTGTTCAGCAGCCAACAGGTGTAGTTTAGTCAGGAAGTCAAATTTCATTGTTCACTGACCTGTGAAACAGTGACTGTCATGAAGGACATGTGTCAGGCTGTCAGCAGGTGTACTTTACAGACTGGAAGTAAAATCTCATGGACTGCTGACCCTGTAAGTAGTTACCGTCCCAGGTCATAAGGAAAGGTGTCTGGCAGCCAACAAGTACAGACCAGAAGTCAAAGCTTCTGGTCCACTGACCTCTGAAACAGTTTCTGACTTGGGTCAGAATAAACATCTCTGTGCCATGGGTGTTTACAGTTCCAGGTCCAGCCCTGCACACACACACACACACACACACACACACACACACACACACACACACACACACACATGTGCACACAGACACACACACATTCACACACACACACATGCATGCACATGCACATGCACGGACGCACGTGCATGAAACCAGGTACATCAATGTTTGTTTTGTACTGGTACATGTGTTTATGATTCGCAAATTTTCTTGCTTTATTGACATTTGCTATTGTAATATCACAACAGTTATTCTTTTATGCTTAGTGTCATTAAGTTGTTCTTTGACCTGAGTTGACAGTACAGATATTAGTTATATAGTTATGAATTCACACTATTTCATTTGATCATGTTGCCATTATGTTGATTCACATGTGTAAACAAGTTAGTCTATTTAATATTACAGTTTCAATAGTTCCTCTGTGTGTGAATTTGTGCGTGCCAGAATCAGTGGTAAACTTAAATGTTGGCATTTTCGTAGCAAGTACAAGCGTGAGCATAATCAAACTTGGCAGAATAATAAACATCTTAAATATATTTATAGGACCTTGCCAGACATCCCATACATGAAGTTGTCATGAACAGTGGTAAATCTGAGGTTAACATGTTCAGCTATAAAATCAGTAGTATAAAACTCATTTTCCTATGGATTATGATCATTTACAGCTATCGCTTTGCATACGATAAAAGACATGTTAAGCGCTGTTATATGCAACTGCTGTGACAAATGTCAAGTAACATTATGTCATGATCAGGCCAGTTTAAGACCAGTCCTTAGTTGGGATATAAAATAACAAATTACACAAATTTAGAATCAAGCTAGACTGTGTACACAGTCACATCAAAATGGGGCCAGGAATAGCTCAGTTGGTAGAGCACCGGACTCGTGATCCAGGGGTCGCAGGTTCCGACTCCATTCCCCATACAGTCCTTCGAATGAGACTATAAACTGAGGTTCCATGTGTGAACACACGCACATCTTGCACACATGTAAAATCCTCTCACCCCCAACTTTCAGAATAGAAGGCCAGTTTGGCTGTTGGTATGGATGACACATTACACATAGCATGCACCTTCCCCACAGATGGAGTATAGCTGCCTTAATGGCGGGATAAAAAAAAATGGTCATACACACAAAAAACTCCACTGCCTGTCCATACAGGCAGCATTCACAGGAGTATCAGCCTGCGTACACAGAAATAAGAGACAGACATCAAAATATTACATTACACTAATATGACAGATTGATCAGAAAAAATGGTCTCTAGGATGAACATCTCGCCTTAAGAAGGCCACATGTTGCCATTGTGTACCTGGCAGAGATAGCAGCAGTAATCAGGGTTAGGACATTCAAGAGGTGAAGTTGAGAGGGAGTGGAGATCAGAGTAAGGAGATTCTGGGAAGGGAGAGAGAGAGTTGGTCGGTGCCTCAGGGCATTGAAAAAAAAGTGGTTGATGATATACAAAGAGGAACTGGCTAAGTGTTCTGCTGGCTTTGGTGCAGGCTGTTACCAACACTGAGTGTGCTTATAGACTGGTTATGATGTTATAATATGTATTTGCATACCTCTGTGCTTCCCCACCCACCCTGTGTCTTTCATTTCTAATATCACATACTCATCACTTTGAGCCAAATGCCTCTGATGTTATCAATATGATTCTCACTTAATGCAATCATAGAGATCTCCATATCAGCCCACCCCACAACTGGATCTCTTATCATACACAGCGACCACAGTTTTTGTCATTAGATGGCTCATACCCTTTTCTCATGATAGTTTGAAAGAGAATGCAGACAGTTCAAAGATGGCATACATAGTTGAAGAGATGGATCTTGACGTTGAAAAGATGGTCTGCAGCTTGAATCTCTCAGACACCCTGAGCCAGTGGGTCCACCAGAACATTGCAGTTTTCTGAGTGATGAGATACAGACCATCACTCACAAGTGAGCATAGTTTCAGAGAACTAGACAGTTGTGTGGTCAAGACATACATATTGCCTTGACCTCCATGTTGTTGAAGGCATTGTACTACTCCTCTCGCAAAGTGATGTTCATTCTGTTTAGGGATTCCATCAAAGATTCCATGACTGATCAAAGAGAGGTTAAAAAAAAGTGATGGGCAGCTTATAAAGAACTGAGTTGATGTTCTGTTCCTTCCTCTCTTCTCAAAGTTTCACTGGTGTAGATTGCATCCAGTAAAGGACAGCATTTGTGTCACCTCTCATCTTTTGTCTTGGGATCATGTAAAATGTATAACCCCTCTCCCCACCTCCTACCCCCCCCCCCCCCCCAAAAAAATCAAATATGACTTGGCTCTTGACATATCCATTAAAAGCAGTCAGGTAACACAGAGAGGGGCCATGGTTCTAATCTTCCTATAACAGGTTTAGATCCCATTTTGGAGGTCATTCTGCAGAGAAGTCTTGCTATGCAGTTTATAGATTTGTGTGGTTCATGAATTTGTATATAATTGTACTGTGATGATAAAGACTGTAAAAGGTGCATATTGTTTTTAAAAATGTATCTGAATAATACAATAGACTGGTCATTACAATGTATATATTACATCTTTAGAATTTTAATTGAACTCAACTGATTTGAAATGTATAACATTTTTTGTTAAGTGTATTAAATATAGTATAAATTACTATACATGTATATATTCAGGCACAAAAGAGATAGTCCATTTTTGTGATAATGCATCTGTACAGTTTGATTTGTTTATCAAAAAGAGAAATACAAATGAATAAACTGATCCGTCCACTTCTGACAGAATGTCTTTGGGCTCTCTCTCTCTCTCTCTCTCTCTCTCTCTCTCTCTCTCTCTCTCTCTCTCTGTATGAGTGTGTGTGTGTGTGCATGTGTATGTGTATGTGTGTGTCATCATCCAGAAGTTCATGTAAGCTGGTGTCTGTATGCTAATTGGAGACAAATATAGCTCCACTTTCTTTTTTTTATTCAAGTGTTGTGGTTTGAGCGCAATGCTTGCCCACATGACCTAAGGTTTGAGAGATTCATGACTAAAAGTTCACCCCACTTATACCCAAGTTTAAGAAAGGATAGAACAGCTTGGCCAGTTTTCACCTCTGTTGACAGTGGTCTGCTCTGCTAAGACTCACCCATTCTGAAGTAGGTTCATAACTTGCACCAGGGAAGTGGTGTTTGCCGTCCTGTCTGCTGCTGTGTGTGTGTGTGTGTGTGTGTGTGTGTGTGTGTGTGTGTGTGTGCTGGTCTGTCGGTAAGACAGCGCACAACTTGAATACCTACTGAAATAAAACCGACTGGAAAGATGGAAAGAGGGCCAACAAACCCAGCAAACGGTGGCATATAATAGCTGTGATGTCAACCAGTGTCAAAGGGCAGAACCAGAACCTGTTCCACCATTGTGGAGATCAGCATTCTCCATAGTACCATTTTACAGGCAAGGGAGGAGGAGGGGGGTGAGGAGGGGGGTGTGGCAGTTAGTGTTGATGGAGGCTGGCCCTCAGTGTGTGTGTTCATCATGGTTTTTCAATGTGTATAGCGAAGGAGTGGTGCAAACACGTGTTGAAGTAGACTGGCCTTCAGTGTGTGTGGTGAGGGGGTACCACTAGACAATGTTGATGTCGACAGGCCCTCAATTTGTGTGGTGATGGGTCTTCTTAAGTGTTTAGTGAGGTGTGGTACCAGGCAATGTTGATGTAGACTGGCCCTCTGCGTGTATGGCGAGGGGCAATCCTAGTCAATCGTTGATTTAGACTGACCTTCAGTGTGTGTGGTGATGGGGTGCAGCTAGACAATGTTGATGAGGACTGGTCCATGGTGTGTGTGTGGTGATGGGCCTTCAGTGTGTATAATGAGAGGCGAGGCCAGGCACTGTTGATGTAGACTGACCTTCGGTGTGTGTGGCAAGGGGGCAGTGCTTGACAATGTTGATGGAGACTGGCCTTTAGTGTGGTGAGGGGATGGTGGCAGACAGTGCTAATGTACACTGGTCCATAGTATGTGTGGTGAGGGGGTGCTGCTAGACAATGTTAATGTAGACTGGCCAGCATTGCATGGGGCAAGTGAATCACGGACACAGAGAATATTCAGCACTGCAAGTAAGAGTTATGTTTACTGTTAACGTTCTTGGCCAAATAAACCAAACTTGATCATGTTACAAGGGCTGTGTCATACTGTCCTCTGCCTGTCACTGACACTCCTTTACGTAGCCCCCTCCCCCCCCCTCCTCATGCAATTCAGTTCAGTTCATCCCTTGAGATGACTAGGTGAATTCACTCCCTTGCAATGTGTGCTGCATGCCTTTCCATGTGCTGACTTGATGAAGGATAGTGCCCCCCCGTGATAAATAATGCCCTTTGCACTGTGATGTGTTCCTGTGTCTGCCACCAGGGGCTGCATCATTCTGGACCAGTTGGAGCGCGAGTACACCAAAGACCTGGTCCGACTTTGTCTGGTCGACTCCAACACCATTCCCACCACCACCGCTGCCGCCACCACCACCACCACCCTCAACAATAACATCTACAACCACAGTCCACAGGAGGAGGGAAAGGGTCAGGAGGGGGGCAGTGACAAAAGGAATAGTCCTAACCATATCAACCATGACCTCCATCATCTGAACAGTCCCTTCAGTCTGTGGTCCAAGATGAAGAAGTCCCCTCTCTTCTCCCTACCCCGACGCTCAGATGGTGCTGTCACTGCAGACTCCTGTGTTCTGTGAACTCCGGCACTGACACCTGTATTTTGTGAACTATTCTGTCTCTGGCATCTGTGTCCTTTGATCTACTATGTCTGTCACTGACACTTTTGTCCTGTTAACTCTTCTGTCTGCCCCTGACACTTTTGTCCTGTGAACTCCTCTGTCACTGATACTTGTCCTGTGAATTCTTCTGTCACTGACCATGAGTCTTAACCACTGAACTCTTCTGTCTCTGACACTTTTGTCCTATGAACTCTTAGGTCTGTCACTAACATTGAGTCCTGTGAACTCTTCTGTCTCTGACACCTGTGTTCTGTGAACTCTTCTATCTTTAGACACCTGCGTTCTGTGAGCTTTTTTTGTCACTGACACCTGTGTCCTGTAAACTCTTCTGTCTATCACTGACACCTGTGTTCTTTGAACTCTTCTGTCACTGACACTTGTATCCTGCAAACTCCTCTGTCACTGACACCTGTGTCCTGCGAACTCTTCTGTCTGCCATTGATGTCTTTGTTGTGTGAACTGTTCTGTCACTGACATCTGTTACCTGTTAGCTCTTCTGCATGTCACTCATACCTGTGTTCTGTTAACTCTTTTCTCACTGACACTATGTCCTGGGAACACTTTCTGTCAATGACACCTGTGCCCCATGAACTCTTCTGTCAATGACACCTGTGTATCTGTGAACTCCTCTATCACTGACACGTGTTCTGACAACCTTTATGTTGCTGCCACCTGTGTCTTCTGAACACTTCTATCATTGACATCAATGTCCAGTGAACTCTTCTGTCACTGATAGCTGTGTTGTGTGAATTCTTGTCATTGACACATGTGTCCTGTGAACTTTTGGGTTACTAGTTCCTGTGTTCTATGAACTCTTCTGTCCGTCACTGACACCTGTGTTCCATGAAGTCTCTTCTGTCACTAATTTCTATGAACTCTTCTGTCACTGATGCCTGTGTCTTGTAAACTCTTCTTTCTGTCACTGACACCTGTATCCTGTGAACTCATGTGTTCATCACTGACACCTGTGCCCTTGAACTCTTCTGTCTGTAACTGACACTTTTGTCCTATAAACTTTTCTGTTAAGGACACTTTTGTGTCCTGTGAACTCTTCTTCTTGTCACTGATGTCTTTGTTCTGAAATCTCTTGTGTTATGTACACCAGTGTCCTGTAAACATTTCTGTCAGAGACACTTGTGTCCTGTGAACTTACCATCCTGTCGCTGATGTCTTTGTCCTGTGATCTGTGGTGTCTCTGACACCTCTGTTCTGGGAACTCTTCTGCCTGTCACTGACACCTGTGTTTTGTGAACTCTCATCACTGACACCTGTGTCCGTAGAACACTTATGTTGGTGATACGTGTGTCCTGTGAATTTTTCTCGGTAACACTTGTGTTCTGTGAACTTTCTGTCATTGATACCTGTGTTCTTTCAACTTTTATGTTATTGGACCAGTGTCTTCTGAACACTTCTGCAACTGGTACCTGTATTCTATGAATTCTTCTGTCACTGACACCTGTGTCTTCCGCACCTTTCTGTTATCAAACACTGTGTCCTATGAACTCTTCTGTCACTGACACCTGTGTCCTGTAAACTCTTCTTTCTGTCACTGATTACTGTGTTCTGTCACGGACACCCGAGTCCTATGAGCTTTTTTCTGTTGCTGATAATCGGAGTCCAGTAAACCCTTCTTTCTGTCACTGATTTCTGTGTCCTTTGACTATTTACTCAGACCCATTACTCTTGTCAGAACATAGGCCATCAACAACTGCACGCCAACCATCACGGTCCTGGGCAATCTTTTCTGTTTTGCCCCAGCTGTAACCCATCTGCCTGGTGTCCGCCTCCAGGTCCCACCTCCAGTGTTTCTTGGTCTTCCTCATTTCTCTTGCTTTGGGATTCCAGGTCAGAGCTTTTCTGGTGGTGTTGTTCGAGGGCTTTCGGAGGGTGTGTCCTGTCCACCACCATCTTCTTTTACGGATGTCATGTTCTACTGGCAGTTGGTTACTTCTTTCTCACAGCTCTTTGTTGCTGATTGTCTCTGTGAATGTGGAGGATCTTTCGCAGGCAGCTGTTGATGAAGGTCTGCAGTTTGTGCATGGTGGTCTTTATGGTTCTCCAGGTCTCTGATCCGTAGAAGAGGACAGATTTGATGTTTGAATTTTAGAGGTGGATTTTTTCGTGCTGGTGGTGATTAGTCAAGATTTCCAAATGTTTTTGAGAGTGATGGCTGCTCTTGCTTTTCTTATTCTTTTTGTCACTGACTTCTATGTCGTTTGAACTCTTCTTCTTTTTGTCACAGACTTCTGTGTCCTTTGAACTCTTCTTGTAGTCTCAAACACCTGTTTTCTGTTAACATTTACTGTGTCTTGTGAACTCTTGTTTCAGTCACCAGTGTCCTGTGAACTCTTCTGTCTGTCACTGTCACTTACACAGTGTGACCTCTTCTGTCTCTGTTACATTTGTCAAATCATCTCTTCTGTCATTGACACTTGTGTTCTGTGAACTCTTCTGCCATTGATACCTGTGTTCTGTAAACTTTTCTGCCACTGACACCTTTGTTCTATGAACCTGTCTCTCATTGATGCCTTTGATCTGTTAACTTCTCTGTCATGGACTCCCGTGTTCTATGAACTCTTCTGTCACTGACACCTGTGTCCAGTGACTGATTCTGTCACAGACACCTATGTTCTGTGTACTCTTCTGTCATTGATGCCTGTGTCCCTATGAATGCTTTTGTAACTAACACCTGTTTCTGAAAAAAAAAAACCTACAAAAAAAAAACACAAAAAAACAAATCTATGTTCTGTGAACTCCTCTGTCACTAATGTCTGTATTCTGTTAACTCTTCTGTCACTGACACCAGTATTCTATGACATCACCTGTCACTGACACCTGTTCTGTAAACTCTTCTGCCACTGACTCTTGTGTTATGTGAGCTCTGTCCTGTGAACTTTTCTGTCACTGAACTTATGTTGTTGGTTTTTTTTTAAACTCTTCTTTCAGTGACAGGTGTTCTCTTTGTACAAATATTTGTGTCCCCTTTGCTGTTTCTAATGTGACAGTACCACCCCCTGACTTCTCTTGTTGTATAGTGACCGTGCCATCATTAAGACCTGTGTCCTAAAGTGACAGTGCCATCACAAACACCTGTTGGCAATGGGACAGCGTGTTGAGAGGGTGAGGCTGGGACAAATATGGAGCTCAGGACATGGGACTGAAAAGGTCAGATGGTCTCCTGCAGTACTCTGTGTGTGTAGGGACAGACCCAAACTGGAGTCACACGCAACACTATACATGATACCTGTGTACTTTTGGTAAGTGGTGGAGTGGTCACACACCACGATGACAGTGATATGTGACGGTGTACATAAGGATCAGTGTGAGCATAGTCACATGCTATGCTGGATCACAGTGCTGCATGGTAGTGTATGCAATAGAGAGTATGTGTATGATGCTGTGGCTACGGTGCTGTTACTTAGTGACCACACACACCATGGCTGTATGCTGGATTGAGGCTATGACTACGTCATCTGTACGGGAGTGGGCTGACCTGGACAACAGTGTAGTTGAACTGTTTTCAAAATGGATGGAAATGATAGTCAACAGTTCTTGTTGGTCCTTCAGCTCTTTGTTCAGTCCACTTCATAAGATGTTGTTTGGTGAACACGGTATGACCACCGTGTGTGTGTGTTTGTGTGTGTGTGTGTGTGTGTGTGTGTGTGTATGAAAGCATGTTGAGTGTGAGTGAAATTTATTTTCCAGGTGTTAGAAATGATACCTGTTACCACAGGTATTGGAAGTGACCAGCAGTCTGTGCAGGATGTCTGTTGACCTGACAGTTCTGACCTGCACACATCTTTCTCTTAGCACAATCAACGCTGGTCTGTGCAGCTTGGATAGACACACTTGTCTGCATAGCTGGCATGAACACTTCTCTGTACGGCTGATGTGAACCTACACAGCAGGGGCAAAAACCTGTATGTATAGCTGTGATGAAATGTTGTCTATAGTTTGGGTAAACCGTAGTCTGTACAGCTGGGGTGAACCCTTGTCTGTATAGCTGGAATGAACCCTTGTCTGTATCACTGGGGTAAACCCTTGTCTGTATAGCAGGGGCAAACCCGTGCCTGTATAGCTAGAGTGAACCTTCATCTGTACAGCTGGGGTGAACGCTTGTCTGAATAGCTTGAGTGAAGTCTTGCCCGTATGGCCAGGATAAACACGTATGTCTGTATAGCTTTTGTGAACGCTTGTCTGTATAGCTGAGGTGAACACTAATCTGTATGGCTGGAATGAACCTTTGTCTGTATAGTTGGGGTGAACCTCTGTATAGCAGAGGTGAATACTTGCCTGTATAACTGTGATGAACCCATGTCTGCCAAGTTGGGATGAAGTGTTGTTAGTATGGCTGGGATGAACACTTGTCTGTGTAGCTGAGGAGAACCATTGTCTGTAGAGATGGGGTGAACCCTCTTTTCCTGTATGGCTGGAGTGAATCTTTGTATATTTTGGGGTGAAATATTGTATGTATGCCCAGGTATATATTGTATGGCTAGGGTGAAATCCATAACTGGAGTAAAGATGCATCTGTAAGGCTGGGATGAAATCTTGTCTGTACAGCTGGTGTGAACATACATCTTTACAACCGGAGGAGTGAACACATGTCTATACAGCTTGGAGAACATGTGTCTGCACCACAGGGAATAACATGTGTCAGTACACCTCGGATGAACACATGTCTGCACAGTTGGATAAATATGTGTCTGTACAGGTGGTGTGAACTTTTGTCTGTGTATCTGGGGTGAATGTGTGTCTGTAAGGCCGGGAAGATAGGAGCAGGAGAGGAGAGAAGGATCAAAACGGAGAGAGAGGGGAGAAGGATAAAAAAATGGATGAAGGATAAAGGATAAAGAATGAACACAGCATGGACGATTATTGCTCTCACATTGGACTCCTCCCATTTTGACTTCTGACTTGTGATTCATGCCAAGCTTGTAGAACTTGTGTCAGTTGTTTATATCCAACCACAGAACATGCGGAAAACCACGGAGTGTGAACAATCCACATGTATGTATGTGCTGATCTCCTCAGTGCTGATGTAACAGGCCCATTGATATGAAATCATCAATATTGATAACAAAGGATGCCATGTTTGTAAAGATGTCATTATATCTGCTGAAAACTGTACATATTCTTGTAAAGATTATATAGTGTTTGTTTGTAAACATCAGGATGATATAAACCGATGCATACATGAATCGCATCATCTGTACATACAACCACAGTGTGATATGTAGAGTAATCATTGAAAACATCATGTGTGCAGAGAAATAAACATGAACAGACATTACACCACTACTTACGTTTGAATCAATATGCATGCCAATCCATGTTTAAAAATAAATTATATTAATATGTTGTCTATTCAAATTCCCTTCCTTCCCTCTCTGTCCCATCAGTGACTTTTTCTATCCATTTAAAAAATGTTTACAAACTGATTCCCCTATTGATGAGGGAAATATTGACACGCACTTGCTGTCTTAAATAATTCATTTCTTCCATGTGAACATTGCACTTTTTATGAACATTACAGCCTGTACATGACAGTGTCACATTTTTGTGAACCACTCAATTTCCATGAAGAGCACAGCTTTTCTTTCTTCATGGAAATACCAGCTATACAGAAAGAAAGCTGATCGTGTATCCATGAACAACATACCATCCCTACCCCACCTCAAAGTGTGTCAATATTTCTTCATATATAGTAGACCCACATAGCCAGTTTTGGTTTCAGTTTCAGTTTCATCAAGGTGTCACACTGTGTGTGGACTACTTCACACAGGTTACACCAGATCTGTTTAGATATGAGACCACAGTGCTTGGGAATTTCCTTGTCACATATAAAAATCGTAAAAGAGTGACACTAGTGTTGGTATCAACAATGTGTGCATGTACTACTATATTTGCATCTATCCCTTACACCTATTTCTAGCATGTATGTATGAACACATCCTTTGTACATAACTGTACCATCAGCCTCTCCTCTCTGATATGCACTGACCCTGAAGATCGGTCTGATATACTATGACTCCATTTCCCATCTTGGAATCTTGTTCTTCTGACGATGTCATTCTCCATGTTCTGTCAGAACCAAATCCATTGGCCACAATTCACTTTCCTGTCAAAGTCCGTCCCACAATCTGCAGGCGTCCAATTCCATAGCTTATAAATTGTGTGTGTGTGTGTGTGTGTGTGTGTGCGTGCATGCATGTGTGTTTGCAAAAAACAGAGGGAGGAATGTTGGTACTTGTGTATGTATAAGTCGTAATGTCTGTGAGCACCAACTGTTTTCATCATGGAGAGGATTGGGCAGTGGATTGTGTGGGAAGCTTCAGTTTTTTGATGATGTGATTTCCTAGCTTCAATTCTAGGTCCTTTGTCACTGTTATTACATACAACATTTGAAGCTCATTGAAGTTAAAACACCTTTCTTCATTAGTATTATCATTTGTATAAAATGCCATGCCTTGCACATCGCATCTGAGTAAAGATGTTCCAAAGATCTGGAATGCATGTCAACATCATTCTGCTTTCACACTCTGTGTGGAGTAATAAACATCATCCCCTGTGCACAAAGCCTGATATATATGTTGTGCATGTGTGTGTTGAGACCTGTTGTAGGTGTAGACATTTGCTGCACCTGGCAGACACCAGAGTCAATCATCGGCAGTGACCTTTTCTATTCATCTTCCTTCATTGTGTTTACACCGACATGAGCCAAGGTGGACCAGGTTGTCAATCACTGCATTTCCATGGCACATGACAAAACTGGTGCATTCCTTTTAATGCACTGTATATGTTTATATACTTTGATAGCTTGTTGATGTATGTACTTATCTCTGTATTTGTTGTGGGTCATTTTTCTCATTTATGCTGACTATCAGAAGCGTTTAAATGGTGCATTTTTTTTATTTTTAAGGGGAATTACTTTCTTCATCAGTAATATAACAATTGTATGTCATTTTCATGTCATATGACATGTGTGTGAACCTATCACAGAATAGAATAAGTTTCTTTGTGCTTTTGATTATTGAGTGAAGATTGTTGAAAATCTAGCTGATAGAGCTACCTATAAGTGTATGCTGTATATGTACAAAATATTTTTAGTTTTAATACAACATGTACAATGAAAATGAAATCGTTTGGTCAGAGGTCCACAAGGATTACTGACATGCACAATATACAGAGTCTGTTGAAGTGAACTTGTCAACATCTTTCTAGTTGGTAGTCCAGCTAGTCTGTGTCCTGTTTATTACCTATCAATATATAGTGAACACCCATTCAGGCATGAAGGAAGAGATCTAGATGAGACAGGAGTGGGGGGGGGGGGGGGGGGGGGGGGGGGGGGGCAAATGACAAAATCTATTTGACCCCTGCAGATGGGTGAAAAAAGACGCTGTCCACGCTGGCATCTGAAAGGAGTGAACAGTAACTGTCTGTTAGACAGTTTGGAGGGGTCAACAGATAAGATACTGTCTGTTACAGTTTGGAGGGGTCAACAGATAAGATAGAGTTTGGAGGGTCAACAGATAAGATACTGTCTGTTAGATTTTGGAAGGATCAACAGATAAGATACTGTCTGTTAGAGTTTGGGAGGGGTCAACAGATAAGATACTGTCTGTTAGTGTTTGGAGGGGTCAACAGATAAGATAGAGTTTGGAGGGGTCAACAGATAAGATACTGTCTGTTAGATTTTGGAAGGATCAACAGATAAGATACTGTCTATTAGAGTTTGGAGGGGTCAACAGAAAAGTTACTATCTGTTAGAGTTTGGAGGGGTCAACAGATAAGATAGAGTTTGGAGGGGTCAACAGATAAGATACTGTCTGTTAGAGTTTGGAGGGATCAACAGTCACCACCTGTTAGAGTTTGGAGGGTGAACAGTCACTGTTTGTTGAAGTTTTGAGGGATGAACAATTACTGTATGTTAGAGTTTGAAGGGTTCAATAGCCAAGGGCTTTTAGAATTTGGAGGGGTCAACAGTCATGATCAGTTAAAGTTTGGAGAAGTCAACAATCGTCTGTTGAAGTTTGGAGGGGTCAATGGTCCTGTTAGAGTTCGGGAGTGGGGTGGGGGCAAGAATCATCAGGAGTTTGGAGAAGACGACAATCATCATGTCTATTGGAAGTTTGGAGGGGGTCAATGGTCCTGTTAGAGTTCGGGAGTGGGGTGGGGGCAAGAATCATCAGGAGTTTGGAGAAGACGACAATCATTGTCTATTGGAAGTTTGGAGGGGGTCAATGGTCCTGTTAGAGTTCGGGGTGGGGGGTGGGGCAAGAGTCATCAGGAGTTTGGAGAAGTCAACAATCGTCGTCTGTTGAAGTTTGGAGGGTCAATGGTCCTGTTCAATGGTCCTGTTAGGGTTTGGGGTTTGGCATGAGTTTGGAGGCAACAATCGTCATGGATCTGTTTAGTTTTTTGGGGTGGGGGCAAGAGTCATCATCTGTTAGAGTTTAGAGGGGGTCTAGAGTCCCTGTCTGAGTGGTTGGAGAGAGTCAAGAATCACTGTCTGTCAGAGTTTTGAGGAGCTAAAGAATCACCGCCTCTGTCACTGTTTCTAGTTATGTGACATGCCAAATTCTCTACTGCATGATTGTCAATGATTTTAAATAAATGTTGAGAAAACCAGATAGAACAAAAGCCATCCTTTATCTCCAGAAGATGTAGAAAAGAAAAAGCATAGAACTTTTGGGGTGCTAAGTGCAGCAGATGCTTTAAATTTTCTCTTGGGCTTGACTTGAAAGTTTGAAATCACACTCTAGGAAGTTTTGCTGCACAGCAAGACTGCAAATGGAAGTACATCATAAAGCATGCATGAAATATAACACAGTTTAATTACGGGCATTGATGACCATCTGCATGATGTGAGGTGTTGGTGGCCAAAAGTTAAAGTATCTACTTCCATTCTTTCTTTGGCTTAGGATCCACTTCTGTTTTCTGTAATTTTTTTCCCTCTCATTAAATTGGCCATTGTAAAATGCACGGTCTTCCTGAGTGGGTGCTTGTGCACTGGTGGACTCTCTTCTTTAACTGAAGAGGGGTAGGGAGCAGAAGGGGTGGGGGAGATACTTGACGTAGACGTGTGTCATTGACCCTAAAAGCAAATTAACATCATCATTGACATGTTTTATTTAGTGGACTGTTACGCGCAGAAAGTGCTCCATCTTTTCAGAGTTTCTGTCAGCCAGCTAATCATCTAGAGTCGACAGCACAGAGATGAAACTTTGACCTCTAAAACTGATCATAGCATCATCTTTAAGACTGCTGATGAAAGGATTCGTTCTTTGTCTATGCTCTGTTGCTTTGTCACACTGAATATACTGACAGAAATAAATGGACTGAACAGCTGAACTGTCGCGAATCATTCACTTTACAGACCAAACTACTGATGCATAGTGATGCTGTTATTTTATGTGTATACTTAGATTCAGTGAATGATCGGTTTGACTTTCCCTATGTCATTTATTCATTGACCTATTTGGGAACTGGAACACATAATGTGAGGTAGGGATGTACGTGAGGGCATCAGACACATTATGAGAAGTACGTTTGCTGACTTGTTGTGGACAACGAGATGGGAAACATTATACCATTCAGGTACCATTTTCTTTCTCCTTTTTGTGTACATGAAGGCTCTACATCAAACACTGGTTTGGTCTTTTCCGTGCGCTACATCAGTAACTATGAAGCATGCGTTCGCAACGAAATGATTAAATCATAAACCGTTTAAGAGAGTGTCGTTTCTGATTGGAGAGAGAGAGAGAGAGAGAGAGAGAGAGAGAGAGAGAGAGAGAGAGATTCCCTGTGGACCAATGCAGAGGACAAGTGCTGAAATGTCCATGTAGTTGAACACTGGGAAGCCCGCCAGTTACATCCTGGTCAAGTGGCAACATGTTGCTGTAGGGTGAACTGGGCCAAAGGTGCAGTCGGCCACAGTCTGTTTTCTGTCTTCTCTTCAGCTGCTTGATCAACTGTCCTCAAAATCATCAGTCCGTCGGTCTCTCTTCTCTGATTCCAATGCATTCTTTTTTTTTCCTGTCTGACTCTCTCATGTGTTCATGTCACATGACTGACAACATAGATATGAACTCTCCCTGCACCCAGACCAGTCCCAACTCATGAAGTGTGAGATCAGAGTTCCCCCTACCCTCCCTCTCTTTAGGAACTGTTGTGAGGTGGGAAGAGGAGTAGATGAGCCATGAAACCGGAGTGATGGCAAGGACTTGCAGTGCCTTGGATCACCCAAACCAAGTGGAGGAGAAGGCTGGTCCAGGAAATCCCATCAGGCTAGTCAAAGAATGGTAAACGAGGACACTTTAATGAAAAACTGCAGCACGGCCACATGGGGCCAAGCTTCACATTGAGAGGGAAAGGTTATGACTGGGTGCTTAGAGCGAGTACAGTCACCCACACAACCAGATATATTTTACACTGGCGAAGCCATAAGAAGTATTAAAAGTGATCTCGTTAAACTTGAGCTCGTGACAAAATAAAATCCCTAGCAGGCTAGAAGAAAGCGCAACAGAACATTCCACGAATAAATGAAAGATTTGTGCACGACAAGGTTCTAACGCCACGAACTTAGAAGATAAAGATTCATAAGTACTCACTGGGAAGGCTGCTCATCTCTCACAAGACTGGGAGGGAAAATACCCCCCCCCCCCCCCCTCCCCAGTTTCATCAAAATGCCAGGAACCAACCAAACGCACCTCACCTCCCCCCTCCCTTCTCCTCCCCCCACCCCATCCCAGCTACCCATTCTCTTCCTTGTCTCCTTGCCCATACCACTTAAATACAAAACACGTATCCAAAAGAAGCTACCAGTGGGTGACCCAAGGCACTGCAAGAGGCTGCACACCCTGCGGCCAGCCAATGCTCATGTCAACAGGGGTTTTCAGAACAATAGCATTTCTGTTACACACAGGTATTGGAGAGGCTTACAAAGTGTTCTGGTAATACTTTACTTGGATTAAAAAAAACAAAACAAAAAAAAAAAACGCCGTTGATTATGTCCTTCATCAGCAGCTGCTGCGTACATGGAAAACCTTATGATATAGCAAGGAACAGGTTCAGTTTGGTTACTATTTCTTCTCGGGTCTAACCCAGAGAGAGAGAGAGAGAGCAAAGGTGGAAAAGGGGTCCCCCAGCTTTGTAGAGGTGTACAGTGGAATACTCCGGGGAAGCTTTCTGGGGTCAGTACCGCTCACAATTTTATTAATATTTGCGGATAAAACTAACATTTTGTCTATATGAAAGAAGAAAAAACAGTTACGGACTGGATTGTTTGCGGTAGTAGTCAGATGAATGGAAACTTTTTAAATGCTAGTACGAATAATACCAGGCATTTTGAACTCGATGAAAATAAATCATTTTCAAGCGTAAAAGGATTTGCGAGTTACTGTCGATTGTGGGATAAGTTTTGATATATATCATCATTCATGCATATCTAAAGCTAACATGTGTTTGAATTATCACGAGGCTTTGTTTTTTTCTGTTTGTTTTTTTTTTTCTTTTTACACAAACAAAGTTGGGGGATGGAGAGGTTGGAGGTGGTTGGAGGATGGAAAAAAATTATGCAAGTGTATAGTGAGACCGCATCTTGAAACATGAATCTTATCTGGTGGCCTAATTGCGAGAGACAATCAGTAGCCATTGGAAGGAAACATTAAAGGGCCACACAATGTTTTAGAAGTGACAGGCAGTGCACACGAAAGGAGACCTGATTTTTGTTGATATGTTTTCTCTCGAAAAATTGATACAGTGGAGATTTAATCCAAACTTTTAAAATGTTTAATGAAATAGGTCATTTGTTTTTTTGATGATTTTTACTCTTTGATAACGTAGGTCAGGAAACACATTTTTACCTGTAACAATGCCAAACCTGGATAAAACATCTGCTGTAACTTTAAAGGCCGTGGTTACGGTTCCAGCGATTAGTAGAATACAATTGAGTTTCTTCTTCTGGCAACCAAGTCACGTGAGATTAGCGTACGAAAAGAGATGGAATTGTTCTTGTACATCTGTCCATGTTTTGTAGTCATATATTGATCTATGACTTGTTCATTTTCGCAAAATGATGTGCCAGTATCCGCCATCTTGAACACTTAAAGTGAAACAGTTTCTGGCAAAACTTTAATTTAGGGGCCTTTAATTTCGACACTCAGTTGTTTTCAAACATGATTGCGCTCTGTTGAAAGAAATTCTGTCAAAGCTAAAAGAGAATATAACAGAAAACACACACTAAATATTTTGCAAATGCCAAATAAACACACAAAAGTTCACATATCTCTCAACCACTTTTGCATTTATACCCGAAAGAAGCTCTTTTTTTCCACAAAAAGGAAGGGTATTTACTAGACTGCATGTCACCACCAAGACCTTACTTGGGCACAAAGCAGGCTTTGTGACCTGAGGCAAGTCGGCCTACTAACGGGCGTTTGGAAGGCCATGTGAAATCTTCAATTATTGAGCGCCTTGAAGATTCTGTGATTGCTGAGTCATATCAAGAGAAATAAAACTTCCGATGTGAATTCGAATGAACTCGTCTCTGCAATTTTTAAACAAATACTACAAATCATTAAAAGGGCGTAGATATTAAGGAAACGAGGGAGGAAGTGCCTTGGCTTTTCTACATACTTGTAAGCAACAATCTAGTGGAAAACCCTCCAACCATGTCACCAACATTTCCCCACTTCAATACTTGTAGATAGGAAGGCTCAACAAAATCTCGGAATTAGAATGCAACTCCAATACCCCAACCTCCCTTCCTGGGTCGGATATACTAGAGACAAGAACCTGAACAAACTGGGTCTTCTCCCCCCCCCCCCCCCCCCCCCCCAACCACCACCAAATGAATGAAAAAAGGGGAGCTTAGAGAACCGAGGAACCAGACAAGGTAAGCCGTGGACAGGCTATAAGCTCAGGCAATCCATTTTGTCATGGGTACTATGGGGTCAGCGCCTGTCAAGGACATGAAGAACCAAACTGAAATCCAACCTGTCAGTCAGAGAAGAGAAGCAAAGACTTGGATGAAGGCAGAGAAGCACAGGTGTCTGCGATACAACAGAAACTCAGCAGTTTTACAAAGAACTGGCTGAAGTGGAGATGCCATGAAAGCCAGAAACTTATGCGGCAATACCAGGAAGTTCTTCCAAGGTAAACAAACCCATTGTTTCCCTTGCACCTGCCAGAACCTTGGGCAACAGACCAGCCAAATACCAGCCTTCTTTTCTAACATCATTTCAGGGGATGGGCAGATAGCTCATCTCGACCACAGTCACACAGGCCATGATAGAAGAAAAGAAACCTTCGGAAGCATGCAATCACGTATACACCTACAAGTATGCCACCAAAGCTGTGACTTATGGAGGAGATGGCATCCTTGCTAAATTTATTTGAGGAGAGACAGTGATAACAAGTGTAACCAGCGGCAGGCGTTGTACAAATTACACAGCAGAGACCGAAGCATTCATGCAGGCATAATCCAGGACTCTTGGAATTGATGCCAACAAGTACGATGCTCTCTCTCTCTCTCTCTCTCTCTCTCTCTCTCTCTCTCTCTCTCTCTCTCTCTCTGTACTCCAGGACATAGATAATGTCTAGCTCCCCCTGTCTGACAAAAGCTCGGCAATGCGTCAGAAAATCCAGTCCAGTCCTCCATTGAATCCCAGCCCACTGCGGAGTCCCAGGGAATGACACGGCATATGAGATGTTACAAGGAGCCCAGGAAGACCAGCCAGACCATCGGGTCAACTGCCGTGAGAACAGGAGCATGTACATGTCACTGCTGAAGCCACAGACAGAAGTGAACGACCACCGCCATCTGTCCAGAAAGCAGCAAGATACTGGTGAGGCTCTGAACTGGCCACAGCCATCTGAATGTTCACAGGAACAAGGAGGCAAGACCAGTAACCTTACCGACCAGCCCTTGCAGTCAAGAAGAAGACCAGGGCAGCTAACCTAGTTCTTCACAGGTGCCCTCTTCATCACGAAAGACGACGGATGATCAGGTGCAACACTGTCGAGGACCTAGCTCTACGGCAGCCGGTAGGGCCTGAAGACGACCGCTTTGTACATCACCAATTGCAGACTATATGATAGTGAACGCGAAGAAGGAGGAAGAGGTACAGGTTTGCAATGGCACAGGCCCTTTGGTCCCAAATGGATCAACTGACTCTGAGAGTCAGGTTAAGAGATCAAGTGATCCAAAATGGGATATGTTGAGCTTGGTTATCTGTGACAGCGGTCATAAGGCAGTGTGCGACCCAGCCATGAGGTGCAATGTGACCCCAGTCAGAAAATCATATATGACACCGTCATAGAATGACCTGGACTCCAGTCATAGGATAATATGTGTTGACAGACATAGAATGATTAATGATACCAGTCATAGAATAATATGTGACACCAGTCATACAATGATACACGACACCATCATAAAATGATACATGTAGTCATAAAGATTATGGAAATCACAGAATGATATGTGAAACCGGTCATAGAGTGACATTCTATGTGACATTAGTCATAACATGATAAGTGACACCAATCATAAGCTAATAGGTGACACCAATCATAAAATGATATGCGACACCAGTCAATCATATGTGACACCAGTTAGAGAGTGATATGCGAACCAGTCATAGAATGACATTATACGTGACACCACTCATAATACGATATGTCACACCAGTCATGAGATTATATACGACACCAGTCAAAGAATGGTACGCGACAGTAATCATAGAATGATAAGTGACATAAATCATAGACTGATGTGCGACACCAGTCATAGAATGGCGCGATATGTGACACCAATCATAATACGATTTGTAACACCAGTCATAAGATGATGTAAGACACCAGTCATTGAATGACATTATGTGATACCAATGATAAAACGATATGTCACAGCAGTCATAAAATGATGTAAGACACCAGTCAAAGAATGATTAAGAATGAAAAGTAACATCAATCATAGATTGATATGCGACATCAGTCATAGAATGACAGTCTATGTGATATCAGTCATAAGATGACATGTGACACCAGCCACAGAATGACATGTGACACCAGCCACAGAATGACATGTGATACCAGTCACAGAATAGGTGGCACCGGTCATAGAACGATACGTGACATCTGTCACAGAATGGTATGTGACACTAGTCATATAGTCGCATATAATTTTACGACTGATGTAACGTATCATTCTACTAGTTATAGAATGATACGTAACATCAGTCGTAAAATTATATGCGACACCAGTCAAAGAATGACAGTCTATGTGTGACATCAGTTATAAGATCATATGCAGCACCAGGTGACATGTGACACCAGTCATAGAATAATATGCGACACCGGTCATACAATGATATGCGACACAAGTCATAGAATGACAGTCATTGTGACACTAGTCATAGAATATGTGAAATAAGATTATATGTGACATCCGTTCTGAAATAACATACGACGCCATTCATAGAATACATGTGACGCAAGTGATTAAATTATATATGACACCAGTCATAAGATATGTGAAACCGGTCACAGAATGATATGCGACACAAGTCATGGAATGATACGTGACACCGATTACAAGATGTCGTGTGACATCAGTCGTAGAATGATGTCTAACATCAATCATAGCATCACAGTCCCCGTGACACAAACATTACATGATATGTGACACAAGTCATGAGATGATATATGACATTAGTCATATGATGGTATGTGACACAAGTCATAAGATATGTGACATTAGTCATAAGATGCATGTGACGCCAGCCATAAAAGGACGTGGGACTCCCGCCATAAGATGACATGTGGGCACCAGTCATAAGATGATACATGACACCAATCATAAGACGATACATGACATGAGTCATAAGACGATGTTTGACACCAGTCATAAGATGATATCGGTACACCAGTCATAAGAGTTAGGAGATGAAGGGGAAGGGGTGGTGTGGAGCAAAGACATTCACGCTGGACCCGAGACTTTGAAATCGTGTAAACAACCTTTCGATCCCTGTGGTCTCCACCTAGTCCTTCCCCTCCCATCCCCCATCCCCACCCCCTATCCCTCTTCCCTAATGCCACCAACGGCTCCATGCCCGGAGAGTGGGTGAAGTGAAAGAGGTGTTGTAAGGAAAGGAGAGAGAGAGAGAGGGGGGGGGGGGGGGGAGGGAGGGAGGGAGGAGAGAGAGAGAGAGAGAGAGAGAGAGAGAGAGAGAGAGAGAGAGAGAGACAGAGAGAGAGAACAGAGAGACAGACAGACAGACAGCAGACAGACGCAGACACACACACACAGAGACACACGCAGACAGCTACTCGATCCGAATCCTCTCCTGTTCCTAAGTCAAATTCGCCAGTTTCAATCCTCGTCTTATCGGCTCTTTAATTCGTGCCGTGCACACTTTGTCACTTCACGTAAACACTACGTGTGCAGCTCGTGACGCCACCTCCATCCTCCTCTCCTCCTCCATCCTCTTGAGGCGGGATGGGAAGAAGACGAAGGGGGGGGGGGGGGGGGGGGGGGGGGGGGGGGGGGATGGGGATGGGCAACGACTGTTAAATGTCTGTGGGTGGCGGTGAAGCAGTGGGGAGGGGGTGGAGAGGTGTGGAGGGGGGGGGGGGGGGGGGGGGGGGGGGGGGGGGGGGAGTTGATAGAAAGTTTCCGTCCAAAGCTTTCGACGTCTATCTATATACCTTGGTTCCATGCACCTTGGTTCTGTGCCAGCGAAGGGTCAGGTGCCAGGCGAAAGGTAAACAAGCCCCGCCCAACTTCACGGGACGGAAGAAAGACGGATGGGGTTTACCCAGCCTTCGGGGGGGGGGGGGGGGGGGGGGGGGGGGGGGGGGAGGGGGGGGGGGGGGGGGGGGGAGGGGGAGGGGGGGGGGTATGGCACTGACAAACAGCGAACGGGAGAGAGAGAGAGAGAGGTTCTTCTAGATTTGTAGGAACAGGTGAAGTCCCACACAGCTCCAAGTGGTGTGTGTGGTGGCACTGCCGATGGAGGATGCTTTATGGGGATGCTTTACGTGTGTGTTTGTTGGTGGGTGGACCGCTGCACCTGAGAGAAGTAGTTCCGAGACTGTGATGTAAATGGCAATGTTGACTGCTTCGCCAGCAGAGTGAAATTACCAAGGTATCAGGGAAATGTACGACTCAGTCGATTCAGTATCAGACTTGTAAAATAAAACCACGTAACAGAGACCAGTGAGGTGTGAAAGACGAGGAATAGGACACTGTGTTGTTTTCGCCCTAACTAGGTGAGGTACTAGATGGTCGTTGGCTGCTGAACCAAACTGCCTGAGCACTGGGACTGAGGGAACAGTGTGGTAGGGGTCTGTGGACAGTCTGTGGGCGAGGGTGTTCCGTGTTTCCCCACCTCACCCCACCCCACCCCCTCCCCTTCCTAGGGGTCCAGTCCACCATGATGAGGTCACCACACAGCGCCACCTGTCGTCCTGTCTGTCTCCTGATGCTTATCGCGTTGGCCCTCATACCTCAGACAGGTGAGACTGCACTGGCGCGTCAGAGGGCACATACATAATGATACAAGTCACAGAGAGAGAAAGAGAGAGAGACAGAGACAGAGAGAGAGAGAGACAGAGAGAGAGAGAGAGAGAGAGCACAACACACACACACACACACACACACACACACACACACACACACACACACACACACACACATACATACATACATACGCACACGCGCTCGCTCACGCACGCACGCACGCGCGCGCGCGCGCGCGCGCGCACACACACACACACACACACACACACACACACACACATACCATCACGGCTCACACAAACTGATAATCCTTTCATCTCACACACACGACAACAGCAACAACAACAACAACAACAACACACACACACACACACACACACACACACACACACACACACACACACACACACACATAGACTGATGCGCAGATCATATTAGCTGTAACCAATGTCTCGGTGACCACCGCATCGGTGTTAAATAATGTGCAGTTCAGACATCTGCTAAGCGTTGTCCATGAGGCCTTCTTCTCACATCTTTTCTTTGTAGTCATTCATTTATCGATTAATCTCGCTGTAACCTCTGCACGCTGTGACTGTGGCGGATGTGGCGTAGCGCATATGGAGCATTCAGCACACAGTGACACCTGCTTGATAAAACGGACACAGAATCTCCGAATTGAACAGATCAGATCAGGGATAGTTTCATATGTTGACCATTCTTGTTAATACTTGACTACATTTCTCTTTGCTTGACTTCTCTTACGTGCACGGCACCGTCTGTAACCGTCTGCTCGTCTCTCAGATCCACAGAATCATTTTATTTGGATCCGTTTGTTAAAAGGGGTAAGGAGAGGATAGAGGGGCTGAAGAAGTGGGGTAGAAGTAGGGTGTTATCAAACGAAGATTATGTGGGAGGTTAAGCACGTTAAAACATGAAGAAAGTTAAATCACTCTTACTGGGGCGTCGTCTCGTTGACCAAACCGCTGGAAGAGAGCATGAGACTGGAAATCGTTGTGAAACTAATGGTACGAACTTTTTTTTTTTAAGTCTAATTAATTTCTTGTGATTTTCATGAAACGCCTTTTTTTCATATGGATACAAATATGAACGTATATCTGGGATAAAAACTGAAAGCACACACACACACACACACACACACACACACACACACACACACACACACACACACACACACACACACAGATTATGGACTTGCAGACAGATAGAGATTAGGGACTTGCAGAGAGAGAGAGAGAGAGAGAGAGAGAGAGAGAGAGAGAGAGACTTGCAGAGAGAGAGAGAGAGAGAGAGAGACAGAGAGAGAGAGAGAGAGAGAGAGAGAGAGAGAGAGAGAGAGAGAGAGAGAGAGAGAGAGAGAGAGAGAATTCTTTATTTACGAGGATAATAGATTAGCACTAACATGCTTTTCTTTACATCCAGTCCTCGCCCTGAGTAGGGACTACAACATGCAGTGAAATGAAATAATGTAAGAAAGCAAACAAGCAAACAAACCGGTCATGCAATCATAATGGAACATCAAATGAAAATAGAAGAGAAATGGCACAAAAAAAAGAAAAAAGAAAAAAGAAAAATAACAATAATTAAGGGGAGGAGAGAGAGTAGAGGTGGGGGTGGGCTGAGCAGGGGGAATTTATGGAAATGTACTACAACGTACAAAAATTAGAATGTATAAAAACAGGCAGTAAAATGAATATAACAAAATACGAACATAAATTGGAATACACACATACACGTACGCATGCACGCACAGAGAGAGAGAGAGAGAGAGAGAGAGAGAGAGAGAGAGAGAGAGAGAGAGAGAGAGAGAGAGAGAGAGAGAGCAAGGCACAACATGTAATCATATTCCGTAAGACATGAAAATACGTAGAAGGTATTTAGGAAAGTGAGATGGAATTTGAGGAAGGGGGGGGGGGGGGGGGGGCAAAAAAATAGAGAGAGAAAGGAGATAGAAGGGGGGGGGGGGGGGGGGCCACTCATAGAAAAGATCATGTTAAAGACAAACACAGAGAAACATGTTAAAGAGAGAGAACAAGAGAGAGAGGTTATGGACTCGCAGAGAGAGAGAGAGAGAGAGAGAGAGAGAGAGAGAGAGAGAGAGAGAGAGAGAGAGGCAAACCGAGTGCCTAAATACAGGTTTGTAGGCATCAGTTATCAGTCTAAGCTGTAGCAGACACACAGAGACCTTAGAGACTGGAGTAGAGCAGACCCAGTTATCTGCCCTTGCGGGCTATCTGTCCCGCCAAGAACAGCGGCCTCTTCAAGCCCGGAGCCCGCGAAATACATACGGCAAGTGTCTAACCGTTGCAACTCCTCTCTGCATGTCTGGTTTGGTGTGCGTTTATACCTGCGCACAGTATTGTCTGTGGCGACGAACATCTGGCAAACAATCTAGTCTTGCTTCAGTACAGTGTGTAATGTATGAAATGGCCTGTATTCTACAGTATTTGGAAACTGTGGCCTTTGCTTTCATAGCTTCATATGTCATGAATCAAGTCTTGCTTCAGTACAGTGTGTAATAAATGGCCTGTATTCTACAGTATTTGGAAAACTGTGGCCTTTGCTTCATAGCTTCATATGTCATTAATCAAGTCTTGCTTCAGTACAGTGTGTAATAAATGGCCTGTATTCTACAGTATTTGGAAACTGTGGCCTTTGCTTCATAGCTTCATATGTCATGAATCAAGTCTTGCTTCAGTACAGTGTGTAATAAATGGCTGTATTCTACGGGTGTATTAGGAAAGTGTGGCCTTTGCTACAAAGCTTTATATGTCATGAATCTAGTATTGCTTCAGAGCAGTTTGTAATGGCTGGCCTGTGCTAAATGACTGTATTTGGAAGTTGTGGCTTTTGTGACATAGTTTACACACACACACACACAACACACACACAAGAGAGAGAGAGAGAGAGAGAGAGAGATAATGCTGAACAATTAAGCAGTGGGGGGGGAAACAAGTGCAGGTCAACAATTCTTCCATCATTGTAGTAATGACTTGGCAAAGATTTGAAATTGAGAGGAAAAAAATTGAAGATGAAATAAATGGGAAAAAATGTGTGTGTGTGTGTGTGTGTGTGTGTGTGTGTGTGTGTGTGTGTGTGTGTGTGTGTGTGTGTGTGTGTGTGACGACTCTGGTATCGCTTCTGAACAGTTGGTAATGAGCGGCCCTTATTACGTCACGTATTTGAAATTTGTTGCCTTGTGGTACACAGCTATATATGTGACGAATCTAGTATTGCTTCTGAGCAGTGTACATGAAGTCTGCATCGTATGGCGGGATCAACAGGAACTGCAGACACAGATCTTGTATTTACAGGGAATGCCACACTGGTCTAATATCTACAGACTGTCTTCTGCTTTTTGCTTGGTTTCTTTCCCCTCTTGCTGTGTCTTTCAAGAAGTCATCCTACCACTGTCCAAGGCTCTTCACTAGTTCTCCTGTCACTGTTGCAACGGTTTGATTACCAGTGGTTGTAACCGTTTGAGTCACTTTTCCTTTCTGCAGGAAGGGACTCTGTGATTTCTTTAACTTGAAACTCATCATCCCAGATAAAGCAACTCACTTGTCTGATTGCTTCAGTATGTTGTGTGTTTCATATTCCCTGATGGGAAGGAACTGTTGTGTCACCCGTGAAGGCTTTTAGAGAGTCGTTGGATATCCATTCGCGAGGTCTGCTGAACCTGTATGGTTCATGGCTGCTTTTGAGACGACTTTCATTACTAATTCAAGCAGTCTTGGGAAACCTGCATAGCCCATCGCTATGTCATTTTCCAGGTTGATCCAAATCTAGTGTGTATTTCTACGTGGAGAATCTCATTTAGAAGCAATGGGAATACTGAAGAATACAGGTTTACTGTCTTGGAGAAATTGCACAGCCCCTTGCTATGCCAACTCCCAGGTTGATCCAATCAATCTAATGTGTATTTCTTTGTGGAGAATCTCACTGAGCAGTCATGGAATTCTTAAAATGTACTGGCTGACTGGGGAAAATGCTGACCAAAAAAATTGACTGAAAAAGTATATGGTGACTGAACAAGAATTTGCTGACTGAAGAAGTAAGCACAACACATACGCACAATGTGAAACTGCTCGAAATTCACACGTCCAGACAAATCCACCCTTCTACCAAAACTCTGCATGAAGCCAGCACTGGGAGAATCGCAGGGAAATCTTACTCCTCGATTAGAATGCATCTCCTGCACTACCGAGAAATACTTTGCTATCCTTAACTCGGTTAACTTCTTTCTTGAGCACCTGGACGGAATAGAAATGGCCAGACCATTCAAATAAATTGCCAGTTCATATCAAAGCAAGAAAACTTTTTTTTATGTTTGTCTGTCGATAACTTACCACTATATTTCTTTCCCTTTTTGAAAGACTGATCAAGGTAACCTGTGTCGCACTTGTAAAACGCATTTACTGATATAAATATTATCTTTTTTTTTATTATTGATGCTGTATATTTGTAGGGGTTGCAGTTAAAATTATGTAATCATAAGAGACGTTCGTGTCGGTTGTAAAACACCAACCCTGTTACAATGACTACCACCACCAGAACAACAAGCAGAAAAATAACAACAAAGAGCAATAAACCGACGAAACACTTACACTAATGAGAACGAACACTACACTAATGAGAACGAACACGACACTAATGACAACGAACACTACACTAATGACAGCGAACACTACACTAATGACAACGAATACTACACTAATGACAACGAACATACACTAATGACAACGAACACTACACTAATGACAACGAACATTACACTAATGACAACGAACATTACACTAATGACAACGAACATTACACTACACTAATGACAACGAACACTACACCAATGACAACGAATACTACACTAATGACAACGAACACTACACCAATGACAACGAACACTACACTAATGACAGCGAACACTACATAATGACAACGAACACTACACTAACAACACAACACAGACACAGCCAGGACACCACTAACCATGACTCTGCCTGTTTCATGGTGACAGTGGCCGACGGGGAGGAGCATGCCTCGAGCCAGTCCTCTACACCACACCCAACCCCACCTGACAGTGGCCGGCACACCGTGTCCCCTCCACTCTCCTCACCCCCTGGTGGCCATGAGAAGTCTGCAGGGGAGAGCGCCCAAAATCTGTCCCAGGGTCCATCCAATGAGCAACTGCAAGCCTTCCTCAGAAGAAAATTGTTGCGTGAGTTGAGGAGATCTCCAGGATTCTCAGGCTCCGCCACCTGCACGACCCAGCGTTTTCAAAGAACGTTCACAGTGCGGACACACACCGAGGATCGCCTCTTGAAGATTCTTCCCAGCGGAAATCGCTTCAAGAAGGTCCACCCCAACGGAAATTGCCTCGGGAAGATTCCTCCCAAAGACAAGCTCAACAGTCTACACACTCTGCCAGTCCCATGGAAATACCTGACATTTCAAAGTCCCCCAGTCTGACAGACTGGTCAGCGGGTGGCCAGCACAATCACCGGGACGTCAAAAAGGAATCAGAAATCAACGACACAATTAAAGGCATTTTGGATGCTCACGTCAGCCCGTTTGTGGACCGGAAGAAAGCGGCCAGTGTCATGTTCAGGCCGCCTCCAGTCAAATCAATGAAACGTCGGCTTAAAGCGGAGGACACCAGGGCAACGCTATAGTAGTAGAATGGCTTCAGAGGACAAGTCTGTCCATAACAGTTCACGTAGCCCAGAAATGAAGCCAAAGGTCGGAGCTGGAGGCGGGGGGGTTCGTCAGAAGACTTGCAGAAACGCCAGGACCTTCCATCTGAGCTGGAGGGACACTCGAAGGTTGGTGATGATGAGCTCTCCGTGGAGAAAAAATATGACGACAGGAAAAGTGACATAGAACATGATAACAACAAACGTGCTGAGGACATGGTTGATGGAAGCGGGCGGAGGAAGTACATGGTGGATATAAGCAGGTGGAGGAAGCGCAGAATGTACGCACCTTATTTAGCAAAAGCGGTAGCTATTCGTCACATGCGGCATCGTTTGGACAGACGACGACAACAACGGCGACAAGAACGACAGGAAACCAGAGCCCTAAAGAAATTGATGGCCAAACTCCCCACGTTAGGACTTTCCACAGGCAGCCTGCGGAACACAAAGCCATGGAAGAAGTGGGTCAGGCCCAGACTTCAGCGCCCAAGGCTCCATGCCTCACGCCGTCACCATCCGCCCAGGACCAGACGCCGTTGTGTGTCGCACAGCATGGCCACGAAGACGCTTTGGTACTGTGTTGAACCCGGGAGGCGCAGAACAAAAGCTCCTGTCCTCCCAGATGATGACAAGGAACCGTCGTTAGCCACAGCCAGTACCCGGTGCACGACGCACTACAGGATAAACGAGTTTCTGTGGCTGTGTGTGGAACACGCCAAACACAGCACTCAGACTCCTGTCCACCGCACTGACGATCATGATGGAACATCTTCAGCCACTGCTGCAGCTGAACGCCGCTCTCCCGCAACACCCAGCCCCTCACACACGCCAGCAGATGTATCAAAGAACATCAGTGACGATCTTGTTCCCACCGCAAACCTTGAGATACCGCTCGTTGAAGCGGAAGGGAAACGGGAAGGGGAGGAGGAAGGCAGATGGCTGGAGAGACAGTGCACCATGGAGTGGTGAAGGGGTCCGGGATAGAGGGAGCACAGCTGCACGTGCCCCGACCCGGTAATGACAGCAAGGTCATTTCGGAATCAGCCTCGGATGATGATGACCCTCACCCTGACCACCACCTTCGTCGCCCTCATCGTCGCAATCATCGTCATCATGCGGCGTCTCCTGTCCTCGGTCGACAAAAAAGAAATGCTGATAATGATCAGGATGATGATTCCAATGTGGACAGTGATGATGACGACGATGACGATGATGACGACGACGATAATGACGGCAACGACGATGATGACAATGACGATGACGACAATGATGATGATGACGACGACGACGATGATGATGATGTTGACGATGTGCGAGCTCGGAGAAGAAACAGGAGACGACGAAGACAACGACGGCGTCAGGAGAGGAAAAGGAACAGAATGCTTAGACAGATGAGGCTGACTGATGATAATGACGATGAAGGTGATAATGACGATAACGATGTTGATGATGGCAACGACAGCGAAGATGGTGACGTCAGTGATGATACTGATGAGGGGGATGATAATGAAAATGGAGAACGAATCTCACTGCACTCCGGACATACGCAAAGAGGTCATACAGATCTAGAAGTCGGTAATAATGAAGAAGATGATGATAATGACGACGGTGTCGACGATGACGTAAGTCCCCATAACAACAGAGGCCTGGGTTTCATACAGCTGGGATCCACAGGCAGAAGCGGCCGAAGGAATGATGGACTGAACCCCCGCCGTCAGCACAACCGAAGACATCGGCGTCGGCGACAGAGGCGGCCTGGCAGGAGACGACGAGGACGTCGACAGCGACGACCTGGACGACAGGGAAGACAGCAAGTTCGAGGACAGGCGAGGCCATCAGATGATGGTGACAATGGTGACGGTGATAGCAGAGCAGTGGATGACAGATCTCAAGATCCCGTAACTCTGGCAGTTCCACACATTCAGGCCATCGTCGGGGACAACGGCCAGAGTCAAGAGGAGGCAGAGGCCTACATCCCCTCCCCCTTCATCAACCACCGCACCGCCTACGACTTCCTGTCCACACAGGCAAGGTCAAGGTCAGGGGGTTGGCAGGCAGGGGGAGAGAACGAACAGCAGACTGAACAGTGGCAGTTTAATCACAGGATGAGCGAAAGTTTGTGTGAAGTCTTTGACAAACATTTCGTGCCCACCTCGTTGGGAGGGCGGTGTGTGTGACTGATCCCCAGACCCCAGTTGGATCCCCAGTTGGATCAGCGACTCCTGTTGCAAGGTTGATTGCCTGGAGACCGACACTGGGCAAGCCTGCAAAGATTCCTCCAGTCCAACACACAAGAACGACCTGCTGCTGCGTTGTTTCAAAAGCAGTCCTATGTACCCATAATTCAACTTGATTTCAGCATCGTCGGGCTGCTGGATCTGTCCGACAGCTGAGTTATGAGACAAGTGTACTCGACTATCTTGTTGTTTGACAACAGAGCTGGAACAATGTGACAAACATGTGGTGTTTAGTTGTGATTGCTTCAAGACGCCTTCTACATGCGATTGAAGTGGTGAGTTGACTTGAATGTGGTGACAGCCCTGATATGACCCTTCGCGGTCGGCTAGGCTATAAGCAACATAACCTCACCTGACATGCGTTTGAAGCAGTGAGGAGTTTAGATTGTTGAGAATGGATAGTTGGATTGTTCTTCGTAAGACTCAATGGCTACCACGTGCGTATGGCTTCTCCGTAGGTGTAGCTGGGTTTCACATATTTAAGGTTTCTCCCATAATAATTATGTGTAAACGGTTTATGTGTATACACCTATGGCTTCTCCATTCGTTTACATGGCTCCTACATGTCTGTGTCTTCTCTGTTTGTTTAAATCACTTACAGTGTTTTAAACGCCATCCATGTACATCACGTTCCCCATATAGTCATGGCTTCCACAATATGTCTGGCTTCTATTACGTCTATGGCTTCCCATCATTTCTGTGGCTCCCCCTGTACATCTGACTTACCGTGTATGGCGGTTACTTCCCTTAGATGCCTGCAACTTCTTCCGATAATGTGGATTTTTGTGTCTTTGGCTTCCTCTCTATGTTCATGACTTCTTTAAACGTCAATGGCTTCCTATGCAAGTCAATGACTTGCCTTATGTGTCTATGACTTTCTCTACGTGGCTATGGCTTCTTTTGTACGTCCGTGACTTCCTCTACATATCTATGGCTTCTCTTATAGTTCAGACTATATGGTTTCTATATATATACCTATGGCTTTCTCTCTCTACATGTTCATGGCTTCTCTTTAAATCATTTCCTCTGCATGTCCATAATTTCTCTTGTTTATCTGTAGCTTTTCCTACACGTCTATGGCTTCTCTGTTATTTGTCTATTGGTTCTTCAACATGTCTGTGACTTCTCTTATAATAGTTATATGACTTCTTTATGCATATGGCTTCGAACACATCTATGGCTTCGCCGACGCTTGCCTATAGCTTCCTCTACATGTCTATAATCCCCAGTTCATGTCCTTCCTGTGAATATCTAAAGCTTCCTCTGCGTGTCTATGGCTTTCTCTATATTTCTATACTTTTCTCTGTCTATGGCTTCCTCTACGCGTCAGATGGTTGTTTTAAATTTCAAAACTTCCATTATATATCTATCACTTCCTGTACATGTCTATGTGTTCTCTTGTATGTCTATGACTTTTATGTCTTAGCTCTGTACGTCTGTAGCTTCCCATTTATGTATATGGCTTCCTCTATGTGTCTATGGCTTCTCTTATATCTCCATGGCTTCTTGTACATGTCTATGGCTTTCCATTTTAATACTTTTATGTGTATAATTTTTTCCTACGTCTATAGCTTCCACTGTATTTCGATGGCTTGCTTCTCTCTATGTGTTTGTAACTTCCTCTGCAGGTCTATGGTAAAAATTTATATGTCCGACTTCCTCTACTTGTCTATGGCTTCCTGCTACATGTCTGTGACTTCCCCCGTATGTTTACAGCTTTCCTATATGTCTATGACTTCCTCTATGTGTCTATAGCAATCTCATGTTTATTGTTTGTCCCATATGGGTTTCTCTCTATGTCTAGGGCTTCACCATACATTGATGACATCACCACTGTCTGTGGCTTCTTCATAACATGTTGCCGGCCTCTTTCTCATATACGTCTATGGCCTCACATTTATGACTGCGTCTTCTCATGTGTGGGTCTCTCTCTGTATGTATATACGTGTGTGTGTGTGTGTGTGTGTGTGTGTGTGTGTGTGTGTGTGTGCGTGCGCGCATGTGTGTGTGTGTGTGTGTGTGTGTGTGTGTGTGTTGTGTTTGCCTTTGTGTTAATGGCCATTCCTAGATGTCTGTGGTTTCTGCTACATGTTTAATACTTCACCTACGCATATAAGGCTTCAATATTTCGGTAACTTCCCCCGAAATTCTCTGGCTTCCACTCATGTGCTGGTCCTTACATGGAACCCCAGTACTACAAATCATAACAGTGAATTATAACATGCAGTTATTGTTGTGGAGAATGAGACGTGGCGAAATCTTTATCAACAACATCCAGTTCTTACCATGGAAGCTGAAATCTGGTAACATCTGTATTATGAAGCGCAGTTTTTTTTCTGTTTTTTTTTTTCTTTTCTTAGCAGAATGATGTGACCAATGGGGAAGCCACAGACATACAAGGGAAGTAACAGGCATACATGAGAAGACAGATGTAACATGGGGGGGGGCTATAGATGTGATGGGGAAAGCAAAAGACATGTAACAGAAACCAGACATACAGGGGAAGGAAATATTGGAAGTTCTATAAACAAAGAGAGAAAACCACAAACAGAAGCCATGTAAACATTATAGAGAAAACAATAGTTACATGCAGAAGCCATTTAAGCACATCCAAAAGCCTTAGACATGTGGAAAGCATTGAAACATATGGAGAACCTATAGACTTGTGGCAGTCAGTTAAACTACTGGAAAGCCATTTGAAGGCATGTGGAAGCCATGCAAGTACACGGGGGATCTATCTTATTAATCAAACATGTAAAGGAGTGAGATAAGATATTGGAAAACTTTTAAGTTTGGGAGAAGCCATAAGCGGTCTCACTGCCCTCCTCAGTAAATGCTGCATTCCCAAACCGGCAATGCTGACACAAAGTATGTTCTCAGCTATCTGACCAAACTTTGTGACACGTTCTGTGAAGACAGCCAGCCAGAGAAGTCACAAAATGTAAATCCACCCACACACATCACCTGACACAGAAAACCAATGTACTGCACAGTGCTTGGCTTGGAGACAACTCTATTTCAAAAGACTGGACGACATTACTCTCAATTCCAGAAATACCTCTTTGAGTGGTCTTCTTATTGTGTCAAGGCATATTCGCATGCTTTGTGTGTGTATGTGCTTGTGTGTGTGTGTGTGTGTGTGTGTGTGTGTGTCCTGAGCGAGGAAGACTGTGTGGTGCGTGTGTGCACGTGCACAGGTCAAATGTATTGTTGCAATGTTGCTACTGTTAGGTGGATCTTGGTATCATATAGATCTGAGATGTAGCTGACAGCGACATAGTTTCACTGGAATTCATTCGTTATCATGTAACTGGTAACCTTTGCATGGCCTGATAAACATGTTATTTGCGTCAATAAAGAAAACACACATTGATCATGTTTGTCACAATGGTTTTTATGCAGAGTTGTGTGGAAATTTACCATGCACAGATCTTCCCATATCAGTTTTGAAAACAAATGGGTGCTATGTTATACTTCAGTAGCAGATTTTGATTGTAAAGTGTTGATGACACATGCAGAAGATCGATGTGATATGCCAAGCATGGATGAGTGCAAATAGTCGATATACATAGCAGGCGTCATATATTCAGTTGGTGTCAAATGTAATGCTGGTGTCACAGTGTTTATGTCATATAAAGTTCTGTGTCATCTATTGAGTTGGTGTCATATGAAATGTTGGTGTCTTATACAAAGTTAGTGTCTATACAAAGTATATAAAGTAGTGTCATATGCAGTGTTGGCGTCATATACAAATGTCATGTCAAATGCAAAGTGTCAATGTTGCATGTAAAATAGTAGTGTCAAAGTGTATGAAATACAAAGTATCAATGTTGTTTGTAGAAATGGGGAGTCATAAGCACTGTTGGTGTGCCCAATGTTCCATTCTATGCAATGTTGGAGTAACAAATCATGCAGTGCGACAGGCCCGAAGTTGAAATGAGGTACAGGAAGCGAACATCGGCTTCTTCCGTTGGCGGAAGTGGGGTGGGCATCACGTGACTGTCTTATGACTGCATTTGCCACAAAAATTCGGCCCGACAGAGCTGACTGACTGCCGTTGAATGCTATGGTCTTACATGGTACAGTATATGACGCCAAACATGCAGTATCATGTGTCATATGCAGTGTTGGCATCATGCACAGTCTTAGTGCCTGCCATATGCAGTGTTGATGTCATGTGCCAAGCGTTAATGTTGTTTGCAGAGTGTTGGTGTTGTATGCCAGCTGTCCGTGTTGTATGTAAAGAATTGTTGTTGCATGCAATGTTGATGTCATAAACAAATTTCTTATCCTGTCTGCAAAGTGTTCACTGTTGTATTTATAAACTTACACATTGTCAATGTCAGTTTGCACAGTGATGGTATCACATGCAGTGTTAGTATAACATGAAAACTGTCAATATTGTAAGTAAAGTGTTGATGCTGAAAAGTGTCATGTTTGTATACAAAGTGTTGCCTTCTGCTACATACCGAGCAGAGCGTGTTGAGTCGTACTGATGTTGGGTATACAACCACAAGCTTTCACTCTATCACAATACCTCCCGTTGCTTCCCTCCTTTCAAAAGAGGTGATGCCCGCCATGAAGATGATCTTCACGCTCAGTCCTGATGGTGGCAGGTTCAGCAATACTCCTGTTGTCAGACTTCACACCAGAATGGCTGGCAAACCACTTGGTAACCTTTCAGAATTTGCCTGGAATGGTGGCACCTGCTGTTGGCCCTGTTTCAAGCCCCTCACCAGGACAAGCCATTCTGAGAGGCTGGTCCTCTGGACATGGGCTACAGGTCAGGGCTCACACTGCTGAACTTGTCTGGAAGTGAAACTAATACAGACAGACAGTGACAGGTGAAAGGTTGTTTTCAACTGCCTGCTTGAGCAAGTGGGGAAGTGGCGGACACAGGCATATTGATGAGTCCGTCAGCCAATCAACTGTGTTATCACACAATACACCATCACCAACAGCCTAACTAACACCACAAGCATGTGTGAGTGAGTTCTCTTTATTAGTATCATTCCATGAAACTGCATCAGTCAACATAAAACATTTTTTTTTTGTTTGATATGCCAGGCATCACACAAAGGAAACAACAAAAGGATCATCCAACACTCCCCTGTCTCCCACATCCCGATGCAAGAAAAGGGAAACACTCCCTGTCTCCCACATCCTGATGCAAGAAAAGGGGAGTATTTTTTTCTCTTCTTTCACATGGCATCCTATCGTATGGATGCACCAACTGAGTACGTACCATCATCATGTTCTGTTACAAGAAGACGAAGCCCTGGCGTCCCCCCAGAGGAAAGTCATCCTCCCCATTTCATCACTGTTGGTTTTCACTGTCCCCTCCTCCCCTTCCCTCACGCTACACACTTTGTAGTCCTGTAGGTCGTATCCCCTCCCCCTTTCCATGCTATACCTGCTGACTGGCACATGGTCAATGCCACTTCTGGAGGAAAACGGGCTATTCTCTTGGATCGGTCCATTTCACCCCGATCTTCCATGACGAGGATTAACCCCCACCATTCTCAACTCACCACCAAAAAAAAAATACATATAAAATAAAAACAAAAGACACCCCCCACTCTCTGCTTGTACTTGGAGAGAAAAAAATGGACATTTGAGCGCTGATCGGGGGCTGGGGGTGGCGGGGGGGGAGGGGGGGGACTGAGAATGTCGATTATCTACAAATTTTCATAATGTCACAGCATCTGCAAACACAAAACCCCAAACCTCTGTTTGGTTCTCTACAAACAGTATAATTTATCCACACACAGTAAACATACTGTAAGAATATGTGTGTGTGTGTGTGTGTGTGTGTGTGTATTGCTGATGCAGGGTGTGAATTGCACAGTGACAGGCCCTGTCAGACATTCAGTAATGTTCAGACAGACCAGGCCCCAAATGACCTCCCCCTGACCTCTTCACTGGTCGAATCATTTCTGGTCACACTACATAAACAATGGAAAACCATGAGAACTGCTCAATACATCTGAAAATAAAGACAGAAACAATGGAACTAGCTGCAGTCCTAACAACAGGAACTGTATACATGGGAATTCAGAGCTCTTCTCTGAACAGTCACAAGAAGTCGACAGAATTCAACAATTCACATAACATTGATATTTGTACACAAAAGAAGTGAAAATGAAAATCAAAGACAGGGGTTTTAAACAATGTACTTCTACTTTAGCTCCTTTCTATCAAAACCCGCTTCATGTTACACAGAAAAACAAGATCAATGCTGTCTTTTAGGGCTAGGGGTCAGAGAAGGAATCTTTCCTGATTATGTTCTGCCCTTTCCCATTTCCCACCACCACCTCTTTCTATCTCTGAATACTACAGTCCTCTGATTTGGAGAAGTGGTCAGAATGTTCCCTTTCTGTGAGGTGCACACACCAGCCTGGAGATCCAAGGCCAACCCACCTTTGAAGAGAAACAGGGGACCTTCCTTCTCTTGCCCTGCATTAAACATTCAAAAAGCAGAGACTTCTGCGAAGTACTGAATCTACTTGATTCACTGGCCCTTCCCCCATCATGGCCACTTCCAACACTTGCCTCAGCTTCTCTACACTACATCTCTGTAAGCCACACAACTTCTTCTGTCTACCAGCCACTCACAACACATTTTTTCTGCATCCATTGGTTACTGGTAACCCATTTTTCAGTCTCTACCTGACACTGGCAACACAAGTCTGTGTCTATTGGTCACTGGTAACATCAGGCTGTATACAGAGGTAAGAATTAATTTCAAGGAAAATAACGCTGGGGTCCACATAAAGCCCCTAGCAGGTTCTTGTGGTATAATCCATTATAGGGAATTGATGGTTTCGAAGATAATGGTTTTGTCACATTTTAAGCATTTGATCCACCTCTCCTGCAAGTTAAAGCATGCTTTTAAAGATATTTTAAAATGGTTTAATTTCTTTCATAAGGATTACAGCAATTTCCAGGCTTTAACCTGCACATTTATGGATGCTGCATCTGCCATTTTTTGCAGCAAACCAATCAATTAGCCACAAGAAAATAAAAAGTGATAGTAAAAATAGCAAACCCAGCACAAATTAAGCCTGCATATTCTGAAGTATGACTACAGTGAAGTGGCAAGCGAACAGAAAAGGATAAAACATACAATGATGGAAAAAAAGATCAGTAACTGCTGATTCTTTACCATATTCACTAAAACTACTCACTCTTCATACGCTCTTCATCGACGTCAGCCATGTTGTTTGCAGATTCCGGTACTTCTGCTTCTGTGCTTAAGCTTGCTTGACTTCCATGTCATTTGCTACTGAGAATATGCCTACTTTAAAAAAAAAAAAAAACAAAACTTTAGCAATTGTGATTGCTCTGGGAAAGTTTGCCCTGATGAATATACAACCGGCGGACCATCAACTTGAGCTGTGGGAAGGTTATCCTTTTGATGGGCCAATCTGATGGCCTTCAACTTGAAATCTGTGTCTCTGGCTTCGCTTCTTGACTTGGGCATTTTTGTTTGGTTGATGGTGTTGATGATCGATTGATCAAGCAAAAATGACATTCAGCTATCATTAACCACGCCCATTTTACATGTCGCTCATGCATAATCATTTTTTCCTTGGACAGTTGTGAAGTTTGATTTCTGGATACACTGATTTTCAGTTTGTCTGAATGAACTTCAGATCAGGAAAAAAAAAATTACTCTATGGTGAGCTAAGAATAGAATCATAAAAGTACTTGAATAGGCAGCTGCCAGTGTAGAAGCCCCAGGATTGGTGCTAAGCACAAAATAAAGCAGTTTATAGTTTGAAACATCTTGGATTAATTCTAGATTTTTTTCTAAATTGCTATGCAAAAACAGTTAAATAAAAAAGTCTGTCCTATCACCTTCAAGTCACAGAAATGTTGAATCATGGGATTACTACAAGACTGTCACCCTGTCACACACATTCGGTGTGTGTGTGTGTGTGTGTGTGTGTGTGTGTACCTGTCCAGTCCACAGTAGCAAATCTTTCTTGGCCTATCAGTCACCAGTAATGTCTTTCTCCATCTATTACTCACAGATAACGTCTTTCTCTCTACTAGTCACTGCCTACATGTCTTTCAGTAGCTATCAGTCACTGGTAACACTGGTTACATATCTTTATCTGTTGAACAGCTAATAGTTACATATCTTTCTCTGTCGACCAGTCGTTGTCAACATGTCTGTACATAAATATCAAGGTTGCAATATCTGGCTGTATGGATACATGAATGGCAATTAACTGTAATTTCAATACCTTTCAGCCATCTTAAAAACGTAAGTATTTTTACACCTTTACATATTGTTTTCCTAAATATTCACAGCACAACTTCATAATAAAACAGTGTTCCTACATTTTAAGACAAAAGCAAAAAAGCCAGAGATAGAAAGACATTTGGCACAGAAGTGTTGTCAATACAACCAAACACAACAAAGACAGTCACACTCCTGTCAAACTCAGGCCTGTCCACAGAGCCATGGCAAACCTGGGTGTGCCATGGTCACTCCCTACCTACCCCTATTCCCTGCATCAAACATTGTTCCTCTGGGATAAACTGGCACACACTACAGTGGAGATCACAAAGCACTGCTCACAGGGGATATAAGAGGTAACCACTGGCTTACAGACCAGGCGATATCCCTGTATGATTAAGTAACAATGTCACCAACTTCTGTAACGGGCTAAAAATGTCACGGACTGGTTGCACACAAAAATAATGATGATGAAAACACCACCTTATAGCAGAAGTCAAAAAACACCACCGACCTCTTGGGCACTGACTACCGCTGTTGACCAATCTCTGATGACAGTGCAGACCAAAGTCAACCAAACAGTAGCTTAATGACAGCCACTGCCATGATCTACAAGACAGGATTCTGCCATTCTACCACGTTTGTTTCATGAACATCATGACTGTGTCGTAACATGTTGAGCTGTTGTACTTCCTGTGCCAGAAAGCTGTCTAAAATTAAATATGAATGAGATCCGACTGGGCAAGTTGTGGTAGTTCTAAAGGTCATCAGATTTCCAAGAACACCGTCCCTCTAGTTCATGCCTCCAATATGCCAACAGCAGCGCCCAACCCACCAGCTGAAAAGCGTTCCTGCTTTGTACCAAATGCTGCCTCCCATTCTTCATGAGTTCAGCTTTATTCATTTGTTCCTTTTAATGCGATTATTCAGATCATTGCCTTATCTGTCCGCCTATGTATTCTCTCTCGTTGTATACAGTGTCCGTCTACACTTGTTCCATCATGTTAATAGAGAACTTTCCCCTGACAGGAAGACCGAGGCCTCCAACAGGGGCCCCAAGATTGTGTCCCTTTCCTTCAGCAGTGTGTGGTCACAGAGAGTGTGCAGTGTGACTGCAGCATGACAGCAGCTACAGACAAGCAGCATGACACTATGCCGCTTACTCCTGTCAATACTGGATAAAACAAAAAAAAAAAAAAAAAAAAAAGTGTAAACAAAGAAAATCTAAAAAAAAAAAAAAAACGAATGAGCTATCACAAAGTTACAAAGGAAATATTCATTATAAATCTCTACAAATTTCACACACACACACAAAAAAAAAAAAACAGTCCCATCATTTGGCCAAGATAAAAGGAGGCAAACAACATTGGCCAACAAAATTGACACACACACACACACACACACAAAACAACAGACAGGATAAAAGTTGACAAACGGACAAGAACAAACAAGATACAGAACAAGCAACAAGGAACGGAACAGGACATGGGCAATAAATAACCCCACAGGCACATGGCATGTCCCATGGAAAACACAAAACGGGACACCCTCAATAAATAATTACACAAATGGACAGCAGACGAGGAGAGGCCTGCCTTAGCTCATCAAGCTCTATCTCCTCCACTGCCCCAGACTTCCCATGAACGTGTGTTCTGTCAAAACTGTCCTAAAGCTGGAGCACACACACTGCGCTCCCCAAGTGATCGTGTCAGTCATGAAGGATTAAAGTCAAAGGTGAGCACACACGGCCAGGTCGGAGTGTCAGCGTTTCTGCTCAGCGACCTCACGGCACATGGTAGCAGGGAGTGGAGGAAGAGGTGTTGGGAAGTAGGGGTGACCTGGCTCTGCCAGTCGTCTTGGGGCTGTTCTACAAGTGGTTCCACTCGATTGACAGGAAGCTGTTGGTGGCATCATGATTCATGTTGCGGGCGATGGTCTGGGGTATGTTGTGCTGGGACCAGATTTTGTTGATGCCGTCATACTGCTCTGGGCTCATGGTAAGTGGGTTGCCACGTCTGGTGACACGGCATTAGGATTGGTCAGTAAGTGCGAGCCATACAATCTCACTACTATTTAGACACATCATGAGGTAACACTATAGAGATGACTATAAGTCTACAAACACACTATGACCTGTATTTGTCACCCTCTGCACACACTCTCATGACTATAACCTGAGTCTCTGTCCTGTCCTACACACATGAAGACCTTTCTTTCTGTTCCATACTACAGCCACTGTGATCTGTGTTTCTGTTGCATCCCACACAAGCTATGATCTGTATTTCCGTCCCATCCTATGCACACTTGGATCTATATTTCTGTCCCTTACTACACATACACTATGATCTGCACTGTTCCATTCTACATACACTATGATCTGCATTTCTGTTCCATTCTACACACACTATGATCTGCATTTCTGTCCCATTCTACACACACTATGATCTATATTTCTGCCCCATTCTACATGCACTATGATCTGTATTTCTGTCCCATTCTATATACACTATGATCTGTATTTCTGTCCCATCCTACACACACTGTGATCAATATTTCCGTCCCATCCCCATCCTACACACACTGTGATCAATATTTCCGTCCCATCCTACACACACTCTGACCTGTGTTTAAAACAGTGAAAATGGCATAGCACATATAAACAAGTGTGGAGGGAATCGGGTGCAAGAAAGGAAGAGGGACTGACTGACCCGAGGCTATGGTCACACTCTCCATGATAACAGTCTGGACAGTAGTGGGGAATGGGGTAGGGTTGTGGTGTGAAAGAAGGCACTAACTTGAGGTCCTGATACACTCTCCATAAGCAGTCCAAATAGGAGTGGAGAATGGGGGAGGAGGATGGGATGGTGGAGGGGTGGTGGGTGGAATGGGGGAGTGCTGACTGACCTGAAACCCTGGTCATACCCTCTATACTAGTCCCCTGTATGGATGGGAAATGGGAGAGGGGGTGGTGGGGTAGAGGTAGGGGGAAGTGACCCACTCTCCATTAGAAATCCAGGCAGATGTGTGAGGGTGGGGGAGAGGCAGGGTGGGGGACAGGATGGTTGGTCTGGGGGACTGTCCAGAGGCCTTGGTCACACACTCTCCATAACAGCATAGGCAGGAAGGGAGAGCTGGGGTGGTGGTGGGGTGGGTAAATGACCGAGGCCCTGGTCACATTCTACGTTATAGTCCAGGTAGGGGTGGGGGTGTGGAGAGGGGTGGGACTGACCTAAGGCCCTGGTCACACTCTCCGTAACAGTCCAGATAAGGAGCAGGTAGGAAACAACCCTTGGTCTTCCCTGACAGCAGCAGAATCTGACAGTCCCTCACCCTGCAACACACAGCACCACATCACTTCGCATCAACCCACATCACATCACACCACAGCCAACATTTCGCATCACACATCATGTCACATCCACTGCATTGCAGCACATTACCCCACTCACATGAACACACACAACATACCACATCAAACACATAGCATTACATCATGCATAGGCCAACAACTATAAGACATGACATGACTATTCACGCATTAAATCACATCATACCACATACCAGATGTATGTCATACACATCACATCACAGCCCAACACATGCTCACATCACATCTGATCAAATACACATCACATCACAGTATATGACACAAAGTTGCATCACATTACACAGCAAAACATCACAAACATAATAAACATCATACATGCCATACATTACACATAGGCACACCACACAGACACACATACACATACACGTTACATCATCCCACAGCGACATGTAACATCATACCACAGCGACACCGCACATAAGCACACCTCTGACCACACACAGGTATACTACACATAACACACACACACATCAGATCACAAGCATTAAATGACACGCAGGTACAACACACACAACAAACACACATCACATCACACATATCACACACAGGTATACTGCACGTAACATATACACTTCCATCACACACACGTACATCATTCAGAACATGTGTGCATGACATAACACACACTGTATTACACACCCACACATAACACAACACACCACATGCACACATTAAATCACACACAAGTACAACTCGTAACACGCCCATCACATCACACACATTACATCACAGACAAGTACACCACATATAGTATGCATACATCACATCATGCATCTAACATATACAGCCAAATGATAATTGAACTCTCAACACACAGATCACTGTTTGTACTATTGGTGAGTACGGTTTATGTTACACTGATTTGTGTGTGTGTGTGTGTGTGTGTGTGTGTGTGTGTGTGTATGTGTGTATGTGTATGTGTGTGTGTGTGCGAGTGTGTGTATGCATCTGTGCATGTGTGTTGTGTCAGTGGATGTGAATGTGAATGTGTAACTTTGTATTGTGGAGCTGTGCGTGTGCTGATATGAGTGGATGTGTGTGTTGATATGTGTGTGTGTGATGTGTGTGAGTACATGTGTGGATGTGTACGTGAATGCGGCACTCATATCAAACATGTGTGCAAGTGAAGTGAAGTGGATGTCCACGTGAGTCTGTGAGAATGTGCATGTGGATGTATGAGTGGATGTGTGAGTGGATGTATGCACAGATATAAGTGTAGATGTGTGTGTGTGAATATGTCGGTCTACAATGCTGCTTACATCAAACACAACCATTCAAGGGCTATCACCCACAACTCCAATCACCACAAGAAAGAACAAAAACAGAGTGATACTTGCCTCAAAAACCAAATTCACCACACAAAAATAAAACTTACCAAAAGAAAAACCTCAAACAAAAAAAAAAGTAACACACACACACACACACACACACACACACACAACACAACAAACCAAACACCAAACCAATCACCACCACACCGAAAACCTTAGGTAACACGAAGGGGTTTCTTTAACCTTGACCTTCCACTGTATCAAATTTAAGTGACCCCTCCACTCTCGCCTACCTGAGGAAGATTCCATTGCCAGCACCACACAGAGCAGGAGTGCTGGGTGGCGGCACCAACAGTGGTGCCCTCTATGTCTGTCTGACAGCAGTAGCTCTGGGAACACAGCATGGTGCCACAGACCAAGCAACAACGAGTTGGCGCCCGACTGTCATCCCCTTCCGATGTGGGACATCTGTTCAGGGGAGAGAACTGTATAGTCAAAATGTTTTTCATTCCAACAGTACATGGGACAGAACTCTACAGGGGAAAATGTTTTCAATCTCATTGTAAATGGGACAGAACTGTACTGTTAAAACTTTTTTAATCTGATGTACGTAGGAGAGAACTCTTCACAAAAATGTTTTGCATCCAACATGACATGGAAGAGACATCAAATGTTAAAATATGAACAATAACTGTTTCTTGTAACTCTTTTAGTGCAAAAGAATCATCAATGCATAAGAATCACAGATGATGGGTACACAGAGAAACAAAAAAAGCTACATAAAAGCAAGCACACAGGGCTAACTAGATTGGCAATGCCAAAATAAAAACTGACTATAGCAAAACTAAGTGAACATATTAAGGTCGTAAGAGTGTGCCAAGGAAGCTTTATGCATATGTCATTACTTCCAGTCAAAGAAAACTGTTGGTAGTTTGCAACGGGACCCATTATCTATACAAGGGGGGGGAGGGGGGGGGGGGGAGGGGGGGAGGGGAGAGAGAGAGGCAAAATATTTAGTTCGAGCAATATTGTTGTGTAATCTAACACTCAAGCACCATGCAGTATATGATACTGATGAACACACTACAACTCACAATGCCCAGATCAAACAGCAATAATGTAAATGCATGTTCAAGAAGCACTGCACTTCTGTACAACAGAGAAATGCAAACCAGACATAGTTCATACTGAAACAAAACAGATCAATAACAACAGTAAGAATTATAAGTAACCAACCAAACATACTGAAATAAAATAGTGTGGACACCAGATAAGAGCAGCAGAGACAGGACAGAAAAAACAATGAAAACAACCAACAGCATTAAGTTTCCGACACCACTGAGTCCAACAGATCACAGCAGCTGAAACGAGGTTAGACACGGACAGTGAAGACAGGTCCCACACTAAACGGGCAGTGGGAATCAGCTGTACAGGAATAATCCCTCTGATGGGGCAGGGCAGAGGAGGCAACAACATTAACAGTAAACATGGAAACAAACGCTCTCCACTGACTTGAACTGAGAGGCTTCGTTGATGAGCTCTCACTGTAGTCAGGGGGCAGGGGGACCAGGTGGTGGGGAGTGCGGGGGTACTTCACCAGTTTGGTGCTGCTGGCCGACAGACGTTCCCGCACAGTGCGACTGCAGCACCAGCTGTTGTCACAACATCATCATCACCGTTACCATCATCTTTATCACCTTCATCCTTGTACACAGCTTTTACCTAAGCATCAACATCGCATTGTTGTTATCCATATTCTTGTACACAGCTTTCATCAAGCATCAACATTGTTGTTTATCCATATTCTTGGCTTCATTATCATTCATCAATGTCATATCATCATCACTCATTCTCAATGTGACTGTTACAATCTGGATTGTCTGTGTTGCCTTACTCATCAACACCCCCGTCACCGACATCCTAGTCCCAACTGCTTCTACAATCATTGTCACCCTGATCATCCTCCTGTTCAACAAATGTATGACGTAGCAATCATCCACCAAACAATGTATCACTCAGAATACCAGTGCTCTCCTGCAATGTGCACAACCACAACATCACTCATTACTACAACTGCACACAGAGAAAAAGAGACAGAAACAGAGAGGGACAAGATATGAAGATCTCTGTGAGAGTTAATAGATCAGATAGAAACTTCTTTTCATAATGCCTCATAACAAGGATAAAAAAAAAAAAAACAGACAAAATCGAAACATTTACAATATGCGTAATTGTAAAGACTCAAAAGGGAAAATATACACTGAAACAGAAGACAGACAGACAGTCAGACAAAGTCAGTGAGAGAGACAGAGTGAGAGAGTGACCTGGTGATCATGGACAGCGTGTTTTTTCCACTAAACAGACTGCAGATGTCTTTAGGGAGGGCCAGGTAATTACACAGGTGGGTGAATTCGTCCGTCCCTTTCTCTGCACACAGAGACACAGCACACCTCACAAATACACGGCACACCCCTCAACACACGGGAACGGCACAGTACATCATACAGACCTGGTACTGACTGTATACGTCCATTTCAAAAGTGAGGTCAATCTCTCATCTTCCCCATAACATCTGAACAGTGTGAAGGCAAAACCAAGTGAACATCCCAAACAGGTGGGACCCATACCATACTGAAAACAAACTCAAGGCTTTTCTTGGAGACTTTCTTCCCTTTCAGTGTTCACAGTGTGAAAGACTTCAATGTCACAGTCCTGTGACGGTCGGTCTCAGTGGGAGGGAAGCACATCTGAACCATACTACACGAAGACACACTGGGTGAAAGGTGACAGACACTATGTGCAGCACTTACCGTGCAGGGAGACAGGAACCACCACTCCAGTCAGATAATGGGTAGAACAGAGCGGTGCAGCGTAGAAAGGGTAGAGTAGCCTCCCTTACATGGCTCAACAGTTGCCAGCAGGACGGCATCTCTACACACTCTGCAGTCTGCCAGACAGAGCACCAGGTGATCATGGTATTAGTCTCATACTGGGAGGGAAAACAATGGTGGAAAGTCGTTCAACAGTCTTAGCTGGTGTCAATTTAAACCAGTACCCAATATGTACAAAACACTTGACATCTGGATTTTGCTCAGTAATGATCAGCCTGCAAGGTGGTAAGGACCTCAAAGAACACCCTTCATTGTTCATATCCTATTAATCTCATCCCTAGACTCCCTCAAACTTGGATCGTGGCTGCCCCCCCTCGTGACGGAGTAATAAAAAAAACGGGTCACACACGTAATGTCCTCATCCCTAGCTGATGGATTTGTACTATAGTGTTCAAGTGCTTCAGCTGTTCGGATTATCCCTGGAGTCCTTTAGCCCGGGACGACAACAACAACATCCCTAGACAAGGCATTTCCCAACACAGACTCAGAGAGGTAGCTACCTAGCATAAAAAAGAAACAGAACTGCCTATCCAGTGTCAGAAATAAACAGAGGGGTACCTACCCACCACCAGAGAAAAGACAGTTAGCTTCCCAATGCCAGAAAATCACAGAGGGTTAAGTACCTCACATCAGGAAGAAACAGAGGATAGCTACCTAGCATTAGGGGGAAAAAAAACAGAAGGGTAGCCAGCATTAGAAAGAAATAGATGGATACCTGCTCAGCATCAGACAGAAACAGAGGGATAGCTACCCATCATCAGAAAGAGAGGGCTAGCTACCCAGCATCAGAAAAAAAACAGAGGGCTAACTACCTGACATCAGAAAGAAACACAGGGGTAGCGCCCAGCATTAGAAAGAAACAGAAGGGTAGCTACTCTGCATCAGAAAGAAACAGAAAGATTAGCTACCCAATTTCAGCAAAAACGGAGGGGTACCTATCAGAGAGAAACAGATGGATAACTCTCTCAACATCAAAAAGAAACAGAAGGGTACCTACCCAGCATCAGAAAAAAAACAGACAGACAGCTACTCAGCATCGAAAAAGAAGCAGACAAAGGTAGATACTTTAACATTACAAAGAGACAGAGGGGTTTTCACCCCGCATCAGAAAAAAAAAAAGAAGGGTAGCTACCTGACATCAGATAAAAACAGGAGTGCCTACCCAGCATCAGAGAGAAACACAGAGGGATAGCCACTTGACATCAGAAAGAAACAGAGGGGTTACTATTAGCATTAGGAAGAAACAGAGGGGTACCTTGTAAGTATCAGAAAGCAAATCCAGAGCACACGATCGCAAAGGGGAGACACGATGGTCGATCGAGCAAGGGATAATTAAACTCGATCGGCCGTGCGTAGAGATATAGATATACAAGCACGAGGGGTAGGTAAGCGAGAAAAAATTGCGCGCGTGATTTGTCAGGGGATCGAGAAATCGTGAGAAACTTGATCACCGGTCAACAGCACCGTCACCGGAAAGTGCTGAGTAACGCTGCGTGAATGAAGTACAGATCCAAGTGGAAAACAAGTAGATCGCGAAAGTAGATCGCGATCGCTATCCGCGAGAACGATAAATAAAGACACAAGCGAAAGCACATGTGTACCAACAGGAGAAATGTAGTCACTAAACCATGTGTAAGCATGATGGACTTATTACGATGCGGTGAAGGGGTGAAAGCACGACCGGCGCAAAGAAAGATGACGGCCGAGTCCGACAACGCGATCGTCGAATAAAAAAAGTGGCATGAGGGGAAAATAAAGAGCAGGAGGGCCTTAACCCTTATATACTCGCAACGGGACAATCCGGGACTTAACGTCGGGCACCTGTTCTTCCCGTACCGGGAGTTACCGGGACCTCTCCGTGGGAATTTTCCATCACGCAGTGATCTCGTGTGTAGACACACACAGTCACAGACAGTAACTAGGAAGACTCAGGCATGGCCCAATCATGTGTTGGCACTATTTTTGGGTGATGGAACCGTGTGTGTTCATTGAAAATAGGCACAGAACACAGCGAGTAACTTTGCGAACGGAAACTGACCGACTTTCACAATGGCGGCTTTCGCGTCTGCTACAAACGATGAAGAGATGATCGACTACTCGCAAGAGGAGTTAGATCAAATTATTGTAGAAGTGGAGACGTTTGAAAGAAAGGTGGACAATGAAAGTGATCTAGAAGTAGGTAGTGGTGTTGAAGAAGACGGTGAAGTGCAAAGCGACCCGGAATACAGTGTTCCACTGGCAGCGCTTCAGACAAAATGGCGGCCCGCGACACATGGCATGGCAGGGGTGCATCAGTTTCAGGAACCCACTGGGCTGGCTCACTCATTACCTGACACTGCTACACCATTTGATTTTTTTTCGTTTTGTTTGTTCCTCTGTGTTTTTTAAGACTGCTGCCGATGATGATACAAACAGGTATGCAGACAAAAACAAGCCGCAAAGGCGCACCTGACCCTCTTTTGTAGTATTGCGTGTAACATGTGACAAGTTTTGTATGACATTGGTTGGACAACCAGTGAGACCTGTACTGCCAGGCAGCAGATAGATCGCATCAGGTAGGCCTCAGATTTCATTTTACACTAACAACTTGCATCAGCATGGTGATTGCGCATGCTTGCATGCTGTAAACTTGATTGTCATCATAAAACGTCACGTGTCTGGTGACAATTTGGTGACAGTGACACGACCTATATTTCTAGGACAGACGAAATATAGTTCAAAGTGAAGTGCATGCTCTTATGAAACTGCCAATTTTCTTTCTCCTACAGGTTCACATACATTCCCTATAAGTTAATAATCACACACACCCATTTTTAGGCTGAAACTGTAAAAGAATCTGAAATCTAGAGGAAGTTTGCAGTCAGAGAAACTGAGTACAAGAGGGTTAAGGAGAAGGCGAGCGAGGTCTCGAAAAGCCCAGGAACTCGAGAGGTGCCGAAGGACAACGCCAAACAAAATAAAAAACTCACGTATGTAAAACGCGGATAAACCAAGAACCGGGGTACGTGGATAAGCCCTGAACCGGGATAACGACGATCGTGAAAATAATTAATTGCTAGAAATGCTAGCCCACCAATAGCCTCACAGGCAAGTGTACTAAGGGTTTAGCGCAAGCCACAAGTGAATGAGTCAAGAATGCGAAACACAAGCAATCTTTACACAAAGGCAAAGTATAGGCGAGACAGAGCACAAGACTTATCTTGCTTGGGCAACAGGCCGAAAGTTGAATGCAGTACGGGAAGCGTACATCGGCTTCTTCCGTTGGCAGAAGTGGGGTGGACGTCACGTGACTGTCTTACGACTGCATTTGCCACAAAAATAAAAGTTTATGAAAGGGTTCGGCCTGACAGAGCTGACTGACTGCCGTTGAATGCTATGGTCTGACATGGTACAATATATGACACCAAACAAGCAGTATGTGCCCAGCATCAGAAACACAGGGAAACCTACCCGGCATCAGAAACAGAGGGACACCTACCCGGCATCAGAAACACAGGGACACCTACCCTACCCGACATAGAAACACAGGAAAGGAGGCACAGAATATGAACGTGGGCGATGGAAAATGCCGGCATCAGAAACACCGGGACACCTACCCAGCATCATTCACCTACCCGGCATCAGAAACTCAGGGACACCTACCCAGCATCAGAAACACTGGGACACCTACCCAGCATCAGAAACACAGGGACACCTACCCGGCATCAGAGCGAAGAGACTTGTAGATTTCCAGCAGTGCACCACCCTCCCTTTCTGCTTCAGCCTCCATCTCCATCGATTCTGAACACATCACAGACCACATCTCACATCACTGACCACATCACACATCACTGACCACATCACATACCACAGGTACTACTCACCACTAAATCACATACTACAGGTACTACTCACCACTTAATTAATCACATACTACAGGTACTACTCACCAATCACATACCACAGGTACTACTCACCACTTAATCACATACCACAGGTACTACTCACCACTTAATCACATACCACAGGTACTGCTCACCACATAACTGAAGACATACATCACTGACTACATCTCAGTTTACCGACCACATCACAGACATCACATACCACATCAGAGACATCATACCTTACTTACGTCACATATGTAATCCCATCACACATCTGTGACCATATCACACATTACTGACCACATCACTGACCACAACATTGAGCATATCATCTATTACATCCCACATTACTCACCAAATGATATTGGCAGTATAACTTGAGAACATTTACCAACACAGGTCAAACATGATGTCAAATACCATCACATCAAGCGCAATGTCACATACCATTACAGCAAACAGAATGTAAAATACCACTACAAACACACTGTAAAATAATATCACATCTAACACAGTGTCAAACACCATCACTTCAGACACAATGTCAAATATCATCACAAATGTCACACACAATGAAATAAAACACAATGTCAAGTACATAACTGCCGACCTTCTGGAGGTCAAAGTTTGGGAACCAGGGGAAGAAGGGCATGTGGCGGACTTAAGTGGCAGCAGTTCGGCTTTTGATTAATAGCATTTCTAACCCCCATATGTTTCAACTGACAAATGTGGGGTTCAGAAGCATGATGCATTTCCATACATGTGATAGCCAACTTCCACACAACATCATTTGATACTTTATCATCCCTATTCGAAAAAGATCCTCCTAACCCAATATTTTGAAACGGACATCAGAGTTGTCTAACCTTGGGGTGGGGCCTCATAGGTCAGCATGACCTGCACGAGGTGCACAATGAACACCAGACGCAAGGCATGCTGGTCACTCAGACCACCGGAAGGCAGGTTGGGCATGAGACCCGTGTGCAGCGAGGGTAAGGTCATGGTCAAGGCCACCAGGAAAGTGAAACATGTCAACGTCCAGGAAGCAGTCCGTGTCATACACCAAACTCTCCACCTTCTCTGGGATGAGCACTGAAACAAGACAGGACATTAACCACCTCCATATCATCACAAAACAGTCAACACAGAGATATGTTAAAAACCTTCATGTAGTCATGAAGCCTTTAACAGGGAGAGACATGAACAACATCTAGGTCATCATGGAGAAAATCAACAGGGAGAGCTAACAACTGCCTCAACATCATCATGGAGAACAATCAACAGGAAGAGACTTCAACCACCTTCATGTCATCATGACGCAGTCAGGATGGAGAGACATCCACTGCCTCAGCATTATCACCAAGTAGTCAACAAGGAGACACATCAAACAACTTCAACATCAACATGAGCAGTCAACACGGAGAGATAACACCCTCAACATCTTCACGAAGTAGTTGACAAGGAGAGACATCAAACAACCTTAATATCATCATGATGTAGTCAACAGAGACGTCAACAACCTCAATATCAGCATGGGCAGTCAACACGGACAGACCTCAAACAACGTGAATATCAGCATGGACAGTCAACACATAGAGACATCAAACAACCTCAATATCAGCATGGACAGTCAACAGGGAGAGGCGTCAACCTCCTCAATATCATCACTGAACAATTTCAGTTCACAGAGAGAAATCTCAAATAATAAGTCATCCAACTCACTTCTTCCACTCAAACAGTGCACCAAGAAATTCTTCCCAGTTTCCATCTGACTGCATCCCCCCCCCCCCCCCCCCCCCCCCACCCTTCCCTTTTCTAGAGGATTGGAGAAGTTTGAAAGGGTAGAGGATAAAAGGTTCCACTAGCCTACAAAAAAATTCAAAAGCCTGATATTTACAGGGTATTGCCTCTTTTCCTTTTCTTTTAGTAAGCACAAAAATCGATAGCAAACCAAGTTCAACAGATACAGCAGGAAATCCTGGCCAACCTCTTCAGGTCCTCATTTCCTTGTACTAACCAAGACAGGATTTATTGTTAATTGAATCCATACAAAAGCCTATTAACAAAAGATGAAGCAAAGTCACAACTGATTTGATTGATATCTTCTGGATGTGGTCACACCTGTTCTGTTTTGTACATATCATCATCAACAAGGTTAAAAAAAGGTAATTTATTTTAAAGTATAAAACCAAGATGAGTATGTGAAGAAAACACTGAAAACTTTAAAAAAAAAAAAAACTTAAAAAAAAACAATCTACAAAGTTATTTGGGGAATCGACTTTAGACTCAGTCTAATATGTTTGACAGTTTCAATGTTAACATCATCGTCATGTGCATAACCTTCCCATAATTAAAATTTCTTTCAAACACAGCTCACTGAACTCGTCTTCAGCACAGGATGTTTTTTTACCCCTGCACTGATTCAGAAACAGTTTTATGCTGCTTCTTTGACAGTACTGAAGACTCTTCTGTCACTGGTATTAAACTGATTCCTATTCTTGCGATTCTCAGGAGTGGTCGAAGACACCTAAGGCAAACCAACAACATGCAAAACAAAACAGTAAGTTTTGCAGTCAGTAAGATTGTAGCTTATTTTTCAAACCTTACTTGCAGTATCATAGCCCATGGGTTTGAAACATAGAAGCTACAGACAATCATAACACCAGGCTGGTCTTTTAGAATAATAACATACTCATTTCCTTGAATGCATTTGATAACACCCCCTAGGGTTCATTTCTGCCATTTGAATACCCCACCCCCAACCCCCTACCAACTCTCCCCACATCTGTTTACCATTTTGAAACATTTTTTTTAGACTGCAGATATATTTTCATATAATTATTATACTGACATGAATAAATATGGCAATGACATAGCATTGAACTAAGCTCATGGATGGACGTGAGTCAAACTGATACTACTGACTGGAAGCTACCGTAGATCTACAAATACCACTGTCTGTGAAGCCAGCAGGTTATACTAATGTAACAGCTTTCTGCACAACCAGTGAGAATAACAAAGTCAGTGGCCGTTTCAAATTACGATTAAAGTTAAAAGTTTTAGAAAATTCTTGAAAATTGTTGGTGCAGATGTCTGAGTCACCTGACGAGCTGTGTCTCTAAATCCTCTCACACAACTGAATTTATTCAGCCCTGCCTCCATACACACACCCCTACTGCCTCTTACTCACTCATCTCTCTGACTTTCTCCAGCTTCTCCTCACAACGGCATAAAACTAGAACACACCCAAACTACCCCTTCATATGGAAACCACAGAACAATGATGAGATCCAGACATAGAAACTGACAGTACCACAGCAATCACAGCATAGTGACTTGACCTCAAGATAACTGGTCACGCATTTACCTCATCCCCCCCCCCCACCTGCCTGAGAAAACGAACAAGAACCCCCCCCCCTCCCCTTCTTCCTTTCCCGACAGCCCCTCTTCCCCTCCCTGTACTTACATGACAGCAGTTTGACGCAGTGTTCCCTGATGATATCCGTGGAGACCAGCTGACTGATGATTGAGGCAAAACGTACCAATGCCCCCAACAGCAAGCTCTGCCGCTCCGTCAGTGACCCGAAGATCCCCTGGTTCTCCGAAGACAGGTCCTGCTCTGTGACCACCCATACACACACTGGTGTTTATACTGTGCTCATGCTTTTTCTCTCTCTCTCTCCAGCTCTGTCGCCACCATTATACATACAGGTCTTTATACAGTGCCTGTGGGTGCTGCATCATCATCTCTCTCTCTCACACACACACACACACACACACACACACACACACACACACACACACACACATGCAGAACAAAAATGACCTCTGTTCATTTGGTGCATATGCGTTCTGCCATTGAATGATTGTGTCGTCTCATATCCTCATATATATTAGTGTTGTGTGTGTGTGTACTATTTGTCACAAAGAATGCGAGACAGCAACTTCTCTTAGGTTTTACTTTTAATATAGAACTATGCACTGGCCTCATGGGAGTGTGCACTTTCTTTTATTTTGGGAATTCTTTCTTTCTTCTTGTTGTTGTACTATTTAAGAGTCCACCATTTTTTTTTATCTACATTTCTGGATGATGATGTTTTCCTTCAAACTGATTGTCCACCAGGTTTTTTTTTGTTAGTTTGTTTTATTAACAATGATGTTCAATACTGATTAAATGTCCACTAGCTTCTTTCATATCCTAACAATGGTGTTTCCAACAAATTAATGTCCATCAGGGTTGGGGTTTTTTTCAATGTCTGTACAAACATATTTTCCTACTAATGAAATATCTGCTATTTTCTCACATCTGGACAATGATGTTTTCACCCTGATTAAGAGTCCACTAGCTTTTCAAAAAAATTCTTGACAATGATATTTCATTATTGATTAAGCATCCTTTCTTTTTATATCATTTCAGGACAATGGTGTTTTCCTGCTAACTTATTTTATTTTAGTTCTGGACACTGTTGTTTTCCTACTAATTAAATGTCCACTAGCTTCTTTCATTTCTGGGCAATTAAAGTTTAGCTATTCTGGGAAAAAGAGGAGTGTAGAATGGAACACAGAGAGAGAAAGAGTGAGAGAAGGAGAGCTATACAACTAACGAAGAGGAATGTTGAACAGAGAGAGAAAGCTATACAACAAAGAGGATGGTAGAACTGAACACAGATGGCAGGGTTATACAACAAGCATAAAGAAGTATAAAACAGAAAGAGAGTGGAGTGTTATGCAACAAAAGACGAACAAAGAATAGAACCTTCAGGGTGGAAAGGAGGGATATACAACAGAGACACAGACAGGAGTATAACTGAACAGAGAGCACTTTAGAATAAAACAGACCAGGGTATATAAAAGCAAAGGACATGATTGTGAAGACAGACTAGAACAGACACTGAGGGGTGTAGAAGTACAGAGGGTGCAGACACTAACCAAAGAACATGATAGTGACGGCACAGAACAGAGCAGACAAAAAGGGACGCAGAACAGATGGAGAGGAGTGTAAAGCAGACTGAGGTGTGGAGAAAAAGAGACTGACCAAAAGAAATGATGGTAAAAGCACAGAACAGCACAGACAAAAGCAGGCGCAGAACAGACAGGCAGGGGAGGAGAACAGACAGAGGGATACAGACACTGACCAAAGGACATGATGGTGAAGGCACAGACTAGAACAGGCAGAAAAGGTTCACAACAGAGTAGGGCGAAAACAGACAGAGGGTTGTAGACACTGATCAAATGACATGATGGTGAAGTTACAGAACAGAACAGACTTTAAGGGGTGAGAACCTTAAGTGGTGTAGACACTGACCATGGGACATGATACGAAGGCACAGAACGTACAGACAGGGGAGGGTGCAGAACAGACACAGGGGTACAGACAGGAGACAAAGGGCATGATGTTGAAGGCATGACAGGCAACAAGAAGGAACGTAGAACAGTCTAGAGCAGTGAAAACAGACAGAGGGGTGTAGACAATGACCTAAAGAAATGATGGTGATAACGGAATAGAGAGAGAGAGTGAGACATACAGAATGGGGTGCAGAACAACAGACAGAACGGGGTGCAGAACAGACAGAAAGGAGTGTAGAACAGACAGAAAGGGGTGTACAACAGACAGAATGGGGTGTACAGCAGACAGACCAGGGTGTACAACAGACAGAACGGGGTGTGGAAAAGACAGAATGGGGTATAAAACAGACAGAACGGGGTGTAGAACAGACAGAACGGGGTGCAGAACAGAGAAGAATGTAGACACTGACAAAGGACAAACTGGTGAAGGCACAGAATACAGCAGACAGAACGGGGTGTAAAACAGACAGAACGGGGTGTAGAACAGTAGACAGAACAGGGTGTTCAACAGACAGAAAGGGGTGTAGAACAGACAGAGGGGTGCAGACACTGACCAAAGGACAAACTGATGAAGGCACAGAATACAGCAGACACAAAGGGGTGTAGAACAGACAGAATGGGGAGTAGTACAACAGACAGAAAGGGGTGCAGAACAGACAGAAAGGGGTGTAGAACAAACAGAATGGGGAGTAGAACAGACAGAAAGGGGTGTAGAACAGACAGAAAGGGGTGTAGAACAAACAGAGGGGTGCAGACACTGACCAAAGGACATGATGGTGAAGGCACAGGTGTTCCAGCTGATCACAGGCACACGAGGGTTGTCATCATCCGGCTTCACCCCCAGACCAAACTGTCAGCAACCACCACATACCATATTTCATAAACATAGTGCATCACAAAATAGTGTTGTTTCGCATCATAAAGATCGTTGACTCTTCACAGCTGCGATGGACGGTCCCCAAACCATCCACCACACTACCCCAGATTTCAGTGCCTGTGTTACTGGTGTCAAAGCCAACCACACAGGACCTTGTCTGGGTCATCATCCCTTTCAGCAACACAACATCCCAATCCTGAACAGCATGCATAACAGATCTATCCCCCTGTATATCAATTAATACCTTGATAGTTCCAAGTATTGGCATTCTTAAGATGAATAAAACTAGATGATGTCAAAGACCACAGCCCTTACACTTGATTTTTTTTCAACCGTCCTCCTTCCCCCAGCCCCCCCCCCCCCCCCCCCCCAAATTAAATCAGAATTATTTTCTCAAAAAAAGTCAAAAGTTTAAAAAATATATATGTGTGTGTATGTATGTATGTATGTATGTATATATATATGTGTGTGTGTGTGTGTGTGTGTGTGTGTGTGTGTGTGTGTGTGTGTGTGTGTGTGTGTGTGTGTACTTCAAAAAGCTAAACTGGCCAACAGACCCCACAGATAGGACAGCCAGTGTCCACTGTGAGCATGGTCTACATTGTCCTGATCCTTGACACCTCACATCAACAACACAGCTGGCACATTGTAAATTTTTTATATTAAAAGAAATGCCTAAAGACTTTCTAAAGCAAAGACAGAAAACTTTGAATGACTATAAAAAACAGATTTTAAAAAAAAAAAAAAAAAGAGAGAAAGAAAAAGAAACACAGTTAAAGAGACTAACAGAACAGAAAATGACCACCACAAAATTCTTAAAGATGGGGATGCAATTTAGACAGAAAGAGCCCTTGACATTCCCATGGAAAGGAGGAGAGGGGAAAGCGTAGGACTGATGTGAAGCACATACCATTTCTATCATGCTTTTCAAATATACATACATCAAACATCACAAATGTATGCTACACCCATCATGAATAATTACCATTCTAGATTCCTGGTGGTTGTTATTATCAAGGTTCACTGTTACAAAACCAGTCAGTCAGATTACAAAACATACAACAGAAGATATTTTTACTTTGGATATCCATGTACATGTACCAATAGTACTGTAAACACTAAAAAACTGGGCAGCTCAGCTGTGAAAGGCAAACCCCATTTCTATACATGACAGCCAAACTGGCAAAAGACTCACACACCAGTAATGTAAATAGATCAATTCACTAAAATAAAACTAGACAAATAGTGACTAGTAACATTTAATGAACCCAGCTGGACAGTGATTCACACCATCTATAACAATTCACAGAAATAAAACCAAACAACCCAAATGAGGAGCGATTCATCCCAATTATAGAAACGGGTCAATTCACAGAAATAAGAATTTTACTTCTAAACCATTAGTTTTACGATACTCTTAACTGTCCAAACAAAATGTCTTATTTCCATTTAGACTGGAGTAATGCTATATCATCAGGGTCCGCAAACACACACACACACACACACACACACACACACACACACACACACACACACCAAAATTGGGAGAGCAGGGTGCTAACTTCATATCAATTTCAAGACAGGCCCCTAATCAGTTACAACATTGCGCCACATTAGAAGTAGCTCAGTTTTTGCGACTTTTCCCCGACTAAGCGGGGAGGAGGGAGGGCATCCTTGTGTTTGAACAGGTAAGCATACTGTAACAATACTTATCACAGTAAAATTCCTTTTTCCCCATACTTACCTTTCCAAGCAAATGCCTGAATATCAAAAAGGATGGTTGGAGCACGCTCACCTGAGACATTTTCTTCCTCCTTTTTATTCAAATAAGAATGTCTCCGTACAATTCTCCAGCCCCACAGACTCAAACTGCCCTTAAAAAAGGTCTCCATTAATAGTCTGGATGCTAAATGCAAAGTCCCCACTCTCCCTCAAAGGCTCAAATAGGCAATAAGCAAGCAAAATCAAGAAAAGATAAAAAAAAACATAAGGAGAATCAGGAACAGGAAATCCACAAAGTGACTACTGATGGCGCCAGCTAATCAAAAACTTAAGCACCCCAAATCTCAAAAACATAAATAAAACAAAACAAACAATAGTTAAAATACTAAGATACAAAAAAAAAAGACCAGAAGTCCAACAATTACACCAGGCATGCTGTGACAAATTGGTCACTAAAAAAAAAAAAAAGCTGTCGCAACTGAACACAAAACATCCTCCTCCTCCCTCCCTCCCTCCCCCCCCTCTTACCCCAGTGCTTGTTGTCCAACTCTGCACCAAAACGACTTTGTCATGAAGACACCTGTCACACTGATCCTGACACTACCAGCAATTCTATTACTACCCATGAAATCCCACTGAATTATCAGCACACAGAATGCGAGTCCGAAAACTTTTCTGATGGAATTTGTGAGTCAGGATCCATGTTAACTGAGTTATTGTGACTGTCATCATAATTAGTGTGACCCATCAGGGGCCATTTTATCTGACTTATTGTCACTGTCATCATAGTTTGTGTGGCCCGTCAGGGGCCATTTTATCTGACTTATTGTCACTGTCATCATAGTTTGTGTGACCTGTCAGGGGCCATGTTATCTGACTTATTGTGACTGTCATCATAGTTAGTGTAACCCATCAGGCAGGGCCATGTGTTAAATATTTGAGTTATTGAAGCTGTCATCATAGTTAGTGTGACCTGTCAGGATCCATGTTTACCAAATTATTGTGACTGTCATCACAGTTAGTGCAACCTATGATGGTAAATGTGATTTAGGGATGCCTATTGCAGCAAAGTTACCAGTAACGGTCACTGTCATCTGAGTCAGAGCAACTTGTGATGGTGAATGTTAATAAGAGTTACCTGTCAGTGTCACTGACGATGAATGTTAACAAGATATCTGTACCAGTTACTGTCACCAGATTTACTTACTGTGACCTGTGATGTTATATATCAGTATAAGATACATAAAATGGTCACCATCATCAGATTTAGTGCAACCAGTGATAGTGAATAGCATCAAGAGTTATCTACAAGAGTCACTGTTCACCTTTATGGGTGAATGTTATTTAGAGTTACAAACAAAGGTCACTGTCATCAGAGTTGATGCAACCTATGATGATAACAGGGGCAGGATTGTCGATTAGTCATTCCACAATAAACATGTCAAGTGAAGTTCTTCTTCACTGCTGTTTGAGATTACTAGTTGGGAAGGTAGATTGATGAGGAAGAATCACAAACTGCAGTTGAGGTCACTGGGAGTCACAATCCTGACCCAAGTGATTACAACAGATTCCATAGGTTTTCTGCACAGTGTGCTTATGATCTGTTTCCATACAGCCTCTAACTGCCACTAGTTTTGGTGCTGGGAGGTCACACTGTTGAAATTGGCTGAGAAAAGAGTTTAGGTACTCAGTTTAGTGCTTCAGAATATGGACTGAGGGTGCAGTAAAATTCTAAACACACACACACACACGCACACACACACACACACACACACACACAGAGACACACAGACACACAGACACACACACACATATACAATACACACACATGCGCGCACACATGCATGTCACACACACACAGATTACCTACAACTCACCATAAAGAAAATAAAGCAAAAAAAAAAAAACATATAGAGAACTTACCACATAAACATCCCTGGCAAATTTCTGCATCATTTCTTTAGTCCCATCTGACAGCATCCGACTGAAACATCCAGCATACATCTGTGTGACTTTCTGCATTATGTGCTTCCAATCAAAGGATGACTAAGCAGGACATTAGCTTGCACATTTTTACTATAGGCTGTTTTTTTTCCCCCCAGACCAAAAACAGGGCCTTGTCATCCTGCATCCTACCTCACATACACACATTGCTCCCACAAACATATATTGCTCCCCCCCCCCCCCCCCCCCCCCCCCCCCCCCCCCCACAACAGGGCCTCATCTGGTGTCATCCAGCACCACTTCTCACATGCACACACTGCTTCCCCCTTCAGGACCTCACCTTGTGTCATCCATTATCTTTTCTCATACGTGCTCTCTCTCCTGTCCTATAGTAACAGAGCCTCTTCACTGTCATCCAGCACTATTTCTCACAAACACTGCTCCCCCTGAAAGGCCTCACTTGGTGCCATCAAGCACAATTTCTCCAATACACACATTGCTCTCCCCCCACAGAGCCCAACCAGGTATTACCCAGCATTTTTTGCTGCATGTAAACTCTTGTTCTTCTACAGGTCTCATGTACAGTCACCCAGCACCATTTCTCACACATACGAATTGCATCCTCTACAGGGCCTCATTTGGTATCATCCAGCACCATTTCTAATGTACACACTCTGCTCTACCTACATGGTCTATACGGCCTCACCCTGAAATCATCAATCACCATTTCTCAAATACACACACTGCTTCTCCTAGAGGACCCTTACCCTGTGCCATCCATCACAATTTCTCATATACACATATTGGTCCCTTGGCCTTCTATGGTATCATTTAGCACCATTTCCCACATACATACTCTCCTCCCCCTACAGGGCCTCACCTGGTGTCATCCCGCACCATTTCCCACAGCAGTTGAAAGTTGCGGGCCACACTGTCAGCCATCATGCGAGTGATTGTGGACAGAGGGCATGGTTGTAGAGTCAGGAAGAAGTCTGAAAGGTCATGTAGTAATGTGACTGGCCCAGACAGACAGGTTGTACATCAAAACTTACTCAGGTCATTTATCAACTGTCACCCAGTCTCCCATCATGTTTACGCCAGTGATACAGAAATGTACATATGTGACAATGCGGAAAGTCACCTCTTTACTGTTTTTTTGACTTTTATTATGGCATTGTGGAAGGGGATTTTAGAAGTGTTGTGTTGTCAGATACAGAAGTGTAGATAGTAATTTTACAAGTATTACTTTGCTTTCTGACAAAAAATCCACAATAAAGAGATAATCTATAATTGTTACAAATCTGCTGTTGTTATGGAGTGCTAGAGCAAGTAAATTTAGCTGATCATCTACAAACCCTTACACTTCTGTGGCATAGTGGTTAGCATTGTAGGAGGGAGGGACTGTGGGTTCAAGTCCCTTCAGAGGCATTACTTTGTGGTATTCTTCAGACCTGGTCACTCTTACCTGCTACTGAGTGCGCTACAGGCTTTAATGGTAACTACTTTATGCATGCCATCTCTAAAAGTGTTGCTGAAATGTCCAAACTGAAGTTATCCAAAGCCTGGTAAGTGCCAGAGAGCATGGGAATGGAATTTCAAAATATGACCTTGACCATCCTCTAAGATCATTATTGAAAGTCTCCAGTTCTAGGATCCAAAGCCTGGTTGGAGCCAGAGAGCATGGGCATGGTGCCTGAAAGCATGGAAATGGAACTTTAAAAAAACATGACACTGATCATCATTTAAGATCATTATTAAAACGTCTTCAGTTCCGTGGCCTCCATCTCTCATTTCCTGTCCACCTCCATACTTGTAATGTCAGTACTTTGTGCTGGCAAGTTCTAGGGAAAAGCCACCGGATGAATGCAGTAATTCATCAAAGCTAGCTCCAAAGCTAAGTAGTTACCCCCATCATTACAGGGCTTAGCCGTGGTGTCCTGTACATGCTGGATCAGAACAGACATCACCAGCACCATCCAGCTGACTCCACTTTTGGTAGCTTATCATACTCTACTGCTGATCACTCCCTATGGCCTGCTGGTACTTAGAAATGGTGTGGGATGGTTTTGCAAAGGAAGCTGGAAGAAGTGGGAGTACAGCCACAGAAAGGGGCACAGAAGGAGAGGTGCATAAAAAAAGTTCCTCTGTGTGTGTGTGTGTGTGTGTGTGTGTGTGTGTGTGTGTGTGTGTGTGTGTGTGTTCTTCAATTTAATGTCCTTCCACTGAAAGTGATTCAGAAGTGTGTGTGTGTGTGTGTGTGTGTGTGTGTATGTGTGTGTGTGTGTGTGTGTGTCTCTGTGTGTCTGTGTCCGTGTGTGTGTGTGTGTGTGTGTGTGTGTGTGTGCGTGTGTCTGTGTGTGCGTGTGTCTGTGTGTCTGTGTGTCTGTCTGTCTGTGTCTGTGTGTGTGTGCATGTACATGTGTGTGTGTGTGTGCATGCACATGTGTGTGTGTGTGTGTGTGTGTGTGTGTGTGTGTGTGTGTGTGTTTCTGTGTGTGTGGTAACTCTGAGAGTGAGTGAGTGAGAGAGAGTGTGTGTGTGAGTAGTGAATAAAGTGGCACCAACCTCCCTTGTTCTCCTTGTTCTGCACACTGTTTATGGCTGTCTTGTGGATCCCATCCAGCCAGTCATCAAAGTCCAGTGTCACTCCTGTGCTGCTCCTGCCAACAAATGGACGCACATCATGTCATGTCACAGCTCATGGCAGTGCACACACAGACTGCAGCCCTTACGCCACATCAGTGTCATCACACAGTCGTCATCACATCACTGTCATCATCATCCTTTTCATCATCACTATCATCAGCATGCCTGTCCTGGGATGCTTGGGTATCCATCTCTTCATGACATTACCATCACTTTACTCCATGCACTGTCATTCCACCGAGACCAATGGTCCCTCATTCCAACACCTACAGTCACTTTGTGATACATTACTCTATGCATCGTCATTCCACACAGACTGATGGTACAGATTCTAGCATCTACAATCACTTTGTGCAACATTAATCTATGCGCTGTCATTCCACAGAGACTGATGGCACAAATTCCAGTATCTTCAATCACTCTGGCGCCATACTACTCCCAATCACTTCATATTTTGCTGCCCTTTCTCACACATCTGCCTGCAGTGTTGGCAAATGAAATATGACTGATTCACCACTTCCTAGCAGTGACAAATGAGGTTTAACAGATTTGCCCCTCTGCATCAATGACAAACAAGGTATGACAGACTCATCACTCTGTTGTGTTGACAGATGAGGTGTAGCAGGCTTTCCCTTCTGTCTGCAGGGTTGACAAACTGAGGTATGATGGGCTCGCCCCTAAACTTGTAACACTGATTCATGAGGTATGATATACTCACCATTCAGCCTGTATCATTAATTAATGAGATATGATACACTCATTCCTCTGCTGCTGCGCTGATTTATGAGGTATGACAGACTTACCCTTGAGCCTGCAGCACTGATAAATGAGGTATGATGCTCATTCATCCATCTGCAGTTTTGAAATATGAAATAGGATAGACTCATCCCTATGGGCATTGACAAATGAGGTACGGCAGATTCACCCCCTAGCCCATGATGACAACTGAGGAGCTATAAGACTCCTCCCTCTACCTACAGCCTTGGAAAAATGAGCATGTTAAACTCGTCCCTTTGCCTCCAGCATTGAACACTGAGGTATGGCAGCATCACCCTTCTGCCTGAAATTCTGACAAATGAGGTATGACAGCATCACCCTTCTGCCTGAAATTCTGACAAATGAGGTATGAAAGGCACATCCCTCTGCCTGCAGCATTGACAGATAAGATACATTACTTGCCTCTTTACCTGCAGTGTGAACAAATCGGGCATATTACTCACCCCTCTGCCTGCAGCGTTGACAAATAAGATATATTACTTGCCTCTTTACCTGCAGTGTGAACAAATGGGGTATGTTACTCACGCCTCTGCCTGCAGCGTTGACAAGTGAGGTATAATGGGATCACAGTGTTGCTGAGTCCTTCACAGAGTGGGCACAGGTATTCCATCTTGTCCACATCGTAACAGCTGTTCTGGCGGAAACGGACGGGACGTCTCCGCTCTTTGTTTACGATGTTTTGGAAAAACCTGGATGGGTAATAAATACATAACAAACACTGTTCATGAGAAAATTGTTATGTTAAGATTACAGAAGAAAAAAGAAAAAAAAACAAGAAAAAAAACAAAACCCAGGGTTCATACAGACTTCAAGAAAAAAAATAGGGCCTTTTAGGGCCTTTTTTAGGGCCATAAATTTACAAAAAAATAGGGCCATCAGGGCACACGAAAAATGTTGAAAAGTGCTCACCATTGCCTCCCACAAATCCCATTTTCTCCAATAAAGACCTCCATTTAGCAAGTACCTAATCACTTTCTGGTATGAATCTTGTCAATTCCATATCTGTATGAAAACAAAGAGATCTTTTACAATGGCGAGAGTAAACACAGTGTTCTTGCAGCACACACACGCGGAAGTCTTAGGAATACAAGTCACAAGGTGAAGAAAAAAGTAGGCCTATGCTTTCATTCCACCTGACTAACAACTGCCTTTTCCTTGATTGACTAGCACACACTGCCTGGTTGAAGGAGAGAACAGTCCAGTGAGAACAGTCCAGTGCTCAAGTCATCCTCCCATTTGTCCTCTTGGAATACTTTTGATTTATTCCAAGGAGGCTACCTTTTACAGTTGGGGCTGCTGTCCTCATTCCTTTGTCAATTGGTCAGCTTCTTCATTTCCATATATAGTGCAGTATGAAGGTGTTCACTGGATTGGAGTATTTTCAGTAACCGAAATGGTAATCATTTTAGATCAGTAGTACCATAGGATGATGACTATTGTTACATAAGTGGAAAAATGTAGTGGTGATGGTGGTGCAAGTTGGGGGGGATAAAGGAAAATATCAATGACCTGTGGGTGATGCTCATTGGCATGGGTGAGATCATAGTACTGTACTGTAGGATGATGGTCACTGTGGTAAGTGGAATAATAAGGTGGCATTAGTGTAATATTGCAGGTTGAGAAAGAGGGTGGAGGGGGGTAGGGTAGATGACTGATGGGTGATGATCATGTATGATTTGAGTAAAACAGTACTGTAGAATGATGATAATTGTTGTAAAAGTGGGATAATGTTGTGGCATTGGTGTAAAATGCTGGTGGGGGGAAATGGGGAGGTGTTCAAAGATGGGTGGATGATGATCATGGTCAAGGTGTAGGTATGATCCACAGTGGTGTAGGATGATGGTCATTTTTGTAAAAGGAGTAGGATAGTGTATTGGCAAGTACATAATGCCAGTGGGGGAATAAAGGAAATGATCAATGACTGATGGATGTTGATCACTGAGATGAGATCTACAGTACTATAGGGTGGTGACCATTGTCATAAGTGAAATACTGCAGTGGCATTGACGTAGTAATGCTGGTGGGGGGTGGGGGAGAAAAAAAAAAGGAATAAATTTGATGACTGATGGATAATTGGTCATTGTCGTAAGTGTGACAAACAGTGATATAGGATGATGCTCACTGCCATAAGTGAAATAGCATGATAGCACTGGCATGATAATGCCAGTGCAGTTGAGTTAAAAAAAAAAAAAAAAAAAAAAAAAAAAAAAAAAAAAAGGGGGGGGGGGGGGGGGGGGGGGGGGGGGGGGCAATGACAATGACTGATTGATGGTGATGGTTGTCACAGGTGAAATCAGCACCGTCTCACGCACACACACATGCATGATACATGCACGCACACACATGTACATACACCCACACACCCACACAGATACATACGTACACAGGCACATCCATACACATACATATGCAAAAAAAAAAAAAAAAAAAAAAAAAAAAAAAAAAAGATTGGCATACACAGGACATCTTATGAGTGGTGGTAATAATGACAGTGGTCATATATGGGAATCTGTGTTTAAAAAAAAAACAAAAAAACATACACACACACCCCCGACAAACACATGTACACATGTACATACATCTATGCATACCTAATATATATGTAGAGGGGAGACACAAGCTCCTTAGAATACTTGTACAGAGGGGTGGGGTGGGGGAACATAATGTGGACAAAGGAAAGGAAGTGGTCAGTGAGGGGGGGGGGGGGGGGGGGGGAGACAAAAAAAAGGGGGGGGGGCACTGCAAGTTAATGTGGTGTGAGTGGGTGTGTGAATTTATGGAATATATATAGTGGGTTGCAGTTGAGGTGGTGGACTGGTGTAATCATGTAGTTGTGTTAGGATGCTGGTGATTCAAATATGGGGGTGAAGGGAATGAGCTGGGGTGTTAGAGGGGCAGTAGGGCCAAACGAAGTTGCAGTAGAAGCACTAGAACTCGTCGAAGGACCAGCAACAAAGTGCTTTTCTGAGCAAAAACTTGTTGATGTACTAGTACTACTTGAGGCTTGCCCACTGTCCCGATCTTTAAAAAAAAAAAAAAAAAAAGAGGACACTGCCGCTGTAGCACTCGCCTTCTCCAAGTCTGAATCAGTGAATGTTTCTTCCCTTTTTGGTGAGTTTGAAGGCCTTTTTCCCTTCTTACAAAAACTACAATAGAACCGATATTTGTCTAAGTTATCTTGGCAAAGCCAGAGTTTATATTCAGATTTATCAAGCCACAGATCTTGGAATAAGCACTTCCCCATGTTTCTGAGTGAAACTGACGAAATCTTATAAAGAAACTCTCTATGAAATGTCAAATTTCGTTGAAAAATGAACCGTGGTCTTGCTTCGTTCAACACATGGTAAATCCAAGATGGCGGACAGCACAGTTATTTTGACGTGGAGTTACTTCCCTTGAACGACTTTACACCATGATCGATCAGTAGATTCGGCATTTACCTATTATGAAATCGGTTTTTGTTTTATTTTTCTGATCATTCTTCTTTGGGTTTTTTTTTTTGTTGTTTCACATTTTTTTTTTTTTTAGAATTTTTTTTAGGCTGTTCTGGTTTTACGGCCTTTAGGGCCTCCAGCCTCTTCATTTTGATTTTTAAGGCCTTTTAGGGGCCCCTATTTTTTGCCTAAAACAACTGAGAAGCGGGAACGAAAGAACAAGCAAATAAATCGTTTTCAGTCAATTTGATTGTCATGCCTTGCCACTAAAGAGTAATGTAAGAAACATAAGTAGAGAAAAAGGCTATCACACTGAATTACATACTAGAAGGCCAGATCTAGATGTAAGAAACAGAAAGGGAGTAAAAAGCGATCACACTGAATGAAACAGAAGACCAGATCTAGTTGTGGGAAGACGATCAATCAAATCACCTACAAAGACAGCAATTGTTGACAAACAATACACCAATTCCTAACCACTATAAAAAGTGATGACAGTTCCAATTAATACACAGTGGCACAGACCTATTTCTTGGTTCTTGACAGAGGGGATAGAGGATCTTTATCACAAACTGAGAAAAATAAAAGCCTATCACCACCCCTCTTAACCTTTTCTAACATAATGTTTGACACATTTGCCTGAACCCTCAAAACTCAGCCCACTCTCTCTTCCTCTGCCACTCACGATTTAGAGCCTTCCAAAACCTACCTCCCCACCCCCATCCCCATCATCACGCCACCCCTCCCCACCTACCGCTGCCAGCACTCATGATGCATGCTGTGACCACAGGAGGAGGTGTGTGTGCCGTTGAATAGGTCAGCCGACATGAGTAGAGGCTCATACTTCTCCCCGTTCGTCAACTGTTTGTCCCGGTTCTGGGACAGCACAGTGGACCTGCAATACAGATCATGTCACTCAGAGTATGATGGCCTATATAGTCTCTCCTTTCTGTTCTTCCTCACACACTGTCCCGCCACTTCTTGCTCTTGTGAAACATTGTCCCTCCCCACCTTCCCTTCTTCTTTTGGAGTGTTTACCTCAACCTTCATAACAAAAAAAATCACCAGTCAAATGTACCCACATCATCTACATATCCCTTCCTTCCCGTGATGCAGAAAGAGAACTGACGTTTCTTCAGCAGACATTGTCTAGATTGTTAGGCATTATCCATTCACACTGGTTCACAAACATACTATGGCGATAAGCAAACACTATCCTTTCTGTTTACTATAACACACAGTATTAAAAAAAAAAAAAAAGAAATAAAGATCCACAAGTTCTATTACACAAAGACACCAATGTGCCATTTGACTGGTCAATACCAGTGAGTCTAATAAGACATTTATGTCACAGAGTTCATTTTCAAGAAACTCCATGTTTTTCTTCTACAGTATATTTGAACTTGGATTCTGGATTTTCATTAGTCTTCACAGATTTCACCCCCAGTTCACTTATGTCATACTGTCATGTTACATGAATTGACATTCTGTCATATGTCCTAAAGCTGCACTGTAATATCAAATACACTTATATCCAAAGTTGGACACAGTCATGCCAACTGAATCAGTGTTGTCATGTCATGCGTTGTTCTGTCAGCTGCACAAGCGCTGTACTGACATCTGTACAAAAGGCGGCCAGCACCATGGTGCGGGAGGTGGAGGTGACAGTCTCCTCCTCCTGACATAGAATACAGGTGACAGCTATGGGGCTGCACACCTTCACGCTGCTCTGATGGGGGCCCAGCGCCACAGAGTCTGGGGTCGGCTCACTGCACACACACACCATGCATACCCATAAAACACATTATGGACTATGCATAACAATATACACTTTTATGACATATGCATTCACATATATAGATTTGCAATCATATCAATAAATTAAAAAAATTATAAGACTTGGACAGATACTCAGACAACAACAAAGAAACAACACACAAACTCATGTATTTGCAGAGGCAGAGAGTTTGATCGGATCACAATCAAACCCTTTCTTTTCATTAAGTCAAAATAGATTTATTTCATATGAAAACTATACTTTTAGATGAATGATTTAACACTACTGAGTATCTCACAACACACACACACATCAATACTTTCAATCTTAAACACTCTCTCACCATAGTTCCATATCAGACCCTCCTGCACCAGCGTCTGTGCGCGTGTTTTCAAACAACTCTGCGTTTTCAGCAATGAAGTTCTTCTGCATCTTGGACATCTGAGCCATGACCTTGGCTCGGCGCTTGGCAGCAATGGCCGCCTTCTTCTTGCGCTCTGACTGGGAGCGCAGGTCAGCGCACTTGGCCAGGCTTTCCAGCTGCTCTCTGCAGGATGGCTCATCCAACAGATGCAACACCTCTCCAAATTTCTGTGGACACACACAGATGCAGGGATCCTGTCACATCAGGCCTGACTATCCTACCTTGCAAGAGAGGTGACACACAACCTCAGACCCAGCCCCCCCCGCACACAACCTCAGACCCAGCCCCCCAAAAGAGCTGCTCTATTCCCACTATGAAGCTCTATTTCTACAGTAATTTCCATTATGGAATAGTACGGAATAGTAATGTCTGTCACTAAATATTCTTCAATTCCCACAGTGAAAATATTGCCGTAGTGAAACTCGATTCCTACAGTGAAACTTCTTCCCACAGTAGAGCTGTCCTCCTGTAGTGAAACAGCCCATAATGAAGCTCCATTTCCACACTAGCGATGAACTCCCACTACAGAACTGAATCTCCTATGGTCCATGGTAAAACCATGGTAAAACTTTTTCCACAGTAAAACTCTTCACCCATTGTGAAACTGTTCTCACTGTGAAGTCTAACCTCACAATAAGGCTATGTTTTCATAGTGAAGATTTCTTTCCACAGTGAAGCTCAGTACTTTCTAATGCTGTCCCCTATGTGTCTGCATACCTGTGCATGTGTGCGTGCATGTGTGCGTGTTACGTCTGTTCTGTTGTACTGATGTGCATGAGGGATTGGATGGGGCCTGTGATGTTAAGAATAAGGACTTTGGTTCTGTATTCCATTCTTTTTTTCTTCAGACTTGCTTTTTTTTTTCCGAACAACTGATTGATTAATCACTAAATCATGTTTGTTTTCATATGTTTCATTCTTGCTGCAAAGCTTTGATATTGTACGGCGCAGACAACTTGCAGTGTGTGTGTGTGTGTGTGTGTGTGTGTGTGTGTGTGTGTGTGTATGTGGTGTGTGCGTGTGTGTTACAGTTACCATTCAAAGCTTTATTA
>JADBJO010000522.1:75000-127500 GCA_016801955.1 Conus betulinus | reverse complement strand
AAGAAAGAACCAGAGAATACAATTTGAACAAAAACTTTTCCTTCTGTCAGATTCGTTTTTAAACAATCCCAGAACACAATATCAACAACAAGATCTAACACACTGGTGCTGATTAGTGTAAGAAGAAAGTGATCATGTGAAAAACAGTCATTTTCAAGAGGCAAAAGTGTGTGTGTGTGTGTGTGTGTGTGTGTGTGTGTGTGTGTGTGTGTGTGTGTGTGTGTGTGTGTGTGTGTGCTCTGTGTGTGTGTGTGTGTGTGTGTGTGTGTGTGTGTGTGTGTGTGGCTCTGTGTGTGTGTGTGTGTGTGTGTGTGTGTGTGTGTGTGTGTGTGTGTGTGTGGCTGGGTGTGTGTGTATGTGTGTATGTGTGTGTGTGTGTGTGTGTGTGTGATCTGTCCAGTCAACACATGCGGAGAGTTACAAACGCCTGAATTCCACGAATGCAGAGGACTGGAGTCACAGAGAAAGGAAATCGCTATCCACGTCAGTCTCTAATAGGCTATGAGAAACAAACGCATCTACCATACGCCAAAGTGCTAGGCCATCCACATTGTCAAACGTTTCCCCACTGACCCTGGACAAGTCATGGAGCAGTGCGTGCATCAAGGGTGTTCCCAGTAGGAGACTGAGTTGGACTGGCCATGAAATAAATGTTTCCAAGGCTGATCACAATGGGAAAGTGACCTTGGACGAGTCATGGAGTAGTGAGTGTGTTGAGGTCGACAACAGTGGAAGGCAGACGTTGGTCTGGTCATGAGGTATGTGAAGGTCGATCACAGTGAGTGATTGACCTTGGACTAGTCACGGAGCAGTGAAAATGTCAGTGCTGATCCTAATGGCAGACCTTGGACTGGTTGTGAAGTAGGCGTCAGGGTCAATCGTAGTGGGAGACTAACCTTGGTCTGGAGATGTGTGCTTCAAGGTCAATCACAGAAGTAGACTGACTTTCGAATGGTTATGAAATACTATGCGTGTCAGGATCCATCACACACATGACTTGACCTTGGACTGATCACAAATTAGCATGTCACAACTGATCCAAAGGCAGACTGATCGTGGACTGGTCATGGAGAAACGAGTGTGTACATACCAGTTAAAGGGGAGACTCACCTGGTGGTCCTCTCCGACTTGGAGTAGTGGTAGAAGAACGGACAGTACTCTGCATAGTACTTCTCCTTCAGCTCGTACTGGCCATTGCCACGGGGACCTGTCTTCTTAAAGACGGCACCTCCTCCACCACTTCTTCCAGACAGTCTCATGGTTAGGCTATGGACAGTGACATGAACCACAGTCATGGCAACATTACCCACAGTGATGGTAACTATACTAAACCCACTGTCATAGTAATAAAATTTCCAGTCATGGCAACAATGGCCAGTGTCATGGCAACTCTGCCTACAGCCATGGCAACACTATCCCAGACCTATTTACCCTAAAACTGCTCTTGGTGTACTTTTACACAAAAATGAACACATTTTCTACAAACAGTTTGCACAAAATTCCAAATTCTCTCTAAAAAACAGTTGAAGTAGGGGGGGGGAGGGGTGGCAGGGGGGTGCATTCGTTTCTTTTTGTTTTCTTTTCACCTGACATCACACTATAAAAGCTTCTCTTCTGACAGTAATCACCTGGAATCACCTGATCTTGCATTAACTACAATTAACATAATATGTTCCTTCTAACAACAATTACTTTCAAACCTGATTCATCAGCATACTGGCACAAACTGATTTTCTTCCGTTGATTTTTTCAATGATTCTGGGAATGTTGATAAGGAAGCAGACGCAGCCTGACACAATTTCGTGCACTGAAGTTAGCAAGAGCTGTCATGCTTTGGTCAAAGCTCCTCACAAGGTTACACTCCGCCAGTGCAATTATTGCTCAAGAACTTTGTCTCTAGATCTGTTTTTCAACAGATTTTTTTTCTTTTTAGTTTGTCATATTCACTGTATTTTCATCAAACATACATGTGTACAAAATAAGGCGAAATTGTACTGGTAAACAGTGTGCTACCCCTAGTGATGGTAAGACTTCACTCAGTCATGGCAATAACATCCGATGTCATGGCAACATTACCAAAAGCCATGGCAACACTGACTACCCATCTCATGGCAGTACTGTCCGGCACAGAGCATTAACCTTCAGTCATGCAACCATCCCCCAGTGTCATGGCAACATTACAGTGTCGTGGGAAGATGACACAGTGTTCTGGCATCACCATCCTGTGTTATGGAAATACTACTGTGTCACAGCAGCACTACACACAGTGTCATGGCAACACTATTAAGAGTCTATGTGACACTGTCTTGCTCCATGGCAACATTATCCAACCTCAAGACAACACTATCCAGTTTCACGGTAGCACTGCTCAGTCTAAAGGCAACACCGCCGGCATCATGGCAACAATGCTCAGCACCATGGCAACACTATTCACTGCCATGACAACATTACCCTTAGTCATAGCAACTACCCAAACACATGGCAACAACACTACCCTGGATCATTACACTGCCAACACCAGGGACCTGACGGTGGAGGTGCTGTAAGGTGAGCTGTGATATGGCATGTCATGGTGAGAACTGGAGTGATGTAAAGAGATGGTACACAGAAATATGCAAGCTTATTCCCTTCCCTCCCCATCATGATCAGTGTTCAGTGTTATTGTCTCATCCTCCCCCCCCCCCCCCCGTCTCCCCACTTCCCCCCCTTCACTCACATCCTCTGGCAGGGTCTTGGCCAGCTTGCTGTGTGGCATAGGGCTGATGCACAGCTGGTGGATGATCTCCCTTTTCACAGCGTCTTTCTGGGTGACTTCCCCTATGCCCGGCACATAGCGTTCCTCTGTGTATAGTCAGACACACAGATGGATGATGACCGCTAGCCACATGCACATGTACAGATATAAGACAAACACAGAGACGCATAGGTGGTGACAAGTGTGTTGCGTGTAAGTTGATGTGAGAAACATCCACTTTTTGTCAATAATAGATGTACATAAATATCCGCAATGTCAACATACCAGTTAATAACAGGTGTACAGATATATCCATGCTGTAAAAAAGACTGTGTATCTCAACAATATTGTTTGACAATTTCTCATCCAATATTAGGTGTCAAAATACCACCACCACCAAACCCTGCATAATTTCAGATGCCTCATCTTCTGTCACCCTTCTGTGGCTTTGCTCCATGGTCTCTTTACTTATTCTGCCTCCCCAATTCTCAGCCACACCCAGTATCATTCTATCCCAGCACTACAGTCCACAAGCAGCAATCAATACCAAGCTGCCAAGAGGCAACCAATCAGAACAGCACAGCCAAGTCACTTCAGTGGTGTTCAGTAGAGCCGGTTTTGATCCAACACACGCAGGACACCATCTACGCCTGACTACAATACTTGATTTGTGGTGAAACCACTACGCAGAGAGGAAAAGAGCGGGATACACCTGGAGAGAATTGGAAAGGGCAGTCCAGGACAGGGTGCGCTGGCGGATTGTTGTTGATGGCCTTTACTCCAGTGGGAGCTGATGGCTTGAACACCCATGAATGAACACCATGAATAATCATCCATATCCACATGGTGCCCTCACCTTCAACCCACGGCCGTCCCTATGAACTTGCCAACACCTTTTATGTCAACTAACCATACACATGTGAACAAAGTACAAACCACTGTTTCTGTGTGTAAGGAGTTAGTGTGGGACTGAAACAAGAGTGCTTTGATCTATCCTGTGAGCAAAGACGACACAGAGAGTGCTTTGATCTATCCTGTGCACAAAGAAGACTACCTTTGACCTACACTGTGGATAAAGCACAAACCACTGTTAAGGACATACTGTGGGGTAATCTGTGTGGCCTTTATATGATGATGTAAAACAGATTCTAAAAGTATCTGGTCTATGGGTATTATGTTTTCCAGCCTGAAGAACACCCAATAGTTCAGAACATGTTGTGTTTGTTGGCAAATTGTTTTTGTTCCCTTGTTTAGCAACTCAGTAATTCTAGTTTTGATTCAACAGGCTAGTGTCAAGGAAGATTCTGTTACCCATACATATCAGGCTATATAGTCAGGGCAGCTAGAACGGAAAGTCAACAAAAAGCACTGACAGAAAGGAAAATTCTTATGTGTCACAAACAGTCATAAACAAAAAAAAAAACATACAGACATGACTGTAGCGGTTTCTTGTCATCTGTGCGACAATGTTCCAGTTCCAAAGGCTATTCTACTCTTGAATCAATGTTTATCTGTGTTCATGTAATCTGCTCTACTTGCTGTATACAAGTGCAAACCCAACGTAAAGGGGCATTCTTGGAATGACCTGAACATTTTGCAGAAAGTGTCCTTGTTTGTTCTATGTGCCTTGTGTCTGTGCTAGGTGAATGAATACCACAAACTATCCCATCCACACAACATAAATATTTTGAGTACAACATCCATCCCTTGGAATGACACACCATAGACATAGTTCAGGCCGTCACAGCATGAATACTAACCATAGTAATACAACAGCATAAACTATTAAACCACTTGGAAAATTGCATCAGCCATTGTCGAACACTGACAACACTGAATCAAGTGTTACAGTTTTAAAATCAACTTCAAATACCTCCCACACAAAGTCACACAGGCACACATACACAGACGCATACACACATACACAGACATACATGGAAGCAAATAACTGACCCAGGAGAACGATGAGAATGGTGAGGAGGAACTCTTCAGCCAGAGTTACTGTTTGTCTAACACTGTCTTCCTGGCCCACAGTGGGAGTGTCATATTCCGGCCTGCATCAAACACACACACACAGGGCACAGACATCAGACAGGTTTGGGTTAAACATCATGTGGCAATACGTCAGATAGTAAGGAAGAACTATCAAGGAGACCAAGCAGAAAAAAAATTATATAAACAGCATATACACATGGCACATGAAAGACTGTTCTTTCGCCCTGAAGACAATGAGAATTAAAGCAGATATAGTGCTATCACTCCCAAGATAACAATACGGTTAACAAAAATTAATGATGAACTAAATCAGTGTATCAGTGTCTGAGTAACTGACTAAACCAGGCAATGCCTTAAACAGGGATAATTATCAATTAACTACGCTAAACAATGCCTCCAACAGCAATAATCAAAAATTTACTAAACCAGAACTACATCTTCAACAGAGATAATCAACAATTAACTAACGACAATAACAATACCTTCAGACTAAGAATTAACTGAACAGTGATCACCATTAACTATCCCAAGAAAACATCAGTTCTTTCAGTAGTGACACAACAGAGATGGAGTCACCTATTTTTGCTATGGATTCCTAGGAAACCCATGACAGAAAGGGAGTCAGCTATTTCTACAATGGATTCTCAGGAAACCTCGGTGAGAATAGAGAGGGAGTCAGACATTCTTGCAGTGGATTCCTAGGAAAACTGTAACAGAACAGACATGGAGTCAGCTATTCCTGCTGCTTACAGCACGAGATACCAAGCAAGATCTGTGCACCATTTGTAGAAGGCAAGAGAGGCGACAGAGAGAGGACTCACTTCGTCCAGGCGACCAGGCCGTACTTGTTCAGCATGTGGATCAGAAACTCATTGGGTTCCAGCAGCGAGGCAGCAATCTGCAGAAAGCATACCCACTTGGTCACCCTGACAGCCACATCTGAGGGGACTGTGTGTGTGTGTGTGTGTGTGTGTGTGTGTGTGTGTGTGTACTATGTGCCACATGTCATTCCAGCTGAGGCTTCTTTGGAATGTGTTTCCCCACTCAGTCCACTGCTCCCTGCTGGACTGTTTTTTGTATTCTCTTGGCATTCTCTTCTTTCTTCAATTCCTGTTATTACCATGTCTTCTTTCTTTGCCTTCTCCTTAGTCTTTTACACCCCGTTTCTCTTGACCCTGTCTCTGTCAGTTGGTTTGTGCATGTCTATTTCCCTGATCTATGTAGCTGTGTTCAGTGCCTCCTGAATTTTCCATTTCTGTCTGCTTAAATAGCTTTGACTGAACTAATCTCATAACCTTGTTTTTTTTTAGTCCTCACTGCGAGTGTGTGTGTGTGTGCGTGTATATGTTGTGTGTGTGTGCGTGTATATGTGTGTGTGTGTGTGTGTGTGTGTGTGTGTGTGTGTGTGTGCGTGTGTGTGTGTGAGAGAGAGAGAGTGTGCACATGCGAGTATGTGTGTGTGTGTGTGTGTGTGTGTGTGTGTGTGTGTGTGTGTGTGTGTGTGTGTGCACATGTACACGCATGCGTGCATGTATGTTCCCAAGTTTACATGTGTGTACTTTTGTGCATGCATATATGTGCATGTGTGTGTGTGTATATGTATGCATGTGCATGTGCGCACGTGTGCATGCATGCATATGTGTGTACTGCATGCGTGTATGCGTGCTTGCTTGTGTGTGTATGTGTGTGTTCACAGAGATATTTGGGTTGATCAATCTCACCATTCATCAACTTACAAGACTCATTCTTATCATGTCTGCATCCACAGCTATGCAGACCACCACACACATCAGACACAGCCACACACTATACAGAGCATACACAATTAAAATATCCATGTAAGCGCACACACACACACACACACACACACACCACACACACACACACACACACCACCTACACACAATGCTCCTCCTGCAAACACAACACACACACACACACACACACACACACACACACACACACACACACACAGACCAGAGACCTGAAGCATGATGATGTCTTTGTTGTACATTTCTTCCCGGCAGCGTACATTGTGGTAAAAGTAGATCTGAAACATCACACCACGGTCATCATTTCCCCTGACTGACAGTGATCTGTCTCTGACCGATGATGAAGGGCCTAACTGGTCATGACAAATGCCAAAAGTCAGCTCCTAATAGCGCCCCCACATATTGCAAGTTTCAACGCTTGACAGATCCAATCAGTTCTTAAGCCTAACTTGAATGACCCATCACACCTCAAAATTTGTGACATGCATAAGCATGCTAAAGGAAGCAGTGAACTTAACAGCCACATTATTTACTGGTGACAAGCAGCCTTCACCTAGACAAAAGATGCTTCTTACTACCATTAGCAACAGCAACCTTCAGGTCGAAGGGCTACTAGTTTCTAATAAACATCAAAACAAGGACTTGAATGAAAAAAGACAACAGATAACTGAACAGGAAATAACAAAATGTAAGCAATCAAACCATTTCAAAATGAAAATGAAAAAAAAAAAAAGTTAACAATTCTACTGGCATTATTTAATGAGAAACTTGAACAGATGCTAATGTTGACACTCGGGTCTGTGGCTATAAAATTATTCATTTACCAGCCTGTCTGGTTGAAAATATATCACTTACTGATAACTTACATGCATATGAGCACCAGCACACACATTCACCAATGAAAGACTGAACAGTGGACAGGGAGAAAATAGACGTACCTGGTTCAGAAGGGAAAAGCCGTTGCGACGCCACATACCCGCCTGAGTCTGAGCAATCAGTACCTGTACTCGCAGTGCCGGTTCCATCAGCTCTACTATCTCCTGTCGCTTCTGAGAACACACACACACACACACCCATACACACACATTAAAAAACAGAACAATCACCAATCATTTATGAACTCAAATTTAGAAACAGATCTTCGCCTTTTCTCATTTCAGATGAATCCACACAAAACAGTCATGTAAAAAAAAAATCAAACAACAAATATGCTGCATTATCTTCTATACAATGAGACAGTCCACCATCAACTTATCTAGTCATTACCAAAACAGGAGAGTCAGCCCTGTACCACTCTGGCAAAACACTGTCCAATATCAATCACACATTTAACAACTGACAGTTTAAAAAAATATTCCAATTCAGCCTGTAGTAGTAAGTGCAAGCCAGTCTTGCCTGACCCCTAGAGTAAATGAGTGTGTGCAAGTGTGTGTGAGTGAGTGTGTGTGTGAGTGCGTGTGTGTGTGTGTGTGTGTGTGTGTGTTTGTGTGCATGTGTGTGTGTGTGTATGTGTGTGTGTGTGTGTGTGTGTGTGTGTGTGTGTGTGTGTGTGTGTTGTACATGCGTGCACGCACACATCGTGCATGCGTGTATGTAAGAGAGAGAGAGAGAGAGTGAGAGAGAGTGTGTGTGTGTGCACGTGTGTGTGTGCATGCGTGTGTGTGTGTGTTCAAAAGCTATGAAAATCAGTTTTTCAAGAGTTGAAAACTTAAACGTGTCGTTCATATCTCTCTGACAATAACCCCCAAGCTTTAACCATTCCAGATGCTCTGCAAGCCAAACACACAGCAGCACTTTTTCTGCTAAACTGCTAAAATTCCACTGAAGTCAAATGCACAGTTACACTCAAGAACACTATTTTTTCTGTTTTGAATGGGCACAACTGCTTTCACACACACAAGTTTCAAGGACCTCACAGTTGGTCAAATAAATGGGCATCACCATATTGAAGAGACATGCATTCAAGAATTCACAGTTGATGAACCCAAGCTCATATAAAGACACTCTTAAAACAAGGCATCAATGGTAAAAATGAAGGAACTGCAGCAAAACTGTCACAGAAGACTAAGAATTGAGAGTGATTATCCTTTATCATTAAGAAGGTGAAAGGTTAAAGCTCTACAGCTAATAGTCACAAGGACAGTGAACTGATTGAGAGTTACTGTTTGTGGGTATGACAAGATAAATGCAAAGCCCATCTCTCTCTCATCCTCCCTCCTACTACCCTTCCCTGACCTTAATCACGTTCCTATTTTACTGTTGGGTGGACAGAGAGGGTTTTAAACACAGAAAAAGATCTGATCCCGCAAGTGAGTTAGAACTCTGACTGTCCGGCTTCTTGGCAATTTGCTCAATTCCTATGAATACAGTGAAGAAAAAAGTAAATAAAAAATGTTAGAAAAAATGAGTCCAACATGTTCTCAGTAGTACATAAATCCCACAAAACACCTCTCATATGACTCAATCAAGCTAAACCTCAAAACTCACATCTCTGATTTGACTCAATTGAGCTAAACCTCAAAACTCACAAACTTAAAAAGAAACATCACATCATCATACACAAAAAAGATGACTAACTCACGAGCTCAAATGATACTGACCGAAATTTTCAGTTCTGGAGAGTCCAATCTCAGTTCATGGTTGTCTAAATGGATGTACAATGCTGAAAATACAAGAAATCACAGGTGATACGACATTGCTGCGGTTAGCTGGAATTAGTGCACGCCACACACACACACACACACACACACACACACACACACACACACACACACAGACTGTCACATTCATTTCAGTTGTACTGACAGTCACACAAGCTTGCGAAAACACTAACATTCTTTGATATTACAAAAATACATCAGAACATTCTATACTGACATGTTAGCACATCAATATATATCGAGAAATGTTCCTTGACAGCAAATAAGCATGCTCTTCAATATCTGTGGGAATATTCGTTGTTGATGTGAAAGTACTATAATGGCTGTGAGAAGACTAAGACGGCTCGCATATGTGTACTTCAATGGCGCTGAGAACATTCTGATGATGACATGTACTTCAAGGCCCCAAGAACATTCTGATTGTTGACGCATATCTGCTTCAATGGCTCTGAGACATGTTCCCATTTCAATGACACCAAGAAAATTCTGACTGTCGATGTGTCTGTAAGTCAATGGCTGTGAGAAAACTCTTACTGCTGAATTTCAGTGGGTGTGTGAATGTTCTTTGACTGTTGACATGTACAAACTTCAATGACCCTGAAAACATTCTGGCCACTGACTCATAAGTACTTCCATGGCTGTGAGAACATTCTGACTGTTGACATGTATCTAGTTTAATGGCTGCAAGGAAATTCTGACCATTGGCATGTGCATACTTCAAAGGCCCCAGAACACTGATTGTTGCCATGTATGTACTTCAGTGGCTGTGGTAACATTCTGCCTTTCGACATGTACATGCTTCAACAGCTGTGATAACAATGTGACTGTTGACATGTATGTATTTCAATGGCTTCAAAAGTCTGATTTTGATCAATGCCTTGTATACTGAACCAGAAGCATATGGGAAAGTAGAAAAGAAGAGACGAGAGAAGCGAGGAGAGCAGAAGAAAGAAGAGGAGCAAAGAGACAAGAGAGGAGAAGAGAAACTCAGTAATGAGAGGACAGGAGAGCTGGTAGACACTGACAGGCCAGGAAGCGAGAGATGGCAGGTGGATGGACACAGGCTGCACGCTGACATCGTATCGTACTTCACACACTTGGCCGAGTGCCCAGCCACTGTGAACATCACCATCACAATCATATCGACACCGTCATCACCCTCATAGACACTGTAACTATCATTGTCAAAATCACCTCATTCACCACCTTTATCAATTCTTCACGGTCAGCATCATATCACCATTGTCCATCATCAACATTATCAATGTCACCATCATTATCACCACTGTCCTTATCTTCATCACCATCATCACTGTTACTGTCAGCATCATTGTCAATACTGTCATCAACTTCATCGTCATCATCACAGTCACCAAAGCATCATCACTTCATCTTTAGCACTGAAAATGTCTATCCAACCAGTAATACAGGTTTATGTGTGTAGGTGGGGAGGGAGAGTAGAGGGGAAAGTGCAGGATGATACCAATAACAAGGATGTTCACTACCTCAGCATCATCTTTATCACCCTTTTCCTCATCAATCATCATGGAAAAAAAACATCAAATTCTGCAGCCCTTTATGCCCTGCCCTCATGAATTTCCCTTAAGTTATACAGCTCTACTTCGTAATACAACTCTTATAAAAAGCAACTCATGATATAATGCAATTCTTTCCCCCAACCCCCCATCTCCCCACTTTCCCTCCTCCCTAAAGAAATTACTAGCGCACCATTTTCAGATTACTGGGATACAGTCCATACTGTAATCCTCTCTACATCCCATGGAGTGAAAAAAATATAACAAAAACAGGTGAAAGGGCAGGGGGAAAAAAACCCATACAAACAGTGAAAGACAGTACACAGGGCAGAGTCAACATGAAGGACCAGAGGAAATGCTGGCACAGAATTTCCATGTGACATGGATACATTTCATACTGTCTCCTCCTCCCCCCCCCCCCCCACCCCCCCCCCCCCTCCCCCCCCAATCTCTCCTTCCAACCACCAGAAAGGATGTCTGAATGCAGACTGACAGCATAGGATCTGACTCTACATCAGTCCTGTCAAGTATGACCTGACACTACGATGTACAATAAGACCTGACCCTAATGCAGGCTTGTGAAAATAGAACTGACCATAATCAAGACTTTAAACAATAATCTGTCATTAATGAATCACATTTGTAAAACAGATATTCAACCATAATAAAGTTTCACACAATAGAATCTGACCTTAAATACAATTCAATCTAAATCTGACCTGTGAGATCTGATCCAAATTCACACTTTTCCGAACAATATCTTATCTTAAATCAGACTTGTGAAATAAGATCTGACCACAATCAGGCTTGTAAAATGAACCTTGATCCTATATCAGACTTGTTAAACTACATTTGATCCTACATATGAAATGGAAAACATAAAACTGACCACAATCAGACTTCAAACATGTGATCTGACCCAAAATCAAACTTGTCAAATGACATCTGACCCACAATCAGGCTTGTCAAATGATATCTGACCCACAATTTATCAGATGACATTTGACCCACAATCAAGACTTCTGACATTTGACCCACAATAAGACTTGTCAAATGAGAGTAAACCCACAGTCTGACTTGTTAAACGTGATCCTACAATCAGACATGTAAAAAGAGATGTCATACTAAGCCAGCTACGTCCATGCAGTGTGGTTCAGGGACCAACTCACCAGTGTTTTCTCTTTGTCCATTTTCTCCCGACACTGGTACAGACTGTCCACTGTCTCCTTGTAGGCCTCTATCAGTAGATGGCGCTGTGAAAATACAATCATAATCATCATCATCATTACCATCACTGTCGCCACAATCATTGTCACCATCATTATCATCCTCATCATTATAACTGGTGTAGGCTGTCCACTGTTTTCTTGTCAGCCTTTGTCAATAGACAGCACTGTCACAACACAGTCATCTTCACACCTGTTTACCCTTAAACTGCTAATAATTTACTTTTCAAAAAAAAAAATGACAGTGTTTTCAATAAAAATTGTGTGCAAATCTCCATAATTTTTGTAAAAGCAGGCAGGCGTTTTTTGTTTTTTTTTTTTTTTCTTACCTGCCATCACACATCAATGTTTAGACACAGAGGGAGATCCGATCTTCACGATCTTCTCCTTGAACTTGCAATTACTACAGTTTAATGGTTTCTTTTAACAAAAATTACGATCAAACTTTGATTTATCAGCACATTTGGCACCAAATCATGCACTCTCGCCAGTTTTTTTTCCTGATATTTCAGGACCAGTTCATGTGTATCGGCAGACACAGCCAGACACAATTTTGCGTACAAAAGTTTGCTGGAGTTGTTGTTCTTTGATCAAACTGACACAGCAAGACATCATCATCATTACATTCTACAAGTTTATTACCACTCAAGAATTTCATATCCATATTTTGTTTTTGACTGTGGGTTTTTCTTTTTCTTTTTGAAGTTCATCATTTTCACCCTGTTTCTGCCAAGCATGTGTACAAAATACAGCAAAATCATATGGGTAAACAGGTCTGTATTTTCTTCATCATCCTTGCTGTCATCGTCACCATCATCATCGTCATCATCATTAACATCATTACCATGAGTACAGACTGTCCACCATCTCCTTTTAAGCTTCCATCAACTGATTGCACTATCACAACACAGTTGTCATCATCATCATTATTGTCTTTGTCACCATCATCATCAACATCGTCATTATCACTACCATCATAATCATCATCACTGGTACAGACTGTCCAATGTCTCCTTGTAAGCCTCAGTCAAAGTATGGCACTGTCACAACATAGTCATCATCATCATCATCATCAAGTCATCATGAATACAACAATTAGGAGTAGCAGCACTAACAAACTGTTCATTATCTATGTGTGTACTATGTGGTGTAAAATGTGTGTAGTGTGTAGCATGGAGTATGTAAGAAGTGGCATGTGTATTACCAAGACTCATATAGACAAAGAGCACCAGAATATCAGTAAAGTCTGATAATAAAGACCACCAGCCTGTACTCCTGTGTGATGTGTAGAGTGTGGCATGTAGTGTGCTGTGCGTAATGTGTAGCATGTGATATATACAGACCTGTCAACCCTCCATCACACTTGAGAGAGAAATATTTTCAAACAACAGAGGGGAATACATATAAGTAGAGAGGCATACACAGCCAGCTTTAACATTTAAAAAAAAACATTCACTTTTTGGTGCCGGCTGCATTTCGTTTTCCATTTCTGTATATGTCTCTATACCTGTGGTAGCATTGGCCCTCTGAAGACTATATTCACCTCTTCGATAAACTGTCACTCATTTCACTTTTGAAACAGGGACCCTTCTTATACTTCAGGGCCATCAATGCCTCTGTGGTGTCTTGGCCATGGAAGACAGGAAATCAGTCAAGATTTTGCCAGTCTCATATAATGCTGGACATCCATACAAACTCCGTGCAGAATCTTAAAGTCTAAGAGGCAGACTGTACATTGAACATGATGTATACGAACACCCATCTGAACAATACATGGATACTTTTCTTTTACTCCTTACGTGAAACGTTTGATTAATTCTTTCTATTTCTGGCTCAGGGCTACGCAAATCAGATTCATGTTTCACCCCAACGGCAGTGGCAAATGGGAGTGTACAGAAATTGCAGACTGGAAACCTTGGCTAAAATTCTACACTGGCTAAGTACACAGCAGTTGTACTGCTATGTACTCTGAATGATTACATGACTTTTTTTGTCTTTTTTTTCTTAAGCCAGTGAAATTTTAGGATTTGAGCGAAACAGAGGAATAAATTGAATCCCAGCAAGATGCATTCAACCAAAAACAGAAGGGTTGGCAAGTCTGTATGTTGTCACAGAAACACCAGTCAGCACAGAGAGCCAGATTGTCCTCCCATGCGGTGTGTCATGTGACATGTGTGTCATTATGAAGTATGTAGTATGCAATTCATGTTGTTCATAGCCCAGCTGACTATGCGGGACCATATCAGGGATGAGTGTGTAGTATGTGGAGTGTGTATAGTGGGTGATGTGTAGCGATGACTTACATCAAAGGCATACGAGACCTTCCTACATTTGTAGGCTATAGTGTGTGGTATGCATAATGTGTAGTGCGTAGAGGCAATTCACAATGGTGGTACAGAAGTCAGTGAACAGCACTATCTGTTCTCCTTTTAGGTCTTTGTGTAGTATTTGTAGAATGAAGTTTACAGCATTTAGAGGCAACACACTGAAAGCACACCAGTCAGCTAACATCACCAAACTGTCTTCCAGTTGTATGTGTAGTGTGCAGTGTGTGGTCTACAGACAGTGTAGTGTGTGGTGTGCAGAAGCAACTCACATCGGATGCACACCAGTCAGTGAAAGGCATCAGACTGTCCTCCTGCCTGTCTAGTGTGCCATGTACAGTATGTAGCGTCGGGTGTTGAGGTAACTCATATCAATTGTACATAAGCCAGCAAACAGAACCAGACTGCCTTCCTGTTGCTACCATACTGTACTGTGTGTGGTGTGTAGAGGCAACTCACATCAGACATACACCATCAGTGAATATCCAACAGACTGTCCTCCAGTTACCTGTGTAGTGTGCAGTACGTAGTATGTGGTGTGTGGTGTGTAGAGGCAACTCACATCAGAGGCACACCGCTGTCAGTCAGCTCTGTCAGGCCGAAGTTTTGTGGCAAATGCAGTCATAAGATAGTCACGTGACGCCCACCCTACTCCCGCCTACGGAAGATGCCGAAGATTGTGTACTGTCCCGTCATTCAACGAGGCCTGCGCGCAAGGCAACCCCAGGGAACCTTGGCGCTAGCGGGGAAGGTAGGGCGGGCATTAGAGTCTGACATGGTAAGTATACTTAGCCAAACAGGGAGTATAATACAAACTCCCCATTTGGCGTCGTATACTATACCATGTCAGACCATAGCAGAATTTAAAGGAATAGGAGGAGGAGGGCTGAGCGCCCTAATGGTTCCTGGGTTAACTGTTATGGCTGCATTGGCCGCCACAAATGAAACCCCTTTAGAACCATCAGCCCTGGTCATGCGGATGTCCCTTAGATAAATAAAAGTTTATGAAAGGGTTCTCCGAACGCCAGTAGGCTGCCTCCAGGAGATGGCGCACGGGGACAGAGTGCTGGAACGCTGTGGACGTGGCCAGCGCTCTGACCTCGTGGGCTCGAGGGGAAAGGGCTGGGAGGTCTTTGTGGGCTGGGCATAGGCAGATTTGATAGTATTGGATAGCCACCTAGAAATCGAGCCCGCCGAGATGTCTTTCTTGCTGATGGGTAGATGGAAATAAGGAGGCTTCTCTGAGGAACGCCTGGGGCGGGAACGCTCCCAGGGAGGCGGGGAACAGGTCCATGTCCCCGCCCCTAGTATCTGAGGCACCTAGCAGGGACACAGGTCCATGTCCCCGCCGCCTTCGCTGCCTAGATATCCGCTAGGGAGCGGATAACCAGGGAAGGAGAGGACGTGCCTGGTTCCTGGTTCTTCGCTAAGAACCGGCAGGAACTTAAGCGAGACCGAGCCGTCTCTGTGAAAGGCAATGTCCCGAGGGTCACCACTGAGGGCATGAATCCCACTTCTTCTCCTGGCTGAGGCCAGGAGAGAAGGAAGGTGGTCTTGAAGGAGAGAATGTCAAAGGGAATAGCGCGGAGGGGCTCGAAAGGGGGTTTTCTGAGGGAGTCAAGAACCAGAAAGAGGTCCCACATGGGAGCGCGCCTAGGGGACTGAGCTTCCCGTAGGGCCACCCCCCGAGATAGTTGTCTGAGAAGTCATTGTCGAATGATGGGCCGCCCAACCCACTGACGGATGGTGGTGCATACGGCCGATCTGTAGCCCCCCGAATGGAACTAGCAGAGGGCTTTCGAGAGGACGAAAGATGGGATAGGAAATTGCCTATCTGGATGTTGGAGGGGAGGAGGTAGGGGACCGAGTTAGAGCCGTGCACCATGTGACCATCTCTCCCCATCGGTAATTGTAGAGGGACTCGGTGCTGGTCCTACGCGAGGCCAAGGCCAAGTCCCGTAATCACTGCGATGCCCCCGCTTTCTGTCAGGGTATCTAGGACAGACCGGGGTCTGTCCGCGGGGGAGGCGGGGACCGGTGGTCGCAATTTGGTTGGCATATCAGCCAAGCGTGTAGGCGAAGCATCTGGGGGGTGGAGTGAGGGAGGCCCGAGCGAGGTTGTCTGAGCAAGTCCCACCGAGGGGCTAGCTGGAGAGGGGGACGTGAGTTAGGGACCTGAGGTCTGGGAACCACAACTGGGCCGGCCACCACGGGGTTATAAGGATGAGTTTGGGTCTCTCTCCAGCCTGGCCTTCCTGATCACTTTGTGAAGTATTGGGAAGGGGGAAAGGTGTACGCGATGAGTCCCGTCCAGGGGAGGGAGAGCGCATCGACTGCGTACGCTCGGAGATCCAGGACGGGAGAGACATACATGGGAAGGCGATGGTTGAAGCGGGTCGCCAAGAGGTCGACCATGGGCTTGAACCAGTGCTCCCATACTGTGGTTAGCGTCAGCTTGTTCAGGGTCCACTCTGTGTGCAGAAGGATCCCTGAGCGGCTGAGAGAGTCTGCCAGGATGTTGCGTGTCCCTGCTGTATGTCTCGCACGGAGGGTGGTTCCCCGTGCGTGGCACCAGCGAAGGAGGGCCTCTGTCCGTAGGAGAGGCCGATGGAGTGAGCCCCCCCCCCCCCCCCCCCCCCCCCCCCCCTTTGTTGATGTAATGGGCTACCAACGTGTTGTCCGTGAGGAGGAGAACCAGTTGGGCGAGATTAGGTGTTGGAAGTGGAGGAAGGCCAGCCTGACCGCTTCCAATTCTAATATCTTGATGTGGAGGCGTGCCATCTGTGCGTCCCACACCCCCGAGGCATGACTGTCCCCCAAGTGGGCCCCCCAGCCCGAGTTGGAGGCGTCCGTGTACAGTTTGGACTGAGTTGGGAAGAGATTGGAACGCCGGTGGTCAAAGTGGACGGATTGTCTTAAAAACAACGTCGTCGACAAGATTCGAACCTGTGCGGGGAGACCCCAATAGATTTCTAGTCTATCGCCTTAACCACTCGGCCACGAAGACCCGTAGCCATTCGTCCGTGGCGCCAGAGAACCAGTGGCCGTGGGGAATGGTCAGGGCCCAGCGGTCCGAGGTCTGGGACCGCCGACGACGGAACTCCCTCTCTGCAGCTGGGGTTTGGGGACCCGACCTAGCGGATGAGGGCTGAAAGGGACTTCATCATCCCTAAGAGGCGAAAGAAGAGGTCCACTATCCCAGCGGACCTCTCTGGGGACGGGGCGACCTTCATGGCAATCGTGTCGAAACTCATGCCCAGGAAAGAACCTCTGACTGGGGATGAGTTTCGCATTTGAGGGGTTGGTTACAAAACCCAGGGTGGAACAGAGCCTGAGGAGGCGCGTGGTGTGGGCTCAGCACTGAGCCCGGGAGGAGGCCAGGACAAGCCAGTCGTCGAGGTACACCAGGAGGCGCATGTCCTCCTGTCTGGCTAGGGCGGCCATCTCCTTGACAACCTTCGTGAAGAGGAAGGGTGCCAGGAGAGACCAAAGGGGAGCTTTGAACCGGAACACCCGACCCTGCCAGACGAACCGGAGGTAACGTCTGTGAGCCGGGTAAAGAGGATCTGGAAGTACGCATCCTTCAGATCTATGGAGGTGGCCCAATCTAGGTGGTGGATGGAGTCCCTGATCTGGGAGGGCGGGAGAGAGAGGTCGAGGATGGGCCTCCATCTCCCCGAGGGTTTGGGGATCACGAACAGTGTGGTAAAACCCGGGGTTGGGCCTGGTGGGCGGGTTGTTCCTGTTCCGTGCCCACCGCGGGTGTGTCCCCTAGTCACTGGAGAGGGCGTGCCTGTTGGCCGAACCGAAAATGGAGTTGCTGGCGAGGTTTCGATTTCGACCTCTGCGAATCTAGAGGGCGCTTAGCCGGCCCGGCGTTGGGAGATGGGGCTTGTCGTCGGGGATACGGTGTGGGCCCGATGGACCTGGGGTAAGACCAATAGGGGGGCCTGGAAGGGCGTGGCTGAGGCCGGGGGCAAAGGACGCCGCCTGCATGCGTTTCTCGACCGAAAGGGACATATCCGAGGTGGAGTACTCGCCAAAGTGCGAGTGATCCTGGCCCGGGACACACCGAAGGGAAGCCTGAGTGCCGGGGAGTGAAGAGCGTGAAAGCACCGCGTTTCTGGCCACTAGCAGGCAATAGAAGTGGCTTGTTGCTGCGCTGTCCGCCGCAGCCGACAAGTGATGCGATATCCTGTTGACTAGGTGTCGCATAAAGGATCGCTGAATAAGCGAGATTCGTCCTCATGGTGTGGTTCGGAGGTATGTCCGAAGGCACTGGGACGGCGCCGTCATCCCCAGGCCAGAGTACCTCCGCCCTCTGCAAGAGCATGGTAAGGTAGGCATGCCCTGCAATGATGTGTAAGATGCCCATCCGGGCTACTCGGTCCCAGTCCTTTAATGCTTTAAAGGAGATGGTGCCCGAAGTAGGGGGGCCCGGTTGGGCATCAGGCGACAATCAGACTGGGAGATGGCCCACTCCCTGGTCGCCGGATTGTCTGCAAAGAGGGAGGTCACTGGGTGCTTCCTGCGGGTCCCGAGGAGGGAGCCGAAGGGGGTCGCATTGGGCGCCGGGGGAAAGGTCTTGACCCGGCGGGGGGACGGCGTCTGCACCCCTGGCGCGGATTGCCGGACTCTCCCACAGCGAAGTGAGGGACTGAGGAGCGACGAGCCTGAGTTTGCGTTGGGCTGGGGGCGGCCCGACGATGTCAGGGAAGGCCAAGATATCGGCAGAGGGAGGGGCTTCCCTCGACTCCAAGTCCGGTCGAAACCGGTCAATGGTGCGGATATCGTAAAGGGATGAGAAGAGGTCCTCATCGTCGTCGTCCTCCGGGTGTGGGGAGTCGAATTCCTGGAAGGTAGGTCCTCCTCAGGGGCATCTGCGCGGGTGCGTGAGGGTCCCGCCCTCGTTGGGTGGTGGCGGGGGGGGGGGGGCGGGGGGGGCGTGGCTCTGTGCTGGCTCTGTGCTCGGCAGACGGGCTAGGGTGGGAGAGCCCGGACTGCCGATCGGAGCGCCCGAGGTGGAGACCAAGGTCGACCCAGGTCTGTGAGATTGGGTGCCACAAGCGACCATATAGCTGTTCCGGTTGGGAGTGGGTAAAGTCACTGGTCTCTCTCGGGGGCATAGAGCCACTGGTCCCCGGGGAGATAAGCGGGCTGTGGCGGCCCAGGGTACTGTGCAGGGACTCCCCGGGGACCGGGGTAACCTTGAGCAGCAGAGGGGGGGTAGTGTTCGACCATGGTATGTCGTCCCCCCCCCCCCCGGAGTGCGCTGGGACCCCAGGGAATAGGGCCGGTTACCCGTGGTCCCGCTGGTAGATCCTCCCCCCGGAGGAACGGGACCGAGGACGTTGCCCAAAAGGGGGGCCGAGTAGGTCGGACCCCCCAGCGTCCTGAACCCCTAGGGGAACCTGCGACGGGCGAGCGGGGAGATCGGCCGTCCTTGTGTATGTTCACAACCGGTGGAGGCACTCACTCGGTGTTCCCACGCCCAGTTATGGTCATGTGCATGGTCTTGCCATGACGTGGCCATAAAACTGCGTCCGGAGATAACGGGACGCTCCTCGTGCAGGGGTGTTGGCTGCACCTGTGCACGGTGGGGAAGAGCGTCGTGAGACGGCGAGTCCAGATGGGGGGGGGGAGACGTGGACCCGCGCGTCTCATAAATGCGAGTGACGGGTGGAGGTTCCAGTCCAAAACCGTCACCCGTGCCTGTCCGCGCCTCGGCAAAGGTCCCCGGGGGCCGAGGGTCGCGTGACTGGGCATAGTAAACGGATGTCTGACTATGCGCCGGAAAGCTAGAAGGCAGGGTGGCTGGAGGAGAAGCGGAATCCCGCTTGGATGCTTAGACTTGAGTGGATCCCTTAAGGGGGGCCTTGCCCTTTGATTTTCTGGGCAGGGTGAACGATAAGCATTTGGAAATAGCAGCCAATTTGCTAGTAGCTTTCGAACGCAACGGTCGTGCGTCCGGCGGTCGGGTAGAGGAGGGAAAGTCCCGCGTCCCCTTCGCGGGAAGGTCGTCTCCAACTACCGCGGCCGTCCGTTCCCCCGCGGGAAACGGTCTGCTCGGAGTTGGAACCAACTCGTTGGTCCTCCGGGAAAGCGAGCGAACTCTGAACGTCAGAGCTGCTCGGCCCAACCGAGTCCTTCACCATTTTGGGCAATGGCGCCGAGCAAAACCGGAGCACACGATCGTTAACACGACGGTCGATCGAGGAGGGTACAGGTCGATCGACCGTGCGCACACAATAGCAATATAACACAATGGAATATAAAAGTAAACAAGCTCGCACAGTGTCAGAAAACGCAGTAGCGATGAACGAAACCGTGCGTGTGAGCAACGGCAGTGGCGTGAACCAAAAGTGCTGAGTAACGCCACGTGTAACAGCAATGCCGAAGGGCGATGCGATCGCCACGCACACGAAGCCGATCGAAAAAAAAATGCGCAAATGAATGGGAGGGTGTAAACAAGTGTAGGAAGCAAATTCCGAACGACAAACCACGTGTAATAGCGTGGGCTAGAAAGCTGGTGCGACAAGGAATGAAGACCGGCGCAAAACAAGATGGCGACGAAACCGACCCGCGATCGTCGCAGCAGATGAGATAGTGGAATCGTGGTACAAGTAACGGCGAGATAGAAATCGGAATTTAGGGCGAAAAGGCCGTAAAGGCGAGTGAGAATGCAAGGCCGATGGACAAAGGGAGGCAGAGAAAACGCGATGGACGTGGCGATGGAAAATGTTGATCAACCTCGAACCGGTTACGCAAATAGACAAGAAACCGGGAGCACCACGATCGCGAGAAAATTTCCGTAAATAAGGTTAGAATGCTAGCCCATCCGATAACCTCACACGTCACGATATAAGCGGAAGCCACAGATAAATGAGTACAGAGTGCAAACACAGCAATCTTTACACAAAGGCAAAGTATAGGTGAGACACAGAGCACAAGACTTATCTTGCTTGGGCGACAGGCCGAAGTAGAATGACGGACAGTACACAATCTTCGGCATCTTCCGTAGGCGGGAGTAGGGTGGGGGCGTCACGTGACTATCTTATGACTGCATTTGCCACAAAACTTCGGCCTGACAGAGCTGACTGACAGCCGTTTAATGCAAGAAAAACGAAAAACAGTGACCACATATGATTTAGGTACACAGAAATGAGGCTCCAAGACACAAAGGCTCACATCTGATTTAGATCTATTAAAGTTGATGGGAGCCTTGAACTTTGCTCATTTTCCACACTGTCAAGAGGATAGTTTTGCTTGTTTGTTGAATAGGAAAATACTGCTTTCTATTTCTTTTGTCTTTTTTTTCCAGTGGTAACAGGCTCAGATCTACAATATAAAAAAAATGCAAAGACAGCTGACTGAAGTGATGTCTATTAGAGAATGAAGAGCAAGCATCTCTGAACTACAGTCAGAACCAAAAGAGTATGATGTAGACTTACTGTGACATAAAATACTGATTACAAACTGCCATTACACACAACCATGGATGTGGAATTTGAATTGACTGTGTTGCATATGCTACTGAATTAAATGTTAATTATTTTTTATTCCATTGCAGCCTCAGTTCTTTATGCAGCTGCCAGTTGCAGCAAAATAGATCCATCCCTGGGACCAGCAGTTAAAAATAATTTCATTGTTCTACTTCTGCAAACAGTATTTTACCATGAATTACAGATTAATGGGATCACTGCTAAACACCAGGCAAACAATTAAACAGAGATTATTATTTGGAAATGAACAAATAAAAACAGATGAAGGCTTCGACTAAATTATCCTGTTTGCTAATTATTTTGATAAGTGTAAAATTATTTAGATGAAACCTAATCCCCAATACTTTTTGAATGAGCTAAAGAACAAATATAAAATCAAAAAAAAAAACATATGCACTGCATGGAAATACGACTCACAGAATTTTGTAAAAAGTAGTGTCCATATCAGTAACTTGTGAAATGTAACAGATAAAAATAATGATTTGCGGATATGTTCATGCCTTCCTAATATTCTAATATCACAGATTGTTGTATATTTGTGAACTTGATTGGATTATTGAACAGTTGGATGTGTTGATGCATTGTGCCTTTAATTAGTGGACAGGGTGCTTTGCCTTTAATTTTTGTAATTATGAATCAGTTAATGTTTTTTTGCATGTAATTGCACAAAAAAAAAAATTTAAAAAAAAAAAAAAAAAAAAAAAAAAGAAATAAAGAGACAGGCAAGTACAATCTACCATGACCTCTGACCTGGTTACAGAATTAAAACAAGCACAATCTCGTGACTGACCACCATCCTGACCACTTGAACACACGAGTATCAAGAGCAGCAGCCTTCCGAAGTATGGCCTGAAGCGTGCTATGATTCATAAGGACGGTTCTTGTTGTAAACAAGACTGTCTATACTAGTGCAGACTGTTACAAGTAGACGAGAACAGTCTAGTTTCAGGCGAGATTAGGGACATGGAAGAGAGTGAGGCAAATAAGGAGACGGTGGGTGATAACACTGCATGAGAGTGGCTGACTGTGGATAAGCCAAAGAGGAATGTCAGTCACATGCCTGATTATTCCAGTGAGCAGGACAGCGTGAAGGACTTAACAAATTTTTCCCGCAAGGACTCTATGTTTGTCCACACTGAGTCGACTGCATGGAACAGCGAGACTGAAGCTCTACATATGTTTCCTGAGGACTCCATGTCCATCTGTACTGACTCGTGTGCTTACAACAGCATAAATTTACATGTTTTTGTAGATTCCATCTTTGTCCCCGCCAACTAAAGTGCATGGAACAGGGTGATTGAAGCCTTACGTACGTTCTTGTGGATTTTCCCCACTGACCTGCATCATCCGCAGGAGGTCCAGCATGGAGCGGAATCCTTCAGGAAGCTGTTACGTAGATCATCTGTCCACTCTGAGGCCTCAGTGGGCTTGCACAGTAGAGTATATCTGACACACAGATACATACAGATGACTTGCCTAACATACAGAGCTAATCCATATCACACACACACACACACACACACACACACACACACACACACACACACATGGCATGTGTGTGACATACATGGTAAGCTGACACATCTCTTCTACACACACATTCACACATACTACTAAAACACACAAGTATTATCTGTCTGCAAGAAATAACTCCATTTTGTTAGTCACTTTACAATAGAAATAAAGTTTCACCAACAGATGAATCTGTCATTACAGACAAGTCTGATCTGTTTTCTCATTGGCTTGATACATCTGACATGCAAACATGTCCATAATTGTTACTTCGTTAGCATACCAGTTTTTCAAACTCAAAAATGTATAATTGCTAATTCACTAGCATTTACACATGTCACTTCCTTTGACTCTCATCATCAAGAATATCATGGACATAGAGTAGGACACTGACACATGAAGTCATTAACAGACCCAATCTTGGCACTCACTTCAAATCATACAGCATGTAGGACGCTCGCTTGAAGTTGGCACTGCGGTCGTTGCGTTCAAATGACAACTTCCCTTTGTCTGTCACACAAAGTCTTCCGTGACATGATTCATTGGTGTACATTCAACAAGGCTTCATTCTGAGCAAAGGACACAGACTTTACAAACTTTTCACAATTTTTAAGACTGAACTGAACTGAATTTCACAACTAAATATTTATCAAAGGCTGCTGTGTCACACCAAATCCAAACATGCTTTGTGCAGTACATGTGTTCAAAGAACGCTGTTAAAACTACATTTGGCATAGTGCAGCTCTACTTTTAACAAAACGACAAAATAACAACATGCCATTTCCTTGTTCTCTAAAAACAAGTCAAAAAATGCTGACTGACACCGATTGAACTGCTCATTTTTGTTGTCTTTTCATTCTACTCAAACCTAGATCCTTCACTGTGGAACAACTCTCTTCACCTCAACTCCTCTCCTTCAGTCTCTATCCCCCCTCCCCGCCTCTATCCAACCCATTCGCCCTTCCCTCCTCCCTCTCCCCTTCCAGCCAGCCTCCCCTCTCCTCATGGGCTCTTCAGCCATGTGGCAGCACTCACCATTCTGCTTCTCCTGGCAGGTCTTCATGAAGGTCTTCAGGATGACAGAGATCAGGTCGTGCTGCGCTATCAACATGCGTGCCTGAAAAACAGCACCAACCCACTTCTGTCAGTACCTCTGTTGGCATTTATGTCTTCATTAGTCAAAAACACTAATGTCATTACTTATGTCTTCACTTCTGTTGTCACTTCCATTTGTCAACACTTTTATTACCTGGCTATTCACAACTGTCATCATTTTTGCTTTCACTTCTGTCTTCACTTCTGTGTTCCTTTCCATTGTCACTTCTGTCATTGCTTCTGTCATCGTTTTCTGTTCTGCCATCATTTTTGTCATCATTTGCATCATCACTTCTGTCACCATTTCAGTCTTCACTTCCGTTTTTCATTTCTGTCATCATGTCTATCATACTTTCTATCATCACTTCTGTCACCATTTCTGTCTTCACTTCTGTTTTTACTACTGTCATTATTTCTATCATAATTTCTGCTTCATGTTTGTCATCACTTCTTCTTTCTTCGTTTCTGTCATTATTTAGGTTCTTCACTTCTGTCATCACTTTTGTCATCACTCTGTCTTTATTTCTGTCATCACTTCAATCATTATCTCTGCTATTACTTGTCATCATTTCTTTTTGGTTATCATTTCTGTCATCACTTCCATGATAACTTCTGTCATCACTTCTCTGAGTTCTGTCTTCACTTTTGTCTTCATTGTCAACACTCATGTCATTAATTGTGTCTCCAGTTCTTTCATCACTTCTGTCTTTACTTCAGTCATCTTTTCTGTTTTAATTTCCATCATCGTTTCGGTCATCTTTTCATTTCCATCATCCCTTCAGTCATCTTTTCATTTCCATCATCCCTTCAGTCATCTTTTCATTTCCATCATCCCTTCGGTGATCTTTTCATTTCCATCATCCCTCCCAGTCATTTTTTCATTTCCATCATCCCTTCAGTCATCTTTTTCATTTCCATCATCCCTTCAGTCATCATCCCTCCAGTCATTTTTTTTCATTTCCATCATCCCTTCAGTCATCTTTTTCATTTCCATCATCCCTTCAGTCATCTTTTCTTCTTCATTTCCATCATCACTTTTGTCATCTTTCTGTCCTCATTTCTATCATTATTTTCATCGTCCTTTCGGTCATTTCTTCTGTTCTGTCATCCTTCTGTCACCATCAGTGTTATCATTTCTGATTTCACTTCTGTCATCATTTCTATCTTCACTTCTGTCATCACTTGTGTTTTCATTTCTGTCATCACTTCTTTCACCATTTCTTTCGAGTCTTCTGTCAACATTTCTGTGCTCATTTTGAGTCATCATTTGTCTTCATTTCTGTCATCACTTCTGTCATCATTTTTCTGTTACTACTCCTGTTACCGTTTCTGCCTTTCACTTTCAGTGTTTGTTTTCACTTCATTCTTCAATTCTGTTATCCCTTTGTCATCATTTCTGTGCCTTCACTTTTGTCATCTCTTGTCCTTATTTCCGATTCTGCCGTCACTTCTGTCATCAGTGCTGACATTACTCCTATCATCATGTGCTACATCATACCTTACATCTGTACTGTGATCGTTGACATCATCATCCAACGCTTTCTTTCTACAATAAATCTTAGATACCAACAGAGATGTAGAGGGGGGATAAGTATCTTTGCCTTTGAACTATCCAAGTTCCATTATACATCAAAGACATTCACTGCTTCCTGCTACCTCACTGGCTCTCTGTCTGCCTCCTGTTCACAGCTTGGCTGTTTGCTAGACAAACTTCGCCACCGATGCTGTCGAGCCCTCAAGTCTGAAGCGCACACACAGCAGTTCACACAACCACACAAATGTTACATGCAGGCAGCAGGCTGACCTCACAATACAGTGGACAGCAACAAGCTGGTATATGTGGTTACCTGAGAGGGCAGCCCAGCCAACTGAACAATTCCCTCACAGACACACACTGACTGCGGTGCCCACAGGTCTTTAGTGACCTCTGTGAGCAAATGGGACTCCAACAAAGGTAGAAACATAAGATATTTATCCTGTCCCCTTGACATCTGTGGTACTAGCTACTCATGCACTGTTTCTACCACTAACACACCGTCATATGAGTATTGTCAATAATGGATCACAGGTACTAACTAATTATACACTGTCATACAAGCACTGTCCACAACAGACGATAGCTACTAATCACTCATACACTGTTGTATGAACATTCTCTACAACAGACCATAGATACTAGCCACTCATACATAGATCAGTACTGTCTACGATGGCCTGTAGATACTTGTTACTCTTATGTGTTAAAAGAACACTGTCTTCAAACCTGAGTTTTTAGCAAGTCACATACTGTTATATCAAAATTGTGTACAACCAACCATAAATACTTGCCACTCACATACAGTTATAAAGAGGATCACCTGAAATGGAATATGTGCCAGCACTCATACAGTATTTTTACAAGTATTACCTGTAATGGACCAGTCCCTGCACTTATACTGTTATCATGAGTATTACCTGTTAAAAACCCAGTTCTTACATCATGCAGTGTTATCGTTATCTGTGAGCATTGTTAGTCATGGAATAGGTTCTAGCACTCATGCACTGTTAACATTTACAAGCGTTTATCAGTCACACACAGAATAATAATTATCATTTATAAATAATATCTACCACAGACCAGGTCCTAGAATTCATGCAGTGTTGTTATTGTTACGAGCATTATCCTTCAGGGGTCAGGTCCTAGCACTTATGCAATGTAAAACTATGAGCATTATCTTTAAACCACCACGTTTTAGCACTCATACAGTCAGAGCTGCTATGGTCTTGAATACACGAAGTGTGACATTTTTACATTTCAAGGGTAGCATTCCAAATTTAAGTTTAACATGTGTGTGTGCAGCATTACAAGTCAGCCCCAGCTGCACTTTCAGATGTGCTGTGCTTCATGCAGACTAAGATGATGGATATCTCACTAGTTATTTCATGCATAGTTTTGACTTGAACTACAAAAAATCAAATGGCTGACAAATCAAAAACCAACTAGTAAGGCAGCAAAATGGCGATCATCTTTAGTAAATTTTCTTCTGCTTTTCTGTCCTCTCCTTACTGAAGGCCTTTTTCTTTTTTAACGAAATAAGTCTACAGTCTAAAGATCTAGTTTTCTCGGTCCTGTTCAAGCTGCCATTACGTTCGTAGTGTGTGTGTGTGTGTTACCTCTCCTTTTTCTCTTTTACCTTGTAGCATTTCATCACTTTTTTCTTTGTAGCATTTCATCACAAAGTGTAGCAGCTCAACACTGTCAATGATACTGTAGCATAGTACATGGCATGTCCATGCAGTGTTGCTGTGGGCATTATTCATCAACCACCAGATTCTAGCACTCATGCAGTATTACTATCGAAATCATCTGTCATGGGCCAGGGTTCTAGGACTTGTGCAGTGCAAATATGGGCAGTATCTGTCAACTCCCAGGTTCTTGCACTCATGCAGTGCTATTATGGGCGTTATGTGTCAAGTAACAGGTCGCTATCACTCACTAAGTATTACCATGGGCATTCTCGGTCATGTGTCAGGTACTAACACCCATGCAGTGTGCATGGCCAGGTCCTAGGAATTGTGCAGTGCAAATATGGGCAGTATCTGTCAATCACCAGATTCTAGCACCCATGTAGATTATGCGCATTATTTGTCAGCCACCAGATTCTAGCACCCATTTATATTACATGCATTATTTGTCACCCACCTGGTCCTAACACACTCATGCAGTGTTACTATGGCAATCATCTGTCAACCTATCATGTGCTAGCACTCATGCAGTGTTACTGTGGACATTATCTGTAAACCACCAGGTCCTAACACTCATGCAATGTTACTATGGACATTATCTGTAAACCATCGGGTTCTAACACTCTTGCAGTGTTATTATGGACATTATCTGTAAACCATCGGGTTCTACACTCTTGCAATGTTACTATGGACATTATCTGTAAACCATCGGGTCCTAACACTCTTGCAGTGTTACTATGGACCTTATCTGTAAACCATCGGGTTCTAACACTCTTGCAATGTTACTATTGACATTGTTTGTAAACCATCGGATCCTAACACTCTTGCAGTGTTATTATCGATATTATCTGTAAACCACCAGGTCCTAACACTCACACAGTGTTACTATGGACATTGTCTGCAAACCACCAGTCCTAACTCTCTCTTGCAGTGTTACTATGGACATTGTCTGTAAACCACCAGGTCCTAACACTCATGCAGTGTTACTATGGACATTATCTGTAACGGGCCAAGTGCTAGCTCTCAAAAAGTGCTGTCCTGTGGACAGACAAGTCAGAACGCAGGACAATGGCATTTGGCATTTGTTCTCTGAAGTTCAGTCTAGTAGAGAACGGTGGTTGAAGCCATGCACAGACAGATGTCACCCACACTGACACAAATGACTGACAATGCAGACAGCGCTGAACAGAAGACAGAGGGACAAAGTATGCATTAAAAGATGAAGGGGAAAGGAGGAGGGGGTAAGGGGGAAAAGAAGAGGAATATGGTTGAGAAAGCGAGGGCAGAAAGATGGAAAAGATGATAATGAGGGTGAAAGATAAGAGAAAGGCAAAGACTAGACCAAGGAAACATCACAGATGAGGAAGAATGAGGAACAGAGAGGACAGAGAAACCAAGGGGCAGACAGCAGAAAAAGAAACGGGTCACGAAATAAAGACACTTGTAACAAACAGAACAGACAAACCAGAAAGAGACAGACAGGAAGAGAGAGAGGGGGATGAAGCAGGGTGAGGAGGAGGCAACCTACCAGGGTGGGGACTGTGAAAATTTGCACAGACAGGGAGGTAATGGACACGGACCGGTAATGGTCGTCCTGCACAAACTCTGCCACCAGTATCTCATAGAGCTACACAGACAAAATATAAAAAAAGCCCACACTTAAACCACGTCCATCCATCAGTATGCCAGGACAGATAGACCCATCGGCACACGGTGAGGAAAAACTCTCAGTCACACTCAATACCCCAGCCTGTGTCTTTGCTCATTCATTTTTGCTCTGAAAGCTCTTTCCATGTTGCTCCAGTTGGGAAAGTGGCATGGTCACTCTTAAACTGTCCAGAAGTAGGGTTTCACTTTAAAATAGCGCGAATCATCCAAATGTGAAATATGCTTTTCTGATCTTTTCCCAGTCAGATGACAACCTCTATCATTTCCCAAATTCACTGTTCTCACAGAAAGCATCATCAAGGCTAAATCAACCGAGCCCAACCAAACATGAAATGATGCTCTTCCAGATATTACAAAAACGGATGAGCAAAGATCCCTAATGAGGAACATGCCAACAGACATATCAATGCTCACTGTCTGTCACTGCCAAATAGCTCTGGTTCAAATACATTCACGTCACGATTTCATTCCACTTGGACTGTCCTCTCTGTAGGTCATCTCTCCACTCCACTCTTCTTACAAGGACTGACAAGTCATGCAACATTTGCTCATCACTAGCACAAGTTTGTGTTGGCCAGGGTGACAGTGACAGCGTCAGGGAGACTGAGGTGTCTGATGGCACTATGATCCCAGAGAAGTGATGAGGCAGGGGAGGTCTGGAAGCAGTCACCTACCAGACTGGGCACGGTATAGATCTGAACAGAGAGGGAAGTTACAGAGACGTCGTGATCGTGGTCGTCAGAGATAAAATCCTCCACCATCTGCGGATATTGCTGTCAGACAAACAGGCACATTACCATCACCATCACCAACTCGCCCGCACCATCAGCCTCTTCCCACAACATTCCTTCTTCTCTTCGCTCTTCCCCCCCCTACAGCAAACACCGACACTGGAGCCAAACCTGTTCTTTACTGACTTATAAACAAATTCTGATCAGAATACGTTTTACATGGATGACTTCTTTGATGGATAACAACAAAATTTAACAACAAAGAACGTTTCTGTCCTAGCACGAACACAATGAAAGTCTACTTTGCCCCCCCAGTCCACCCCCCCCTCTCCTAGTACCAACATTATACTGACCATTTCGTTGCTGACCTCTATAGTACAAACACAATGAAGACCTAACATCCCCTCAGTATTGACAAAGTAAGAAAACATTTTGTTGCTGACCTCTAGAGTACAAATACAATGAAGACCTACTGCCCTTTCAATATTTACACAGTACAGACCATTTTGTTGCTGATCTATCTTGTGCACACACTTACCATTCCCCCTCACCTGTTCTGCTTTTCACACCAGTTTACCCTCAAAATGCTATGGAAAACTTCTTGTTTCTTAACATGTATTTTCTGTCTGGCAGAAAGGTGGCCAATGTGGCATCTGTCAATACTGAAGCCATTCTTACAATGAGCGTACATTTTCCTGACAAGACTATGCTGTCTTGCTCAAGACTCTTTGAAAGAAATTCCTGCTCTCTCACCCATTTCATTTGTTTCATTTGTTAAAAGTTACCCACTGACAGCACTCACTGGACAAAGCACTAAACTCACTGCAATGTGCAATGGAAGTTACACTTCACAGGTTCAATCACCCTCAAGAACTTGTTTACTTTTTTCCCCTCATATTATTTCTAATGTTGACCATGTTCGTTACATTTTCAGTAAAACAAATGTCCAGAGAATACTGAAATCCTATAAGCAAACAGTAAGTCAGGCGCATTCAAAATTCAAGATAAAGATGCAACTTTTCTGACTGCACAGGCTATCAGAAGAACAAAGCCAACTGTTCTTGAGGAGTCTTGGCAGGATCTTGGACTGTATCCCTGATGTGAACTAGGGAAACAGGTGGTGCAGGACAAAGGCTTCTATGCCTGTGTCCATGAGGTCCACCCTTCTCTTCAATTAACCTATCCCTAATCCCCCTTTCCCCATACCCAACCACCCCAAATTCTTGCCCCCATCCCATTCCACCTTCTCCCCCAAACTTGTTTCTGTGGATTCATAAAGTCTACTGTTTTCTACCATGACCACCACCCCCCACCCCCCTCCTTACAGTCTCTCTCCATCCTCCCCCTCCCTCCAAAATGATTTTCCTACAACCATAATACCATCTTCACAATCTGGATCAGCATAACAACAACTGATGAGATCAGAAAAAGAGCAGCATGTGTACAGACACAATGTTTAGGTCAATGAGCAAAGTATGTGAACAGATAAAATGACCATTCAATAAACAACATGTGTCTAAACAAAATGTCCAATGAGCTGCACATAAGCATTTCACTCTATATCTTTTTCACATCTATGACATGGCTGACATGCTGTTGCTTCTACAGATATCATCATGAGCAACACATGTGCATTCCTTTAAATGTCACATTTACATTTATGATATAACCGACATGCTGTCCTTTCCACAGATACCATCATATGAGTTGTTCACTCACAGACACCATACAAATATAGTCAATGAGCAACTTATGTGCATTCCATTCAACGAACATCTAAGACACAGCTGATACACTGCCCCTTCCACCAATGTCATCAAGTGAGTCCTTCATTCACAGATATCACACTAGTAGTAAACACCCATCTCCTGTCACCTGAAAGTCAAAATCATCCACAGGCATGCAATGTGGTCTTTATGCATCATCATCACCATCGCAACAGCAGTTCCCACTAACGTCAGTTTCTTTCCTTCACTTCTGTACTTCAGAAAAATCTTACTTTAAAAAAAATTGCAAAAATGCACGAGTACTAACATTAATACATGGCTTTAACTGCAATCAAACTGAACATTACATCAACATAATGCACATTTACTTCTCACAACCAGACTAAAATATGGACAAACTTTTTGCAGTAATAAACATTGCACATACTTTCACAAAACAAAATGTAGAATGTAGCAGCCAAATTTTCTTTTGTCCCTGAAGTATGAATACCATAGTAGGAGAAAAAAAAAAAGATCGGGGGCACTTTTACTTCTACAAATCTATAGGAAAACCTTGTTTTTTTTTCTCCCTTTTTTCAAAGTCAAAGAAGTCCACATTACCTTGGTGAAAATGATAGCAAACTGCTTCTTGCACTCTGGATCTTTCAACACTCTGCAACAACAAATGGCAGTCTGTGATCATGATCATCTCCATCAATTTATCCACTCTGCAACGACATCACCAACAGTCTGTGATCATCTCCATCAACTTCATCCACTCTGCAACGACATCACCAACAGTCTGTGATCATCTCCATCAACTTCATCCACTCTGCAACGACATCACCAACAGTCTGTGATCATCTCCATCAATTTATCCACTCTGCAACGACATCACCAACAGTCTGTGATCATCTCCATCAACTTCATCCACTCTGCAACGACATCACCAACAGTCTGTGATCATCTCCATCAATTTATCCACTCTGCAACGACATCACCAACAGTCTGTGATCATCTCCATCAATTTATCCACTCTGCAACGACATCACCAACAGTCTGTGATCATCTCCATCAACTTCTCCACTCTGCAAACGACATCACCAACAGTCTGTGATCATCTCCATCAACTTCATCCACTCTGCAACGACATCACCAACAGTCTGTGATCATCTCCATCAACTTCATCCTCTCTGAAACACTAACCCTGACATCACTACACCTACAGATGCTGAACATTTACCCTGACATCAGTACACCTAACATCACTACACCTACAAATATTAGCATTCACCCTAACATCACTTCACTTACAGATAGTGAACACTTATCCTCACATCGCTACACATACAGATATTAACGTTTACCCTAACATCGCTACACCTTCAGATGGTGAACACTTATCCTCACATCACTTCACCTTTAGACGTTAACATTTATCTTAACATCACTATTCCTGTAGATGTTCACTTGTACCCTAACATCACTATGCCTATAGATGTTAACATTTACCCCAACATCACTATGCCTATGGATGTTAACACATACCCCTAACATCACTATGCCTACAGACGTTAACATTCACCCTAACTTCACTATGCCTGTATATGTTAACACTAACCCCAACATCACTATGCCTACAGATGTTAACAATTACCCTAACATCACTATGCCTGTGTATATGTTAACACTAACCCCACACATCACTATGCCTACAGATGTTTCTTCCAATTACCCCTAACATCACTATGCCTGTAGTTGTTAATACTTGCCCCAACATCACTATGCCCACAGATGTTAACATTTACCCTAACATCATTGTGCCTACTGATGTTTTTTTGTTGTTGTTTTTTTTTTTGTTGTTTTTTTTTGCTGTCCCCAACTTCTGCGCCCACCTCAGAGGCAGTGCACCCACACTGCTCATTCCGACACCCCATCCACAGCCACAGTCCGGTCAGCCCCACCGCAGCCCTGGCACCGGCAATCCACAAGGAGCAGTCAATGTCAAGTCGCCAAGAGGCAACCCACCAGAGGAGACACTGCACCGCTGCCCGAGTCACTTCGGTGGTGTTCAGGAGGGCGCCACCACGACCGTCCAACGACAGCCCCCCTGGACTCGCCGATACCGTGTGACCCCGACGGAATCAAACCAAGACCCAAACTTGGAGAGGACATCGAAATTGATGTCACCATGAGAGCAGGGCATGAAGGGCCACAGAATTTGAGACATTTTTTTTTTTTTTATTATGCTGATCGATGAGAATGAGGATGATTAGACGGTGCTACGGATTTCCATTTCGGTCTGAGACTACATGACAGGCTGTACTGTACTCTACGCTTCCTTTCATAATATATCCCGGCGTCAACCAGGCCCGAGAGATACAGGCACCTGCAGTGTTGGTCAGGAAATTTTGAGCAACACTCTCAGAAACGCATCCATTAAGTGGATGAAACTCGACTGTGTGGCCCCAGTCTTCCCAACTGAGTCCGCAGCAAACTCAACTCTGGGTAGGAGCCGGTCGGGGCAGAAAAACCCACATGACTCTGATGGGATTCGAACCCATGACCTCCCAGCCGGGAGTCCGCGACGCTAACCACTTCGCCACGGCGGCTGGTGTGCCTATTGATATTAACACTTACCCTAACATCACTATATCTGTAGATGTTCACATTTACCATAACATCACTATGCCTGTAGTTGTTAACACTTGCCCCAACATCACTATGCCTACAGATGTTAACATTCACCCTAACATCTGATGGGATTCAAACCCACGACCTCCCAGCCGGGAGTCCGCGACGCTAACCACTTCGCCACGGCGGCTGGTGTGCCTACTGATGTTAACACTTACCCTAACATCACTATGCCTGTACATATTTACACTTACCCCCAACATCACTATGCCTGTAGATGTGAACACTTACCCCAACATAACTATGCCTACAGATGTTAACATTTACCATGACATCACTACACCTGCAGATGTTAAACTTTAACACTGGCATCAAGGCACATGTTAAACAGTTATCCTGACATCTGGTACAGTCATTCAACTTTTACCCCGACGTCATTGCAGATGTTAAACACTCTCTGACGAAACTACACTTGCTGATGTTCAACACTTACCGTGATATCATTACAGATTATTAAACTCTTCTCCTGACATCACCACAGATGTTGAACTCTATCCTGACATTACTGTAGATGTTAAACACTCTTACAGCATGACCGATGTTAAACACTTACATCATGACAGATGTTAAACCCCCCTGACGTCACTGCAGATATTTAAAAACTTACTCTGACATTACTGCAGAACATTTACACTCACCCTGACATCAACAGCTGATGACTCATCGTTCTGGCCACTGCACACACAAAGAAACGAACGTCTAAAATTGTTGCGAAAATCAACAGTCTCATTATATTCAACATCTTTTTTTTTTTCCCTGTCTATATTCCTAGTCCGCAGTCATACATGAAATTAACACGAATATACCAACTTTTTTTTTCTGTTACACAACTGCATAGAAAATTTATGTTCACAATATACATGTGTGTGTGTGTGTATTTTTTTTTCACACATCTGTAATTGTTTACAACTGCAAAGAAAATTCTACACTAGCAATATATTTTTTTCATGTGTCTGACTGTCCACAACATGTCTCTAATTGTCCACAACAACACATCAAATCAAACATTCACAATATATCAACCCTTTTTTTCCCACATCTTTAACTGTCCAAACAACACATCAAGTCAACATTCACAATATATCAACCTTTTTTCCCACATCTTTAACTGTCCACAACAACACATTAAATCAACATTCACAATATATCAACCTTTTTTCCCACATCTGTAACTGTCCACAACTATACATGAAATCAACATTCGCACTTGCCATTGTAAGCCATGACATACAGAATACATACTCACAGTATGTTACCATTTTTTCCTTGCTATCATTGTTCCCCGAGACCTACAGAATAAACACAGCACGGTTACCTATTTTCTTGTCTACCATTGTTCCCTTTCATAGCCAGAAGGAACAGGAGGGTGGAGGTAAGGATGGTGTGTGGAGGAGTGAGGACTCACCTTTCCACAGCTGAGTGTCTGCCAGAATCAGTTTCTCCATCAGGGAATGCTCCTCTCCCACCTCTTGCATCGACAACAGGCAGAACCACCGTCGCAGACCATCTGACAACACACAGGTTACACCTCCCCATTATATCCAACACTACACGTTTCATCAAATGACACATATATTACTGTATATATTCCTGTAACATCGACATCTGACAACAGACATTTTGCATTTGACAATGCATGTGCCACACACTTTGTTACATTAGACATGTCTGTTAAATCCACTGTTACATCAGACAACACACATATTATTCAACTTGTTACACCTGACAAAACATGTGTTACACTTCTTTTTAACCTCTAGTTTCATCTTACAAGGCATGAGTCATATCACTTGTTACATCTGACTATATGTTATACCATTTGTTACAACAAACAAAACACGTGCTATACCAAGTATTACATTGGACAAAAAGCCTGTTATGCCTCTTATTACATGGTCAGACATGCCATGTCTCTTGTTCAACAAACATACTGTTCAAACTGTTACATCAAAAACATAAAGTGTGACACAATTTGTTACATCAGACAACACACGTTACACAACATGTTAGATCAGACAACACATGTTACACCACTGATCACACTGATCAACACATATTTGATCACTGGTTACAAAAGACTACAGACATCGCACCATTGATGACACTTGACAATATGTTAAAAACACTAGTTACAATGAGCAATACATACGCCAAAATCGTATGTTAAAACACAGTTACATTGGGCAATACATATTCCAAAACATTCTCAAATCTGAAAATACATGTGTTAACACCAGTACTTTTACCTGACAATTCATGTGCTCTACCACTGGTTACATCTGACAACCCATCCACCATTTACTTGTTACATCTGACAAAACATGTGTTACAGCACTTGTTACACCAACAGTTTTTTTTTCCTGACAATACATGTGGTACACCTCTGGTTACATCTGACAACCCACCCACCACTTACTTGTTACATCAGACAAAACATGTGTTACAGCACTTGTCACATCTGACAAAACCTATTCTCACTTTCCCACAAACTCTGCTCTCTGCGTCACACCAACGCTGTCTGTCTTGTCGTCTTCCCTGTTGACTTCACCTGTGTGTTACCTGTCTTAATACTGACACTTACCTGTCTTGTCAGCGTGCTGCATGACATTATTGCCTGGCTTGTTAGTGAGGTTAGCTGACATGACCTTTCTTGTGAACGACCTTGGTTGTCTTGCAGGTAAACTGACCTGTCTTGTTGACAACAGTCTGCAGCCAGTCGATGCAGCGCAGGGCAAATGTCTGCTGGGCCACCAGTAGATTGTGCATTACCATCACTTTCAGGGCTCGGCTGCCATGACGCGATGTGTTGCGCTGCACAACAGCAACCATCCACCTTGCTGAGACAATCTCTAGTGGACGACAACTTGCGAATCAGATAATCATGCACCATAGTCAGACCTGTTTACCCTCTATACAAGTCAGGAGGGAGATTTGGGTCCAAAAATAGGGAGATTTTTGTCCAAGTAGGGAGATCCCAATCGTTAAGTATTTTTTCGTAATGCATTAAACAGCAGCCCTAAGATAATGTGCCTATGATAGTATGACACAATTGATGAACAGCATTCTATCTCTGGATACCTTTCTTACTGTATTACTGACAAAAAAACCTTTCTAAAACTTAAATATTCTGGACAGTACTGTTACTGAACACGACATACCTTCTTATTTGCCAAATTTAAAGCGATGTCCAGGCACTTTCATTGTCATATTAATCCTCGACTTGTGCATCCAGCTTTTCTGTCCATAGTATCTAGCAGACATCTTCACAATCATCAGTAGCTTCACTTCAGTGATCACACACAAAAACTGTCTGTTCATAGTAAACCATCCAGCAGAACTATGTTCCCATATGTGATCTCACATATCTTTGTATGTCCACAATACATCCAGCAGATATTTCCACATGGTTTTGCACCCACTAGCAGGCTGTAATGAGCGAGTAAAATCAGGATCACTAAAACACAAGATTAAAATTAAAATGGGAAGATTAATTAATTCTTACCAAAAAAAAAGTTCCACTAAGCCTACTGGTACTTCGGAAACTATCAGCTATGCAACTATTGATTCAAAGATTTGTAATAAGCACTTTTCAGTGCTTGAAGGTCCTTTTCACAATATTCAATATCAGAAGCATTCCCTGGCTTTACTTTGAGAACCAGCAAAGCTTCTGTGGTTTCTTGCAATAACGAAGACCTCTCTTCTGTAGAGGTCTTCCTTACCATAAAGAATACTCTCTCGCAGGCAGCAGAAAAGTGGGGGATGGTCAGAATCCCCTTCATACACATGATAGCTTCTGGACTGCAGGATGCCTCTTGCTAAGCTGGTGCCACACCCAGTCTACTGTCTGTCTGGTCACACCACACATCACTCCTCCTTCTGCTTTCGTGATCTGTAATTGTTGATCGTTGGCGGACGAAAGTCGACCTTTCTCCAACATCGATGTCAGAGTTCCAGCCACCGCTGCCTTCTTCGCTTTGTGACTGTTACTGTTCACGTGTTTTTTTTTGCAGTCATTAAAGCCGCCAAACTTGATTTGAAAGTCAGAATTGCAAACGGTGCAATGGGCTGAAGTTGTTCCCCACGCGAGAAGGCCTCAACTCGGGAATGTCTTGCTGAAATCAGATCTCCAGTGAGACAGGTACTTCTTTTTCTTCACAGGTGGCACATCCTTTGTCGACTTTGATGATCCTTCATCATCAGTCTCATGAGCGCGGCTTTTTGAAGCCATTGTGCTGAACAAACCAACTAATTCGTCGAAGCGAGTGAAAGGAAAATGGCTACTGTCAAGTGCTCGCATAGTAGTAAACCAAAAGACGGCCTCATTGGATGCTGCTATTCCATCAGCCAATCAGATGCGCCGTTATAAAACCTCAAAGTTGGTCTCTTTCTTTCATGTTAAATACCGAAAACTAGCGAAAACAGGGCTTTTTTCGAAATGGCTTGACGCGAGAGTCAAAAATCGGGAGATTCAACGCAGTCGGCAGGAGATCGGGAGATACCACTGCAAATCGTGAGTTTCCCGCTCAAATCGGGAGGGTAAACAGGTCTGCATAGTTGATGTGATCAAGTGAGTAATGTGTACATGCATGCATGCATGCATGTGTGTGTGTGTGTGTGTGTGTGTGTGTGTGTGTGTGTGTGTGTTGTGTGTGTTCACATGTGTGAGTGCACATGTGCTTATGTGTAACCATACACGTGTGAATGCATATATTTTTTTTACTTTAATCATTCACACACACACACACACACACACACACACACACACACACACACACACACACACGCATTTACAAATCAAAGATTCATTCAAATTATCAGTTACGAATTTGATTTCCAGGAGCTGAAGAAGACAAAATATCAGTTGTGTGTTTCGAAATGATACACTACATGCACGAGACCCAATATTTCCTGCAATTTAACAACATAAATTATACTGTCTAGTAACTTGATGATACTCAAACATAACAGAGCCACATTAAGCAACAACCAAAAGCCCATAGCAAAAATACAACAAAAAACCAACAACAGAAGACATATTCCTCCCTCCCCTATACATCAACATCCCCTGTAATTCCCAACACAAGAGGACCAACATGGTCTGAAACACTTACCTCGATGACCTCTTTGGCTTTCTCGCAGTCTACAGCAGACCCCTGACGCACTGAGGATCGACCCTGCCACACAGACACAGACACACATGCACACACACACATACATACATGCACGCACACACATACACACACATACACAAACACACGCACACACACACCCGTGATAGTGACACAGACCTAGATGTCAGAGACATCAGCAACACAGACAAACCATCTGTGACAGAGAGACATACATACAATGATTTTCATTCCAGCAAGAAATAGACCTATTATGAAAAAGATAGAGAGACAGAGACAGAGAAAGACGGAGACAGAGACAGAGAGAGACAGAGACAGAGAGAAGAGAGAGAGAGAGAAAATAGATTTTTTTGTTAAGCAACTCATTCATAGAATATGACTGCCTAATTGTTATACAGGCAGCATGCAAAAAGGTCAAACAAAGATTGACAAACAAAACAAAAACCAAAGAAAAAAGAACTTTGCGTCCATTAACATTTAATTTACATGGAATAAGGGGAGGATCAGTGGGTGGGTGGAGTAATAGAGAGAGACACACACACAGAGAGACAGAGAGAGAACTCTGAACTTGGAAATATTAAATGTGAGGCCAATGTGAGACCTGTATACAAACATGAGTTTGCCCAAAAGTAAGATGCACAATTTCAAATTTTACTATTTTGTGCTGAAGCAAACTGCAAAACTCCACTCCCAATGAAAGGTTACTGAGATAGCAATCTTTCACATAATTATTACTATTATTACTGTCATTACTATCATCATCATCATCATCATTATTGTATACTTCCTTGATTTTATATACCTCTGCCTTTTTCAATATCATTATTATTGTTATTCTTACTTTCGAGTATTATAACAACCATCGTTATATCTGCTATTGTAACTATTCTTCCCCTTCTTATTCCTCCTCTTCTTTTTTTTTCTCCATTACTATCATTATTCTTATTACTATTATGAGTAGCAGTATCATTGCATGATTGTAATACCATAATGGGAAAAAGAATGTACACTGTTTGGACAGCAATGAACCTTTCAGTTCTGGAAAAAAAAGAGAAGATCTTCACCTCTCGGTCCACAATGGTGGCAAAGTCAGTGGCCTGGCGGAGATTGCACTCAATGGCACGCTGAAGTGTTGTGATCACCTGCACACACAACACATAAACTGGGATCATCCAACATTGTATGACAGCACTTTAACCCTCACCACTAGACCTCTGAGGATGCGAATGTTAAGCATTAAACAAACACATTAACAAACACCTGGACAATCCTGAAATTCAGCAAAGTCTGAAGAAGACTTGGACAATCCTGAAAATTAGCATATGTTAACAAAAACTTGGACAATCCCAAAATGGGCAAATTCTAACAAACACTTGGTGAATATTGGTAAATTCTAATGAACACTCACCAGTAGTGAACAGTCACTCAAGTCCTGTTGCCAAGCTATTAATTAATAATTTTCAACATCTTGGGCTCAGCTGTATTTTCAAAAAACTTAGCAGCATGACAAATGACACAAGAAGGCATATAACACATTGACAAATCACCCACTAAGGTGATTATGACAAATGACATCACTACGGCAAATGACACAATGGCACACAACACTATGACAAAAATGACTCACTAAAGCAAATTTCACTATGATAAATGATTCACTGACACAGATTTCACAATGACAAATTACTCACTAATGTAGATAATATTATGACAAATGACTTACTTGGACAGACTGCACTGTTTTAAATAAATAACTCATTAAGGCAGATATCACTACGACTACAGCACATATCACTTATGACAAATGACTCACCATGGCAGATATCACTATGACAAATAACTTACTAAGCTGGATAACACTATGATAAATAACTCACTATGGCAGATTTCATTATGACAAATGACTCACTAAGCTGGATAAGACTAGGACAAATAACTGACTATGGCAGATATCATTATGACAATGACTCGCTAAGGCAAATTTCATGATGAAAAATGATTCACGAAGGCAAATAACATTAAGACAAGTGACTTACTAGTACAGATTTCACTATGAAAAAAATTACTCATGCAGATTTCACTATGACAAATGACTCATTAAGGTAGATAACAACATGAGAAATGACTCACTGAGATAGACAGCGCTACAGCAAGGGGTCACTAAGGCAGATATAACAATGACAAATAACTCACTATGGAAGATAACATTCTGACAAATGACTAAGGTAGATCACATCATGGCAAATGACACTAAGGTATATAACACTCCGGTAAATGACTCAATGAGGTAGATGAGAATAAGGCATATGACTCACTTTGGCAGATAACACAAAGGTAAATGCTCACTAAGGTAGTAACTCTCTATGGCAAGTGACTTGAGACAGGTATCCCCAGGACAAATGACTATGATGCATATCATCTTGACAAATGATTCATAAACATACTGAACATTCTGACAAGTCTAAATGACCCACCAAGGTAGACAACATTATGGCAAATAACTTGCTAAAGTAGATAACATTTTGACTAATTGAGTGACTAAAAAACATGACAGTATGACAACCACCAAGGTAGACAGCATTATGGCAAATAACTCGCTAAAGTAGATAACATTTTGACTAAATGAGTGACTAAAAAAACACGACAGTATGACAAAGTACTGGTTGATGGAGATAAGATTATGGTAAAAGACTCATTTAGTTCTGACTGATGGAGATAGCACTATCATAAATGACTCACTTAGACTGATCACCATAAGATAAAATATTACAGCGAGATACTCGTAAGGCAACTGATTCACTAAGGCAGATCACAATATAACAAAAGAATCACTCAGGCAGATAACTATATAACAAAGATTCACTAGATAGGTAAGTGCTTATGTCTAATGTAATGCAAATCCCAACACTCTATAAGAACGTGAGCAGCTCATAATCTGGTATGCACCCACCATGTAGCTTCCTAGTCTTTCAAACAATAAGAGCGTTTGTAAGGGGACTGACTTGAATGTGATCAAAACAAAATTCGTTTTCCTTTGCACCCATAAATGCCAGATAGTCGAAAATATTTAGAGTCCGGACAGATATAAAGCCATGTATTATTTGTTTGTAAGTTCTGGTCCTATATTTCCATGACAGACTGTGACTTCACAAAAAAATACAATCCAATCCACAACCAGTGACTATGTTCATAGGCCACACAGCCCCCATCCATATGTCCCAGCAGACCTGATCGTAGGTGTGGATTTCGTCATTGAAGAGCATGCAGTGGTAGTCATCACTGAGGTCTCCCTCCTGCTGCATGCCCTCAGGCAGAGCGTCCCCACGGTCCCAGGTCAGCAGTTCCACGATGAAGCGCAGCACCATGGTGAAGATGATGCGGGCACGCTCACGCAGGTCACTGGGAAGGTTCTCCACAGGATCCTGGACAATCCATGACAGAAGACAAGGACCATGGAAAGGATGTTCAATATACATATCAAATATATATATGTATATATATATATATATATGTATGTATATGTTCAACATACATATACACACACACATACATACATATATATAGAGAGAGAGATTTAAATTTTGCTTGTTTGTTTAAACTGTCTATGCCCTGAGCTCAGCACACATGGGTCACAAATAAATCATAGTTCAACAAGAGCAACATATACATCTTCATTTTTAGCAGTAAATCATCTTCATTATTCTATGACCGACAAATAAATCTCATCATAACTACACAAGCAACAGATAAATCTTCATTATTATCCTAGAAGCATAAGACAAATCTTTATCACAAGAACAAAATATAAATCTATATCATTATTGTATGAGCAATAAATAAATCTCGTATCATAACAGCAGCGAGTAACTATTCATCAATATGGAAAGAGCAACATACTGACCATCACTTCATTATTATCATTATCTGAGCAATATATACATCTTTATTACTATCATTATAAAAGCAATATTATCATTAAGAGCAAGATAAAAATCTTCATCACTGTCATTACAAGAGCAACCATAAATCTCCACCATCATACTATGGCAACATATAAATCTTCATTGTTATTATCCTAGGAGCAACACACAGAGGATTAGAACAGAAACAAAGGGACGTTACCCTCTTGGCTCCCTGACCAGCACCAGCTCGATGTGTCTCACACACAGGCTCTGACTTCCAGGCCTCAGGATCACCACAATCACAGTACCCTCCCCCTCCTGACGTGCTCATCTGCATACACAGTCATCACATCCACTCTACGACATGCTTCATCTACAGGTCATCACAATCACAGATTTCTCCCCATCCTGATGCGCTCATCTAAACACATGATCACCACATTTGCTCTGTGACACATCACCACTACATCAGGAGCAAGGAGAGACAGCAAAGTACAATACAAATGACAGAATTTCTCCAAACTATGAACTGATGAGGGAATCTGGATGTTCTTTTCAAGCCCAGTTTAATCTAAAACAACCATAATCATTGACAGCAACATTAGTACTCAAGAAAGGATACAAATTTACACACTTTTTGCACAATTTGAGACCCAAGTGGACTAAATTTTCTAACTCAATATACACAAAAGAGATTGCTTCACTGTCACACTAAACATTCGCTCACATATACCCTCAGCTGTCCACTTTGATCAACAAAAGCCGAGTTCACTCATCATGATGCTATTACTGATTGTGTCTAAATTCCATTGTATGGAAAATAATCAAAAAGTCCCAGACATTAGTCTTTGACTCCATTCTTGAAACTGAATTCACTAGCAATGACATCAAAATCTTTATCTTTTCTTTTTATCTTTTTTTTTCTTTTAAGGTACCATATAAAATCAAACTTTGTAAGTGCAAGTCAAGTTTTAAATAGTCTTAGGGCCTTTTAAATATTTCTCAATTCCCATCAACTTTTCCAAAATGATCATGACTATGTGAACCTTGTATAAAGAGGACTACTTACACTGTGTCAGCATCAGTATCATAAGAATCTATAGTTCTAAACAGACTTACACACTATATACAAACAATATACAAACAATAAGTCAGTACACATAAATTTGAATATTACTATTTACGTGGTGGGGAAAAAAAACAACTGCAGCATGCATCACTCATTTCATTTAGTTAACCAAATCTGAAAAATCATAAAAAGAATCACTGATATTTTTTTCAAAAACAAAAAAATAAAAGCTATTTACCAACAAACAGCACTGGGGATACAATACTGACAAACTACTCTAGTTTTATCACAGAGGTTCCTTTAACAAACACAAACTACTCTAGTTTTATCACAGAGGTTCCTTTAACAAACACCTTGATACAACACTGACAAACCACTCCAGCTTTAACACAGATGATCAACATGGGGATACAGTACTGACAAACCACCCCAGCCATCACAGTGGGTCCTTCTAACAAATATGGGGATACACTACTAGTAGACTAGAGCAGTATCCTGAGAGACGATCCTTTCACAAATATAGGAATACAGTTCTGACAGACCTCCCCAATATCTCTGCAAAGGGGCCTTAAAAAAATAATCACATAAAACATGACACCAGATGCCCTACCCCACCCAAACACTCTCTCCCCCTTTCCTTGCCGAATAATGTGGTATGAATGGAGGTTTATGACAACGCTCACCCGATACTTGTGGTGTTTTATGATGACTGCTGCGCTGAAAACAATTGATGCACAGCACACAGGTGGGGTCATTGGCACAGTCCCCTGTAAGCGCAATATTGTCCTTTACACATATGTCAGCATCAAATTCAAAGCACACACCACAGCCACAGATGGGGTCACTAGTACAGTCTCTGTCAGCACAATACTGTCCTTTAGACAAGCGTCACCATCAGAACACAGCACATTCCCACCTTGTCACAACAACACTGTCTTTTAGACATGTCATGATATGAACAAAAAGATTTTTGTTGAGTTTGGCAGACGTCAGAGCCAGTACGACACTGCTCACAAATACAGTATGCCGAGCGTTCATTAGTCTGTCAACAAAAAGTCCATATTTTCTCATCTTTTAAAGTAAAATAGCTTCTTTTTTCAGTCACCAGAATGGCAATTTGTCTCTTTCAAGGGTCCCTTCAAAAGTGTCTTCTGTGCTGCATTATGTGATAGGCTGCTGGCTTTGACTGTACTTGTGACTTCTCCAAGAGAAGGTGAACAGCCATTCAGTCAATCTACAAATGGTGATCTCAGTAATACTTGGGAGTGGGTGCATGTGGTAGAAGATTTCTTGCAATTTCAAAAATTGTTTGAGCTGAATTTCTATTCATGGTAAGTACCAGCAGTTCATGTTCACAATCACGGCATTCATAAACAGCTGACCAGAAATCAAATAGAATTCCGTCACACGATGAGTGATTCACATGTTAACTTTCCGTGACACTATCATTTTCATTGATGATCTTTCAGTTTTGCCTTGAACATACATAAAGAATAACATTTGAACTTCATAGCAAATCTATTTCACCTGGCCTCTTCTCATGATTGATACAGCTGCTGACAAAATGAGTTAGGTGACATAACGTCTTGCTATGTTCCTGACAATTATATTCACTCATTATTTCTTCCAACCTTATACTTCTTCAGACCTTGTTCAGCATGATAATTGGTTAACAATCACAATCAAAGCGCTCTTCTCCCCTAAAATTCATTTTCAGTGAACTCCACTATATCTTGTCTCCAAAACTATTAAAAGAAACTAAAAATCAAAAGTAGCATATATCTATATTATGATCAAACACATCAACATCCTTCACTTTACATGCCTGTAATTCTCAATCTCTGACTTCTGCCGAAAGTGTTATGCAGATATGAATTTCATACCATGTGTTTGGGAAGTGTGGAAAGTAGATCTAATTCAGCAATTTATTCTTTCTGTTGCAAATCAAAGCAGTTTAGCACGTTTGGGAGGAAAAACTTCATATCAAAAATCAGAGACTTACAAAACTGTTGCAAGCCATTACTTTTTCAGGCTTAAATGTATGTCTTTCAACATCCATGTAAACATCAGCTATGCAACATTCCCAATACATTATCTGCACATCCTTCAAATGATACTATAAAACGAGGTGAACACACGCATAACATCTTGCACACATGTACAATGCCATCACCAACTTTCAGAAGAGAAGGCCAGGTCGGCCACTGGTATAGACAACACGTTACACATAGCATGAACCCTGCATGAGAAATGGATAGAATGAAGGAAATACGGAAACTGAGTGAACGATCATACTGACTGGATGACATGGGAAACGACTGAATGAAGCGCCATCTGGCAGCTCTTCAGTTGGCACAACCAAGGTAGGCAGCCCGTTGTGTAAACAAGTGTGGATTGTAAAACGCTTAGAGCTTGGTCTCTAGCTGAGGTTAGGCGCTATCTAAGTATTCATTATAATAATAATGATTATGATCACCAACACTCACTGACCAGACTTTCACTAGCCCCTTTCCTTCCTCACCATCACTAACTGACTACAATCACCAACATTTACTGATGAATCCCTCACTAGCCCCTCCCCATCACTCATTGCTCCTCCCCCTACTAACCTGCAGGAATAAGTGGGCTCCCCTGTGCGGAAGACATGTCCACAAATCTGAGAGGGAGAGTCCATTTCCTTCAGCTCCTGGAACTTGGCTGCGGGTGGTCCTCCCACACAGGAACGTTTCCAGAGGATGGAAGAGGAAGGTGCTGGCATAGCGCGCTGCTCCTTCTCGGCGTCATGTCCCCGGGTAAACACAATGGGCACAAACTGGCTCCAATGAGACCGCAGCATCCGCTCCAAGTCTTGGGGTGTAGCTGCTGTCATCCATTCCTGTCAAGCAGCCCCAAAGGCATCACAGCTCACACTTACGGCATGTCCAACCTCTTCAGTTTGCTTTGTAATCCTCACAGATGACAGGGTCTTAAACAACAGACACTGACAGTGACACTAGTGATACCAATCACACTTCTTCAGTTTAGCGCCAAAGACACTGACAGTGACATTATTGACTGCAATCACCCTTCTTCATATTAGCCATTCTCACATTCAATTTCACCAGTCAATGATCAAATGCATTCTCACTCATACATTTTCACATGCTTGTAGCATGACAAAATTGTTCACAGAGCATTTGTGAATGAATATAATTGTTGATGATCTCCTTCAAACATATCTGCTGTCATAAATTTCCATAGCATTTCATATCTAGCTTTCATGGGTGCACATATGGGGTTCCTTCTATGATGCTTATCATGTTCACCCATTACACAAAATTGTAAACAGCTATCTTTGTCATCTTTTTCCCCTTCCCTCTCCCCTTCCCCCCACCCCCTCCATCCGTCCATCCCCTCCAAATCCCTGGTATCAACACTGCTCAAAAAAGGACTAATGTGACCCTGTTACAGGGCTATCACCTGTCATGTTAATAAGCCATTTCAGGTAATTGATGATAATAAGACCACACTCAAAAAACAGTTGTGGTTACAGAAACTTTACCTGCCTTATGTTTTTTTCTGCTGACCTTAAACCTTTTCCTCAATGGAAAAAAATAATTAAAATAGTACAAAGAATAAATCAATCTCCATCCAATCTTCAGTATGACAAACTGAAACCTGAAATGGGTGATCATTTTCATGCAGTCTACAGTAGCTTAGCTTTCTTCACTGTATGGGCCAAACCTGGTGTCTTCTGCCCTAATCCTAGATTCATTTGCTGCTGCACGACATGTATGTTTACAGGGCTTCCACCTTTCCATGAACCCTTACAGAATTCAAACAAATGTAAAACCGAGAAACCACAACAACAACAACAAAAAACTGTGACTTCTCCCAGTGCTGGTTTGGGTTGGGGTTTTTTCAGATCTCTGGGAATATGATACCAGAGATTCCGAACACAGGAAATTCTCCAGATGTTATAATAAGAAAAAAAAAAAAAAACTTAAAAGAAAATTTCAAACGTCATCTATTTTCATGATGGATGATACTTTATACTCAAAAGGTCAGCAAAAGGGAGAAAGGTCACCTGATCAGATGCCAAAGCTGAGATGATGCATCTGGGACTGGGAGTCGATGACACTGACAACCACATCTAGACAGGCACCTGATAATGATGAAGATCTTCGGAAATGTGAGGAGGGCTTATCCTGAATTTCAGTGAATCACTAGTACTATAGTGAAATTTCATGGGCAAGTTTGTAACTTTGTAGCAAAAGAAAAAAAAACAGGGACACGTCATGATCCTTCTACCAAACTTGCATGACAACTTTGCCTGCTGTAAGTTCCTCACAGTGAGAATATTACTAAAAGCTTTGGGCCAGTGACGTAAAAATCTGGTATGATGGGAATTTTTCAACGCCATCTATTTCAGTTTTACTGCCACATAAGAACTACCAGAACTTCTGGATACTGATGTCGCAAGATCTCATGTAAACGTTTCTGCAAGAGAAGTTAGGCACCAGTACTATGTAGAAGTTATGTTCTGGGTCTTATTTTACACACCTTTTCTGCAAGGGAAGGTAGTCACCATGTTTACTATGTAGAAGTCATGGTCTGGGTCTGATTTTACACAACAGCAAGATGCCGTGAAACAGCAACAAAAGCCATACAAACAAGCGCTCCTGGTCGTGACTACACCTAACAGTGGACAATTACCACTCAATACTCAGGTAATTTGCATCAGATTCATTGCATCCTTAGGAATGCCAGTTCCAACATTTTCACAAGAGCAGAGTTGGGGGGGGGTGGGGGGGGGGTGGATAGGAGGAGAGAAGGGACACACATCCCCCAAACCATCCCCTGAATTTCAGGCATGTTTGCCTTTTATCAGCAGGAAACCTTGTTTGATTGTGGATAAAAATACAAATGGAAAAGTAAACACTTTGCATCACAGAATATCAGCAATCACATGCATCATCCACTAGAAAAGGTTTAAACAAAAAACGAAAACCTAAAAAAAAAGTTTTAAGAAAAAGAGTACTTCAAGCTGATCTACTCAAGCTAACTTTAAAGGGCTGAGGGGAACGTGAGGTGAGGGCCAAGGAAATCACTGGAAGAAATCATAAAGAAGAAAACTAAAGAAACTGTTGAAGAACAATTGTTAGAATTCTGGCCATTTTTTAAAGGAAAAACAAACAAAATCAAGATATGGTTAGACAGCAGGGCTCACAATACCCATCCAACCAATTATCCATGACAACTTACCTGGTGAACAATTTGAAATTCTCTTTATTTTTTGCAAAGCAATCTTTGTGTCAATGAAACTGAAAGGGTTGCTGAAAAGTAAGCTTCAGTGCTTCATTCTGCCCTGTTTCACTTTAACACCTTCATGACGACCATTCCTCAAACCACACCACACCCCCACCTCCTCCCCCACCCCCAAGCGAATCTTACCAGTGCTGTCTTGCTGGGACAAAATCAGAAAACGTGGTCTATTTCATTATATGAGAAGTATCAGCAGCATGCAGGAATTGTGCTCAGTCACCACATAATGATAGATCTACTCCACTTATTTTTGTTTTGAATTTATGTAGATAGGAAGTAGATTTATTTTGGAATATATATGTGAGTGGTGAAGTTGGAGAGAAAGCAAAGAACGAATTTGTGAATGGTGGAAACAAGACAAAATTTTCTATTCAGTTTTCTGTACTATGTATGTATCTACAACACACTTGGAGTGCGAATAATAACCTGGTGAACAAATACAGTCAAAGCCACCTACAAGTACAAAGTCGGATATAACAAATGCTGGATATAATGAAGCAAAAAGGTTGGTCCTGGCAAAAATCTTTCTGTACATGACTGAAGTATTGAAAATATGTTGGATGTAACAAAGTTAGATGTAATGAAATGCCGCTAATAAAGAAATAATTTTAGGGTCCCCAGAGGACGGTCGTGCCAGTTAAAATGAAGCTGCCACCTATAACAAATCATGTGTTCAGCCCCTTGAAGAGTTCAAACTGGATATAGCTAAGTCTAGTAAGTGGTTACTTTTGTGTTTGGGAGCCATTTCTTGAAAATGGTTGGTTACTTCTCTGCGATGTATCCGGCTTCATACTGTCTCTGGCTTCTTTACTGATATTGAGGAATGTCCCCATAGCACATGAAATGACGAGCTTTCTTTGTGTTGCTCTAAATTGAAATCACTTGTTCATACATGTGTTTGAGAACCTGCCTATTCCTAAGCTTGTTTCATTTTCTTACACAGCTTCACATAGGAAGATTAAAAGTACACAGTATCTTTTAATGTAGGTTCGTTGTATGGTTAACATCAGCTCTATAATTGGTAAGCAATAAAATTGTATTCTAATGTCCTGTAAAGCAAGTGACTAAGATTGTAAAAACAGGGCCGTCAACTCACGTTGGGTAAAGTTCAGCAACTGTAGACGGAGAACAGATGCTAAGGGATGTGGGTGGGGTGCAGGGGAAGACGGGTATCAGACTTTAATTTAATAGGCCATTTCATCATGGCATCTCCACGTCCCAAAGGTTAGTCGTTTACAGCAAAAAATTGAAATTGTTCAAGAAGTCAAAAGAAATCCAGCAAAACAGATGTAAGTAACAGCGGAAGAATATGAAATTGCACTGCTGACATTAGCATTTAAAGAGAAGTATGAAAATTTAAAAGTCAGAATTCTGGAGATGAGGGCACCGCAGCATGCCTCAACTCATTTTTAGTTGCAGAGACCAATCGGAGAGAATCAACTGAGAAGTTTGATGGAACTGCACGTATATGTACTTGGGTTCTTTGTGTAATCATGTGAGCTGCCGTGTTATCAGGACTAAAAATAAAATTATGCTTTTGAGATCTTTCACTTCACTGTTTCTGTGTTCATGGTTGACTTTTCAATGTTATATCTCGTCCCAGCTGAGGCAACAATTTATCTTATCTCTTCTGTCAAAGAGTGTGACATCCGAGGTATTTTTTCCCCTCTGTTGTTTCACATAATGATAATGTGAGAATTAGAGGGATCTTTTGTTGTTGTTGTTGTAGTTGTGTTGTTGTTGTTGTTGTTGTTGTTGTTTTGTTTTTTGTCCAGCTGTGGCATTACTGGCAACAATCTTTCTTTTCTGTTCTTTCACAGAATGTCAACATTCACTGCTAATATAGTAATAATAGAGAACTTCTGATTGTATTAAGACATAACGTATTTGTGACTATTGCTGCAATGATGGAGAAAAGTAGAAAAATGATCCTTTCCAGACTTTATTCACTAATTCAGACACTACTTTTGTTCTCTAATGCAGCATAGTGCGTGCATTTTAAAATCGACTCCTTTAATTTTTCATTTCCATACTAGTACATACTCCAGTGAACTTAAAGTGTGGAACAGTTAACAAAACAGTGCAGAACCCCCCTTTCCCTCTCCAACCTTAACACTGTCATGATTATGGCACTGTGTCATTTCTTCTGACAATCTATTCTTTTGAAATCTGCAGAATAATAAAGTTAATTTGTTTGCCTGTTTACTTATTATCAGTTTTTCAGCCTACAAATTGCAATACAGGCCTATGTGATCTGTTAACATTAATTTACAGCCATACTTATTTCTGAAAAAAAAAACTTTTTTATAAAATGCATAGGAAACGAGCTTGATGTATACGGCCATGTATACGGGCACACACATGTGTGTATGTGAGTGTGTGTGTGTATGGGGGGGGCAGAGAAACACATCACACCGGATATAAGGAGCCAACCAGACAGAAATTTGTTACATAACAGGCGTGTCTGTTGTAATAAAAGCAGGATATATATATTGATGCAATTTTGAATGTCCCTGGCATTTCTCTCTTTTAGGCCTTAATCATACATTACCAGCATATGCCATTTTTTAATTATGTTTGCTGACTTGTCACTGTAATGCTGATAGTTACTTCTAGTTAAATTATGAAATGTATATATTTCTTATGGTGGGCAAGTTTCCTTATGGCAAGAAGTTTCGGAGGGAGGGCTGAGGTGGGGAGGGGGGCAAGTAGGCTTT
>JADBJO010000522.1:57500-72500 GCA_016801955.1 Conus betulinus | reverse complement strand
ATACATCTTAGTTTGTCAAACATGTGTGCCATACAGTCTTTTGTAAGAGACACGATATCCAGATAATAATATGAGCTTCATGACAACAGTTGTCTAAGTTTTAGCATGGCTTTAATCCTGTACGTGCTTGTATGACACAACTGTTAGAGTTGAAGGAGGGCTTTGCTCGAATGTTTGTGACAGGGAATATTTGGTCATTGTCTTCTTGAACATAAGTAGGCTTTTTTAACTCTGTCCTCCATAGCCGCCTCCATGTGAAGATGAATCAATGCAGTACGTGGCAACCTTGTAGAATGGATTTTTAATGTCTCAGAAAAAGAACACAAAGTGTCAGAGTTGAGAAGGCACAGTCCTCAGAACTGGCAATTTAAGTGGTATCCCTCAAGGAAATGCACTCGGGCCCATTCTGCCTACGTTTTTGTTGTTGCTTTTTTTATGCTTTTTTTTTGTGATTATTCACCGATCTTCTTTAGAATCCTTGCAAAAATCCTTGGCACTGGCTCAAAGTATCAACGTTCAAGCACCCATAAAGATTTGTTGCAGTCATAAGCTAGTTGACTAGATGGAATCTATGTTTTGATGAAAGATAAGTATAGAACGCTACAAAATCCATCATCAAGAAAAGTACACCATTACGAGTATATATTCAGATGTGAAAAGACAAAGGAGTTATTAATGATGATTTGAAATTTGATCTGCACTTTGATAATGCAGTCCCCAAAGGCATAGCGCTTGGTCTTAACGAAAAGGACATTTCTATACGTGGAAAGTGGCACATTGTAAGAATATTCAAAACTTTCGTGAGATCTCATCTAAAGTAAATGAAATGTTATCTGGTCTTTATAGGCGAAAAAGAAGTGTGTTGTTGTTGAAGAAGTTCAGAGAAAGGTGAAAATTTACTTGTTGATATATGTAGGATGGAACATGTCAAGAAAAAAGAAAAGAAAAGAAAACATTTGACTTGCCATCTTTCAAATCTCGATTAATTAGATGTAACCTAGCTGATCCAAACACTGGAGGGATTGGGGGTGGAGTTGACAGAACTGGAAGAAAAGAGACCGAGATGAAAAACAAAGGCAAAGGGGAACAATCCAGAGGAAATTAGCCTTTTTCCTTTTGAAATCCTTCTCATCTTCGATATGAACGCGATAAGCGTTGTTTCACAGGGCTAAGAGTCAAAGAGGAAATCTTTCCAACTTATATCCAGGCATCAGGGTTTTTTTGTTGTTGTTTGTTTGTTTGTTTTTTTTTTTTCTTTTTTTTTTTTTTTTTTTTTTCAGATATCCCACGCTTCCGCTCTGTCAGGGCAAACAAGAAGTGAAACATGTCCTGAATTCATGTAAAGCTGCGGTAAACCAGGAAAGGTACACACAGAGACACAACCAAGTGCTTAAAGAGACTGCACATAAAGATATCACGTTAAGGTAAACATGCTCCACCAGAAGCTCAAGCCACGACGTTCTACATGACAGAAGGCCACAAAAATCATAGTCCTGACACCTGTGACATTAAGAGCATGGAAGCAGGGTTAGTGGATGGAGTGCACAGCAGACCTTCCTTAATGTAAAAATCATCCAGAGATCATCAGGAAGAGTGGCATGATACCAGATATTCTACTCCACTCGGGTTCGCCCAAACGATTCCGACTGAATTCACTGTAACGCGCGTGAAAGCAGAATGGAACAAGCTCGTATCTACAAGACCGAGAAGCATTTCAGTCAAGCCGGCAGTTTGAGAGAATCTGGCTTCCAAACCTAGGTCTTCTCCAGAGATTGGAGCAAGCCAAATAGGCTCAACAGCCTATGGTTTCATAAAATAACTCACAATAAAATTACCAAACCCTAAAGACAATGTTAGATATAGCTGAAAAGAGTCCCCGCACAATCTCTTCGTGGAGAGACGGAAATAAAGTCCATAAAGCTAAAATTTCCCAGCTTGGAACAGAAGTCCAACGGCATATGGGTAAGACACCCATCCAAAGAGGCAAGGCCACTCAAACAGAACGTGCCATTTCCAACCTGGAAGCATCAAAAGAAAAGCCAAAAAAAAAAAAAAAAAAAAAAAAAAAAAGGCTGACAGTACAAGGAAAGATAGGAGTCATGACCCGGATACAGTTTAGCCCTCGCAGAGTATAGGGAGTTGAAGGTTGAAACACTTGTCTGAAAGCGAAGGGGTGTTGGGTGGGGTGTGTGATCTTTGCTGAAGGCTTTCTACTGTCGAATTCTTCTTAGTTGTCCTCTTACAGCGATCATTTGGGTCTCCATACACTAAATTTAGTGATATCCTCTGACTGGTGATGAAGACAGCGGCAGTCTCACACACTCTTACCGCTGGAAAAGAAGAAAGAAGGAGAAGGTGTGTGCAGACAAGATGATTTAATGACCTGGGACTGTCTAAGGAACGCCGACTGATGTGGCAAAGTGAGAGTCGGGGATGAGTTTTAAGACCTGAAATCTGGCGTAAGGCAGTTAACGATCGAGAAATTGTAGGGGCGATGCCGACAAAAATCCCTAAAGAACACTGAAATGATAAGTGGGGATTGCTTATGCTGCCTCAGTATGCTTACATGAATTATCGCTAGTCTTCAATCCTTGATGATTGCACAGTCACCAGCAACACTTATGTGCTCAGACCTGCGTGGTGTGGAAAAAAAACAAAAATCGGAAGGAGAACGAATGAATATTGCAAACAAAATGATAGATTTAAACTAAAATGAAGTAACTAACTGAAGATATAAAAGTAAGTGGAGAAGAGAGAATCAATAGATATTACAAATACTATCTACAGAAGGATGAAACACACACACACACACACACACACACACACACACACACACACACACACACACACACACACAGAGAGAGAGAGAGAGAGAGAGAGAGAGAGAGAGAGAGGAGGAGGAGGAGGAGGAGGAACTGTGCTTGCTTGTTTCAATGGGGAAGTCGCCCGTTAGCCGACAATAATCAAATCATGAAGGATAGATGATGCAAAACGGAATCGAATGATAAATTGTATATATTATGTAAAGTGATGAATGAATGCGTAGGGAAAATAAAACCGTGCCACAGAAGGCTGAACCAGACAGCAACAGCATGTAATAGCCAGAGAACGAAAAATGAAGCGAGCTTAACAGCAGTCACGGAAGGAAATCAACCCACACAATAATGGCCACACAGCACGGAACAGTCAACCCCTGCCTTTGCTGGAAAGCGACCGAAAGAATTTGACCTCCGGACTGAGGCACGCCCATCACATTACGACGGGTTAATCTTGTGACTGGAGAGAACTCTGCACTGAATGCTAAAGACCTCGCCATCGAAAGAAAACCAGAAAAACGAACAGAAGAGAAGAAAGTCAAGATGCACCAGCGACAATGATCAAATACAAAAAAAGAACACGCACACACACACACACACACACACACACACACACACACACACACACACACACACACACACACACACACACTCACACACACACACACACACACACACACACACACACACAAGGTGGGGTGAGATCGGCGGGGGGAAGAGAGAAGAATGCATGGACTGTTTTCACTGTAAAAGTGTCTTGACCTGTTCACACACACACACACACACACACACACACACACACACACACACACTCTCTCTCTCTCTCTCTCTCTCTCTCTCTCTCTCTCTCTCTCTCTCTGCATGCATGTGCGTGCGTGCGTACATGCATGCGTACGTGCGCGCGCGCGCGCGCGTGCGTACGTGTGTGTGTGAATATTGCCAAACGACTACTATAGTTTCTTTCTGCTTATTTAAAACAAAGAAACGAACAGTGTGTGTATGTGTGCGCATGCGTGCATGCACATGCGTGTGTGTGCATCTGTGTGTGTGTGTGCTTGAGAGAGAGAGAGAGAGAGAGAGAGAGAGAGAGAGAGAGAGAGAGAGAGAGAGCTAAATGACACTGTAGTTTATCTACATATTAATCAGAACTGGCGTTGTCTTTTATATTAGGAATGTTGACTCCTGTTTTGTTTGCTTTGCTTTCAGAACTTAATACAGTTTGCTAAAATATAAGCTTTATGACTTGGTTATTTATTCATTTGTCTATTTGTATTTTTTAATTAATTTATTCATTTAATTATCTATTATTCGGTTGTTCATTTGATTCTATTCATTCATTCATTTGCGTGTTTATTTATGTATTTATTTACACCTTTGTTTTGTGTGAGTCATACGCATGACCTTGCATGAATACATCGATTTGTCAGAGAAATTTGTGTTACCGTTTTGTTGCCTACAAGTAGTAGTAGTAGTAGTAGTAGTAGTAGTAGTAGTAGTAGTAGTAGTAGTAGTAGTAGTAGTAGTAGTAGTAATAGGGACTGGCTCAAAAGCCTAGGCCTCGCGGCCTATGTACGTCTCCTCTTTGTCAAATACTTCTTGTTAAAAGTATAGGTGTTGAATGCGCAATTGTCATTTTGTTACACTATGCCTAATATGGCATTTTAATCATCAAAATGGTTGAAAAGTTCCTTATACTTTGGAATTACATCCAAAAGATTCTTGAACTTGTTAGTGTCTTCTGCAAATTTTATGTTAGTAGGGAGTCCATTCCATAAAGGGGCTACTCTGTGTGAAAAGGAAAATTTTCTTCTGTTAGTACGACAGTGCTGAATAAATATCTTTCCTTCTGCAATTCTGGTGATGTTATGTTGTGGAAGGGAAAAGAGTGAGTCAACACAAACATCATCAAATCCATTAAATATTTTGTAAGTCTGTATAGGATCACCTCTTGTCCTTCTGCCTTTTAATGAATGTAGATTCAAATATTGTAATCTTTCTGCATAAGATTTATCTTTGCATTCTTTTAATAGCTTTGTAGCACGTCTTTGACTCTTAATTTCTATTTGTGATGACTGTCTTTTCAAGTATGGGTACCAAATCGCATTTGCATATTCCAAATGAGGTCTCACGAAAGATTTATAAAGTTTTAGGAATACCTCCTTATCTAAGTAAGAGAAACTTCTCCTTATGACACCCAACATTTGATTAGCTTTATTAACTACTTTGCCAATATGTAAATCAAAAGACAACATGCTATCGAAAGTTACTCCCAAATCTTTTTCTTCTTTTAAGGTCTTTAACTTCTGTAAGCTGCCATTATGTCTCATATAATAAGCATGTTCTTGGTTGTTTTTTTTCCAATATGTAGCACACCACATTAGAGATATTGAAATACAGATTCCATACATCTGACCAATTTTGGAGTTTATAAAGATCGTTTTGTTAATCTGAGAATTGTGAAGTTTTATCGTACAGTTTTGTATCATCAGCAAATACTTTACAGGTGCTTTTTAATGATAATGGCAAGTCATTTATAAATACTGTGAATAATATTGGCCCCCAAGATGCTACCCTGAGGTATACCACTTAGAACCTTGGCTTTATTTGATCTTTCACTACCTACTCTTACAAGCTGTACCCTATTTGTCAAAAATCCTTATATCCATTTTAATAGTTTGCCAGTTATACCATAAGCACATAGTTTGACAAGTAGCCTTTTATGTGGTACAGTATATAAATCCTTCTTAAAATCTAAGTAAATAACATCAACATTATGACCATCATCCAATAATTTTGTCATACCTTCTACAACTTCAAGCAACTGAGTAACACAAGAACGTTTTTTTTTTTTACGGAACCCATGCTGACATTTAGCATATAAATCATTATCTGTAAAATGAGCTACAATTGAATCTCTAATTATACTTTCTAACACTTTACATATTACGCAAGTCAGGCTGACTGGTCTATAGTTACCTGGATCTGCTTTTAACCCCTTTTTAAACAGGGCTGTTACTTCAGCTGTCTTCCAGTCTTGGGGTAAGGTACCTGATTCTAATGTTTTGTTGAATAATGAACATAGTGGGACAGATAATTCATTTCCTAATTCTTTTAAAACTTTTGAGGGGATTCGGTCAGGTCCTTGTGCTTTATTTGGGTTTAAGTTGACCAATCTATCTCTCACTGCTTTTGGGGTAACTCTTACCTCTGACAAGGATATCCCACTGAATATACACATTCATCCAATAATGGTATATTTGTTAAATCTTCATGCGTAAAAAAACACTAGCAAAGAAATCATTTAATGTGTCCGCTTTTTCTTTATCACTTACTGCCAAGGAACCATCTGGTTTATTTAGGGCACCAATACTTGTATTGACTTTTAATCTATTTTGAACATACTTCCAGAATAATTTAGGATTATCTTTACTATTTTTTGCAACCATTTTTTCATATTCCCTTTTAGTTACTTTTAACAACTTGGAGCATATTCCTTTCCCGTATGTACTTCATGTAATGTATTCCTGATTTAGTACTTAGGTATCTTTTAAATAAATTATACTTCTTTTTAATACTTCTCATATCTTTTTTTATTCATCCAGACTGGAGTGAATTTCTCTCTTACATTTTTCTTTATTTTGGGAATACACTTATCCATTCCCTCATGTATAGTATTCTTGATATACCTCCAGGTTTCTTCTATATCCATGTCTGATATCCCTTTCCAATCACAGCTATAATATTTCTAAATTTATGATAGTCCCCCTGGTTCAATTTATATGTAAATTCTTCTTGATCTGTATCATTAAACGAAAGCTTTTAAGCATTTACTGTTTTATGTTCATAAATCAAAAACTAAAAAGACACAAACAATCAAAAACACATTTGTTCTGACATAACAGGATTTCACACATTGCAATAAGATCATGCTACCTATAGAAAGCAGTTGTGGCAACATGATTTCAGACAATTTCTGTAATTTGCAAGGAGCTATCTTTTACAGATTCATAGAAGAATCATGTACATTGTGTGTGTGTGTGTGTGTGTGTGTGTGTGTGATGCTTATCGTTCTTTGTTCAGCTGAATCTGATTCTTTTCTGTTGCAAGAATCTTTTAAGTTATGCGAACCTAAATGTGACGTAGAGCTTGGCTGGCTACCAAAATTGCTAATACTCCTCTAACGCTTCAATTTTTCAAGGACTAAACTGCGGGCAACGTACTGTTTTGTCTTGTGATTTGTTTGTCCATGCAAACCGACCGAGCTACTTGAAATTACTTTTAAAAGACGTTTTATTTTCCACCTGCAGTCACCACAGCAACGAAATCAAGTTTCTGGAATCCTGCGCAGAATATAGTTCTGGCATAGGGAACTCCCCAATTGTGGCTTGTGGCCTGCACATGAGAGAGAGAGAGAGAGAGAGAGAGAGAGAAAATTGACGTCATCGCATAAAGGGGAGCCACTGTCGAACTGCATCACGTGATGTACCTGATCCCATGACTTTATTTACCAACAAACCAGCGTAAGTTCAGGCAGGACATAGTTTCAGCACGACGACCAAGAGCAATGAACAAGTTTTTGTTTCTTTGCTTACTGCCGCTCGGGGCCCTTAGGGGTTCTGCTGGGCGGCTACAAGCCTATGAAACTGGATGACCCTGAAGTCCAGTCACGAATCCGGCCAGTGTTGGAGTCCCACAACTTGCTGGGGAGTTTGCCGATCAGGAAGGTGGAACAACAACGGGTAAGGCTGAACTTCGCTGGGAAAGTTTTTCCGCCAGTTGGAGGACCATTTATGCCATTCATGTAGTTGACAAAATGAAGTAAGGCTGGACTCCAGGAAAAAAAGTCGTCCATAAGTTTGAGGGTTATTTATGCCAGTCATGTGAATAGCAGAACACAAAAAAAACTAAGTGTTCGTATTCTTGTTAGGAAGCCAACTTCGTTTGTTTGAGGATTTTGCGGAATTTGTAACTTAGAATCAAGGGAAAGCCTGACAGTTGAAACCTTTTGTGTGTGTGTGTGTGTGTGTGTGTGTGTGTGTGTGTGTGTGTGTGTGGTTTTCGCCACGAAGACCTGCTGCCAAGCTCTCCCCAGAGTTTCTTCATACCATACTAAGTGCAACAGAATAAGTGTATGTAGCTGACTTCCTTACAAGAAGAAGGTGAACACTTAGTTTCAGTTTGTCATCAAGATGACTGTCATGATTAGCAGGGATATATATTTTTCCCCCAGAAAACCCCGTTATATGTCTGACTCTGCACCTAGCAGTATATATATATATGTATATATGTATGTATATATATATATATATAGTATTATCTCACCTAGCAGTGTATATATATGTATGAGCACTGAACAATTAAGTCGTGGGGTATGAATACTTAATTGTTCAGCATTATATATATATATATATATATAGGATCTGAAGAGAGGAGAATGACTTGAAATAAATTGTAATCCCAGGTTTTAAGCTTTACTTTTATCATCAAATATATATGGAGAGAGAGAGAGATATCATGATTATTTCATCAAAATTTGTACAGTGATAGAAAATGGATTTTTGCACATGGTGTTTATGTATAATAAAGATGATAACAATATAGCTGAATTTATAAGACATCAAGTCAAGTCAAGTCAAGTCAAGTAAACCTTATTATCTCAATTTGAGAAATTAATTTGTGGTCACACACATTCACAGCAAATAAACAATAATTTAGCCACATTACCCATTTTCTCACATATGACATACATTCATATGGAGGAATTTGGATTTTTCATTTTAACATCTTCTCGGTTCATGACATCAATGGACAGGGGAATAAAACTTTGTTTAAATCTGACACTTCTGCATTTAACCGATCAATATCTTCGTCCTGACTGAAGAAGGTCATACTGATTTGCAAGAACGTGGGTCTGGTCACACGTAATCTTCTTCGCTTTACAAACAACACGGCACCTGTATAGCTCATTCAGACTTTTTTGTCTCTCACCAACGATTTTTCCTCCCACGTTCACCACTTTCTCAAGCACATTTCTGCTCTTCACAGTCAACCCACCATACCAACACATAAATGAGAAAGTTAACAGATTCCAAGAAGCATGAATAAAATGTCCGAAGAATGTCAGTATTCACATGAAATGATCACAGCTTGCGAAGACAATATAATCTGGTTTGACATTTTTTGTGGACATACTCAACATGGGATTTAAAATTCAGCTTATTATCTATAAAAGTTCCTAAATATTTGTATGATTCAACACGTTCTACTTCAGCACCTTTGATAAAAAGTGGTGGTACAGCTTTTGGATTCTTTCTAAATCAATCAACATTTCTTTCGTTTTTGTTACATTCAGATCAAGATAGTTATGATCGCACCAGTCAACAAATCTTTGAACCTCCTTGAAGTAAACAGAATCAGAGTTGGAAAGATCCACAAGTGCTGAGTCATCTGAATATTTAATGTACAAAGTTGAATCACTTCCTGAACAATCATTTGTGTACAGAGTAAAAAGCACTGGTGATAAAACAGTACCCTGGGGGTGCGCCAGTTGAAATGACTCTGGAAGACGAAACAACACTTTGATATCGAACAGACTGTGTCCTCTGTGTAAGAAAAATCAATTATCCAAAGAATGAGCTTGTTACCCACATTTATGTTAATGAGTTTCTTTGCCATCAAATGTGGTTGTATGGTGTTGAATGCTGATGAGAAATCAATAAAGAGAATGCGTACAAAGGAGGCAGGTTTTTTGGTGTGAAAAAGCATGATGGAGAAGTGTGAGTGTGGCATCATCTGTTTGATCTGTTCTGTTGGTATGTGAACTGAAACGGGTCTTGGTACTGTGTATATCTTTTAAAACATAACCGAGGACAATTCTTTCAAGACATTTCATTGCAACAGATGTGAGGGCAACTGGTCGGTAATCATTTAAACAGCTTGGGTGCGTTTTTTTGGGAACAGGACATACAGTGGCATTTTTCCATAAAACAGGAATTATACATTCTCTAAGTGACCAGGTAAAACAAACGACTGTAAACATAGGAGAGCTGAGAAGAAGCACACACCTTCAACAATTTTCCACAGATATTATCAGGGCCCATTGCCTTTCTCACATTTAAACGTTTGAAAAAAAAACTGAACACATCATTTTCCTCAATCACAACAGAATCGCTTCCATCAACATCGTTTTTAACATTGCTTTGGAGGAGTCTTCCTTCACTTCCTTTAATTCTTTACTAAAATCTTTATCATCAAATCTACAGTAAAAATCGTTCAGCTTTTCTGCAAATTGCTTCTGTTCTTTTGCTGTTTTTTTTTTGTTACTAATATTTTGGTTTGAACATTTTCCTGAACCTGATAAAACCTTTATTCCTTTCCATGCATCTCGCATATTTCCATTCTGGAACATGTTTTCAACTTTCTCTTGTAAGCTCTCTTTGATTCTTCAATCTCCGTTTGCAGTTTTTTTGTACAACCTTACGATCGCTTTTATTGCCTGATTGAAAAGCTCTTTTTTCTCTCATTTAGAGTTATTTTCAGAGATTTTGTAACCCAAGGTTTGTTGTTGGGAAATATTTTGATAGTTTTAGTAGGTACAATCATGTGTTCACAGAAAGAAATGTAGCTGGAAATAACATCGGTGGCTTCGTTAATGTCAAAACTAGAATTCAAAAACAAATTCCAATCTGTACATTCAAACAAGCCTGTAATTCATCAACACTTTCTTGTGTCCAACACTGCACTTGCTTTTTAGTGATAGGTTGTGTTTTCACTTTTGGTCTGTAAGCTGGCAAGAGATGAATGGCATTGTGATCAGACTGACCAACAGGGGGGAGCTGAACACACTTGTATGCAGATGGTATATTACAGTAGCATAAATAAAGTATTTTATCCTTTCTTGTAAAACATGACACATACTGTTTAAAAGAAGGCAGGCTTGAATTGAGGTCACAGTCATTAAATCTCCTAGGATAAAGCACGGTGCGTCGGGTGACATGGCCTGCAGAGCGTGAACAGAGTCCGTGATTTCTGCAGCTGCACGTACAGTATTTGCGGATGCTGGCACGTAAACAACAGTCATGAAGAGCTGTCCGAACTCACGTGGCAGGTATTTTGGTCGCAGTGACACTGCTAAAAGTTCAACGTCACGCGTACACACTTGACGACGCACTTTAACGTTCTCACTGTTACACCACTTCTCGCTCACGTACATACACACCCCTCCCCCCCTTGATTTCTCTGTCACGCGCTTGTCTCTGTCCATTCTCAGTGGCACACCAAATCCGTCCAAAGCTAAAATGTCGTCTGTTATTTCTTCGCTCAGCCAGGTTTCAGAAAAACACAGCACATTCGCATTTCTAAATTCGTTTAAATGACGTACGCTTGCTTGCAGTTCATCAAAATTATTGTTCTGTGAAACTGGTCTGATCGATCGGACGTTGGCTAAAACGATTGACGGGAGGAGGGTGTAAGTACCGTTATTCCGGATATGGTCATTTCCCAATATTTCCCAGTTGTGTTATGACCGATATGGTCATTTCCCAATATTTCCCAGTATTGTAACTGCATGGATGTGTGTGAACAGTATCATAATGATATCCAATAACATTTTGCCATAGAGTGATGCCAGCGGTATAAGACAATGATTGGAGTCCACTTGGCAAGCATATTTCCAACTCTTTCTAGTACCTCTAAGAGATAGCTAGTTACTAAATTGCAAGAGAGAAAAAAGGGAGATGGAAAAGGAGGAAGGTGATCGGTGTTACCAGGTGTTTATGCTGGCCTCCTCCCACCTCAACCTTCCTGCTCTCTACATTCCCTCTAATGAAGAGAAACTTCCAGTCCTGTCTGGTAGTACAGAATCAGGCCCAGCACAACTTGGGAGAGTATGCCTAGCTACTCGGGCATCTGATTATGGGCAGGGGATGAAGGCTGGGAAGGGACAAGCATTATTGTAGACTAGGACTTCCTTAGGTCGAGTAGTGTTGAAGCTGGTTACTTGAAGATTAAAGTCGGTCTGTTACCGTTACCTTGTTAGGCAATTTCAGGGCTGGTAACTTGCAGGTTAAAATCAAACCTGTAATGGTAGGTGAAGTAATGTTAGGACTGGTGACATGTAGATAAAATCTTTTTACAGCAAAGACAGAGATTTTGAAATGAAAGATTCGCTGGTTTTAATGTGTTAAAGATAAGCTTGATAAAAAACCACCAAGGTTGTCCATTTTTATATCAGATAATATTTAATACTTAAAGAGAGAGAGGGAGGGGGGGGGGGGGGGGGGGGGGGGGGGGGGGGGGGGGGGGGTAGGGGGCTGGATGGAAGGGAAGGGACTGTTTTATACTTAAAGAGAGAGAGAGAGAAAGGGTTGTGGGGGAGAGTAGGGGCTGGATGGAAGGGAAGGGACTGCAATGATGTACCAAAATCAGAAACTTAAAATCTTGATGACAGGTACATCTACACAGGCACCTGATAGTGATAAAGATCTTAGGAAATGAAGTTGATGTAAAGAAAGCTTCTGCTGTATACCACTGACTCAGCAAGGTTCCTATGAGATGTCATGAGTAGTATGTCTGCAACTTTGTAGTGAAAGCAGGAACATAGTGTTATTCTCACACCAAAAGGCAGATTCTTTCTGCACTAAAACTTCCCAATCACAGAACCGTGTTCATGTTGTCTGTCTAGCTGCTTGCTGCAACAGGTAAGCAAAACAGCAGGCATACTTGGTAGCTGTGCACACTGTGCAACAGAGACAGGTAAAACACTGCCTTGATAGAAAATTTTCAGCGCTGTCCTTTTTGTTTGCGGGTGATACTGAAAAGTAACAGAACCCCTCGAAGAAGACAGAAAGCTGAAGTAGCACCAAATATTCTGAATGTAGTGGATTTCACTACTGGATCTGCATTGCACTCTTCTCAATTAGTGTGCATGACTTCATTCATGTGCATGACTTCATTCATGTGAAAACTTGTGTGCCATACAGTTTAGCTGTTTGGTTGCGCATGTTTTCTTGGCTTTGATTTTCACATTTTGTTAAAATACGAACTTAAATGTTACATTATTTTTCTGCTGTATCTGTTGATAGAATGTGTACATTCAACAGTAACTTAAAGAATCCTTAAGAATATTTGTAACATTTTCTGGTTTAGAGTTATCCCGATTTCATATGTACTTAAAATAACATACAGATCCAGATTCCTTATAGATTTATACAACATATAATATACTTTTTATATATCAGTAGTTGTGCTTGGAAATGAGGTTCACATAGATACACACAAGTGTTCAAAACATGACATACAGTTAGTGAAACTGGATATTAACAGAAGGAAAATGAAACAGACTGGAGTGTTATCTATCAACAAAACAAAAAAGAAAACAACAATTAAACAAATATGAATACACTAAACAAGGTGTAAAGTAGGACAGATTTATTTCACAATACTTAAAACAGACAAATGAATCTTCAACAGACATCTTACTTCTGACATTACAAACAGCAGACATAGGCACAAAAATAAAAAAATGCTCCCCAGAAGGTAGTGACCATGAGAATGGCATATTAAGTAACTGTATCATGTAAATTAACACATGCACTCATACTCTCTCTCTCTCTCTCTCTCTCTCTCTCTCTCTCTCACACACACACACACACACACACACACAGTCACACACACATGCTTACACACACACATACAGATACATACTAACACACACACACACACTCTCTCTCTCTCTCTCTCTCTCTCTCCCCCCCCCCCCCCCCCCCCCCCTCTCTCTCTCTCTCTCTCTCTCTCTCTCTCTGTCACGAGTTGGTTCTCCAGTTAATTTAACTGGCTGCAATGAAGTTCTCTAACAAAGCATAGCCAGTAAAGTGGGACATCTCGGCAGGTTGCCCATACCGTTGACAGATCTTGGAAGTGATAACTAAAATTGGATGCATGTCACTCAGTAGAAAGTGTTTTACTTGTCGGCCCAACTGGGGCATACAGATAGGTTTTGCACAGTCACCATCACATGAAAACTAATCAGTCTCCAGACATTGTAAAGCCCTGCCTTTCTCCACCCACTGTAGATTGGCCTTGCATATAAGCAGCATAATTTTGCTGTAACAGTTCTGGAGATTCAGGTCAAGTTGTTTGCTGGGGGATCTTGGATCTCTGCAGATGGAAGAGGAGGGGCTGCAATAATGTACCCAAGTCAGAAACTCAAACTCGATCAGAACTACATTGCATACAGATAAAACTGTGATACAAAATATAAGGAAGACAGAGCTTTGCCTTTGACATCTACTCATTAAAACAATGATTAAAAAAAAATCTCTGTGTGTTGTGTGAGCTTCATAAAGGAATCTCTTATTGATGGACAGTGAATGGAGAGTCTCAACTTCCTTGTGCTATTTTTGGACTGAGAGCAGCTTTATTTGTCGGTGGGAAAGAGGCTTCTTAACTTCCTGTCTCTTTCTGTCTGACTGACTGCCTGTCACTATCTCTGTCTGTTTATCTGTCTGTCAGTCTGTCTCTGTCATTCTCTCTGCCTGTCTGTCTGTCTTTGTCTCTGCCCGCCTGTCTGTCTGTCTGTTTCACTCTGTGTCTCATTTCTACTTTACAAAACAAAAACAAAAAAACCAGAAAAAACCCCTGAAATTGTCTGTGTCTGTTGTTTTAAGATTGAGTAAAAAAAGAAAATATCAGAAACACTTTATTAATTAACCTATGATCATTGTCTGTCATTTATATTTTGCTGTAAAGTTAACTTGATTCATTATGTACACACAGCGAAGTGGCAGCTATTCAGGTCAAATGATAGATTAGGTATATCATGTACAGAGGACATGGGTACATTTGGCAGCAGTAAAGTGTAATCATCTTGTCGTTCAATGGTGTTATATTGCTTTCAAGTATCAAGTTACAAAGTCATGTGGGTCTGGCCTGATGGTTCACATGACTATTACAGTATTAGCGCTGGGCTATGCAGACAAATGTGGTTTATAATGAAATAATACACAGGTCTCCAAGAGAGCCAATTGAAGGAAAGAAAGTAGCTAAAACAAAAACGGGGGGGGGGGGGGGGGGGGGGGGGGGGGGGGGGGGGAGAGAGAATGTGTGTGTGTGTGTGTTGTTATGTGTGTGTGAGAGACAGAGAGAGAGAGGGTGAGAGAAAGAGAGAGAGAGAGAGAGAGAAAGC
>JADBJO010000522.1:20000-52500 GCA_016801955.1 Conus betulinus | reverse complement strand
GAGAATACTAGAAAGCTTTTCCAGTTTGCTTTGTCACTTCAGTCACCATCTCTGCAAAATGCCTCGGCATCTGCCAAGTCTGCTCAGAGCCCTTCTTCTTCTCCAAGGTCCCTTTCCTGTGGTTTTATGATGAAGTGCAGAATGATAATGACAAAATGCTTCTTGTTGTGTGTTATAGAAACTGGTTGTCTAATATTGGTGTTCTGGTGATACCATATCGTTTTCACCATTGATTTGGTGTGGTTGTAACAAGTAATACAGGAGATATGATGTGTCCACACACAGGTGGTGGCTGGAATGATGTACAGATTCACCCTCTCCATGGTCAGCACCCAGTGTCGCAATAACCCAGTCAACAAGGGGAAACGCCTGGACCAGTGCAGACTGGCCGACAATGCTCAGGTGATCATCACTGTCATCATCTTCATCGTCATCCTCATTCTTGACAACCATCAGTATATTCGGTGTTGTCTCTTTGTTTTGGAGCTTACCCACCGTTACTGATTCAGTCCATCAGGATAATGCCCTACTGTTGATGATTCAGTCCATCAGGATAATGCCTCACTGTTGGTGATTCCGTCCATCAGGATAATGCCCCACTGTTGATGAGTCCGTCCATCAGGATAATGCTCCACTGTTGATTCAGTCCATCAGGACAGTGCCCCCCACTGTTGATGATTCCGTCCATCAGGATAATGCCCCACTGTTGATGATTCAATCCATCAGGATAATGCCCACTGTTGATGATTCAGTCCATCAGGATAATATCCCACTGTTGGTGATTCAGTCCATCAGGATAATCCCCTACTGTTGATGATTCAGTCCGTCAGGATAATGCCTCACTGTTGGTGATTCAGTCCATCAGGATAATGCCCCACTGTTGATGAGTCAGTCCATCAGGATAATGCTCCACTGTTGATTCAGTCCATCAGGACAATGCCCCACTGTTGACGATTCAGTCCATCAGGATAATGCCTCACTGTTGATGATTCAGTCCATCAGGATAATGCCCCACTGTTGATGATTTGGTCCATCAGGATAATGCCTCACTGTTGATGATTCGGTCAATCAGGATAATGCCTCACTGTTGATGAGTCAGTCCATCAGGATAATGTGTCACTGTTGATGATTCGGTCCATCAGGATAATGCCTCACTGTTGATGATTCAGTCCATCAGGATAATGATCCACTGTTGATGATTCAGTCCATCAGGATAATGCCCCACTGTTGATGATTCCGTCCGTCAGGACACTGCCCCACTGTTGATGATTCAGTCCATCAGAATAATGCCCCACTGTTAATGATCCAATCCATCAGGACAATGCCCCACTGTTGATGATTCAGTCCATCAGGATAATGCCCCACTGTTGATGATTCAGTCCACCAGGATAGTGCCCCACTGTTGATTCAGTCATCAGGATAATGCCCCACTGTTGTGATCAGTCCATCAGGATAATGCCCCACTGTTGATGATGATTCTGTCCATCAGAATGGGGTCTCACTGTTGACAATTTAGGGAAGTGCCAAAAAAAAGGAGCAGTTATAATAGATCAGAAACTGGTAGACCACCGTATTAGGGAAGAATGATGTTCATATCTAAATTATCTCAAACCTGGAAAGATCAAAAGAGTCAGTGATGTCTTCTGAATGATATATTCCTGATTCCCCGAAAATGGAGTATGGCTGCCTTAATGGCATGATGAAAAACGGTCATACACACAAAAACTCCACTGCCTGTCTATACAGGCAGTGTCCGCAGGAGTATATCAGCCTGCGTACGCAGAAAGAAAGAATGAAAGAATATATTCCCGAGAAGCTAGTCTGTTCATACTTGTCTGTCCAGCTTGACAAAGGCGCTGAAATGAGGAGAAATATTGTGCTATTCAAGGAAAAGAATGGTTTTTTTAAATGTTTTTGTTCTTGTACTTTCTGCATATTCAGTGTTGTTTTGTAGCTTACTGTATTGTGTGATACTGTGTGTTACAGAAGCAGCAATGTCGTGTGTGGCAGTGTGGCATAAACTGAGCGGAAAGTATTCCTTGGAGAGCAATCAGTGTGGAAAGGTGAGTTGTCTCAAGTGTGGAAAGGACTAGTATGCATTCACGTTAAATGTGATTGATCCTTCTGGTGGTTCAACAGACAATTAAGCAGGCAGTACAGGACATGGGATAATGGTGACCTGAGGTTCATATCGATGCAAACATATTCAGCACTGATTTTTTGTGGTATGCTAATGAAATGATGATGGTGTGGTCCATATCAGATACAGACATACCCAGTTTGAACTGTTTACAGAATGGTGTATGAGATAAGTAGTCTGGGATTTATACTGGCATACTCACTGTACACTGTGGTCACTTAACATTCACTGTCGCAGGAAGGTACTAAAGAGTCTGACGGGCTCTTTTTTCAGATGCAGTTCCTCCAGCAACAAACCCTGCTGGGAGGAGATGGACATGATGACTGCCACGTTTACCTCAAGGACTTTCACAAGTTCAAGGAGGATTACAACAAACAGTACCAACAATCCCGTAAACTGTGCAGCCTTTATTCTTGTCTGTTTCTCATGTTGTCTGTGACCTTCTCTCTAGGAGGATTACAACAAACAGTAACAGCATCCCTGTAAACAGTGCAACTTTTATCCCTGTCTGTTTAAATTCCTGTCTGTTGCTTTCTCTCTAAGAAGATTGCAACAGCACCAGTATCCCTGTAAACAATGCAGCCTTTATCTGTGTCTGTTTACCGTGCTGTCTGTTGCTTTCTGTCAAGGATTATAACAAACAGCACCAATATCTCTGTAAACAGTTTCATCTTTTTCTCTGTCTGCCCTGGTGAATGAGGCCTACTCTCTTCAACAAAGAACACCAACATCTCTGTAAACCATGCAGTCTTTATCCCGGTCTGTTTACCCTGTTATTTAGTGCCTTCTGTTGTGGAGGATTTCAATAAACAGCTCCAACATCCATGTTGACAGTGTAACTTTTATTCCTGTCTGTTTATCATGTCTAGTGCCTTCTTTCAAGAGGATTACGACAAGCAGTTCCAAATCCCTGCAAACAGTGCTAACTTTATTCCTGTCTGTTACTCAGCTGACTGTTTCCTTCTTTCTATGAGGATTACAACAAAACAGTACCAAAATCCCAGCAAACAGTGCAACCTTTAGCCATGTCTGTTTACTATCTGGTGCTTTCTGTCTAAGAAGATCACAATAAACAGTACCAGCATCACTATTAACAGTGCAGTCTTTACCCCAATCTGTTTGCCCTGCTGTCTAGTGCCTTCTTGTTACACCTGCTTCCTTCCCCATCTTTCTTTCCCCTATTGCTTATTGGAAATGTTGGCAATTGATTTTTTTTGTTAGACTCTGATGTTTTGTGGGGGTGGAGGGATGGAGATGTAGGGATGGGTGGGCTCCTTGCTGTTCTTGCACTTTTTTTTTTTTAAACTTCTTGTCCAATTTTTCTCTCCTTGGTGAAATATCCGTTCACTTCTTTGATGTGCTGGAGACTATTCTTTTGAAAGAACCAACAGGTCACATGCCAAGTACTGCTGTGTGGACATAATTCTTGATGACCACTGGAATTGGATGTAGAAGGGACTGTGTCTTGAACTACAGGTGGAGGGATTATTATTATACTCTTAATGGACTATGGAACAACAGGTAAAGGGATTGTCATATATACTGTAGCGGAAGGGGTTGATTGGCGACATGTTGAAGATATGTTTTGAAAGAACAGTTGGCATCAGGGACTGTAATTATGTGGAAAGTAATGGCAGGTGACATGTTGAAGACATGATAGGAAAGGGTAGAGGAGCAGGAGCACTTTAACATGGGAGGTGTTCATAGGTGACATGCAGACCACATTGTAGGAGAGGACAGATGGATTTAGGGACTTTCATGTGGAATATTAGTAAGTGATGCGTTAATGGTGTGGTAGAACAAGACAAATGAACTGAACTTGGGGGGGGGGGGGGGGGGGGGGGCATTTACATGGACGGTGCACATAGGCGACATGTGGAAAACATTTTAGAAAAGTTGCAAACTGAGGCGACTGCAGGTGGAAATCTAAACAAATTTTTAATGTGATTAATGTCAAACCACCAAGAAAACATAGACAAATGAATCACAAGACAAAACATGATGTGTTTCGACCTCTTAGGTCTTCTTCAATCTGGACAATGAAAATGAACGCTTTCCTTTTTGTTGTCCTGAGTTTTTTTTTTATCTTGCCTGAAGAAGACCTAAGAGGTCGAAACGCATTGTGTTTTGTCTTGTGATTCGTTTGTCTATGTTTTCTTGGCGGTTTGCTATTACTTACATTTAGAATTTGTTTTAGAAAAGGACAGGTGAATTATGGGACTGTGACACAGAAGTTGCTGATAGGTGGCATGTTGGAGATGTAGAAAATGACTGAATTGGGAGACTTCGAGATGGAATTTATTGTTAGGCCACATGTTGAGCCATGGAAGGAAAGGACAGATAGTGCACACTGTGATTGTGTGGGCAGAAGAGGAAGCAGACCGCTTCCAGAATTTTCTGCACCAACATGAAGAAGATCAAGCTTCTGGAGAAGTATGAGCAGGGCTCTGCTGTCTACGGCGTCAATAAGTTTGCTGACTTGTCAGGTATGGCTCTACACTTTGTCCTCTTCACAGCGATAAAGAATTGTGCTGCTTTGTTCTTCCCAGCTTTATGTGATTGTGTGTGGTTGTATTGCAATCTGGCTATAATTTACAGCATAGGCTGTAGATTTTTCTTGTAAATCCAGACTGCTTTCCACAGGAAGAGTGGGTTGCCATGGGTAGGTGTAGAACATCATGATGAGAAGAAATTGTCATGCCTGATATAGGTTGGCATGGTAAGATGAATTTTCATTGGTATCAGTTATCCAGGTTGGTGCCATAGTTATATTGTGCAGTCTATAGATCTTTGTCACAGCTCTCCAGTACAGTGGACTTCCAGATAAATCCGATATTGCATCCTCACATTATCACTGTCTTTCAGAGGAGGAATTCCGCAAACACTACCTGACCCGTAAGTGGGACCTGAAGGCTTCTCGATCTTGGATGACCCCTGCTTCTCCTGTCAATCTCAACCATGACAGCATCCCAGATCGATATGATTGGCGTGACCATGGCGCTGTGACTGCGGTCAAAAATCAGGTTTGGGATCTTTTTACCTGTTCTACTTAAAACAGAAAATGAAGGTGGTCCTAAAGGTAGAAAGACTATGACAGTAAGCACAGTGGAAGGATTATGACTGTAATCATCATGGTGGAAGGACTATAACAGTAGTTATCATGGTGGAAGGGCTATGACAGTAGCTATCATAGTTGAAGGACTATGATAGTAGTCATCATGGTGGAAGGACTATGACAGAGGTCATGGTGGAAGGACTATAACTGTAGTCATGATGGTGGAAGGGCTATGACTGTAGTCATGATGGTGGAAGGACTATGACTGTAGTCATCATGGTGGAAGGGCTATGACAGTGGTCATCATGGTGGAAGGACTATGACTGTAGTCATCATAGTGGAAGGACTATGACAGTAGTTATCATGGTGGAAGGACTATGATAAGTAGTAGCACATTGGAAGGACCATAACACTAGTCATGATGGTGGAAGGACTATGACAGTAGTCATGACGGTGGAAGGACTATGACAGTAGCCATGATAGTGGAAGGACTAGGACAGAAGTCATGATGGTGGAAGGACTAGGACAGTAGTCATGATGGTGGAAGGACTATGGCAATAGTCATGATGGTGGAAGGACTATGACAGTAGTCATGATAGTGGAAGGACTATGACAGTAGTCATGATAGTGGAAGGATTATGACAGTACTCATGATGGTGTAAGGACTATGATAGTAGTTATCATGGTGGAAGGACTATGATAGTAATAGCATATTGGAAGGACCATAACACTACTCATGATGGTGGAAGGACTGACAGTAGTCATGATGGTGGAAGGACTATGACAGTAGTCATGATGGTGGAAGGACTAGGACAGTAGTCATGATGGTGGAAGGACTAGGACAGTAGTCATGATTGTGGAAGGACTAGGACAGTAGTCATGATAGTGGAAGGACTATGACAGTAGCCATGATGGTGGAAGGAGTATGACAGTAGTCATCATGGTGGAAGGACTATGACAGTAGTCATCATGTGGAAGGACTATGACAGTAGTCATGATGGTGGAAGGACCATGACAGTAGTCATCATGGTGGAAGGACTATGACAGTAGTCTGAAGTCATCATGGTGGAAGGACTATGACAGTAGTTATGATGGTGGAAGGGGTATGATAGTAGTCATGATGGTGGAAGGACTATGACAGTACATAGTGGAAGGACTATGACAGTAGTCATCATGTGGAGAGACTACGACAGTAGTCATCATGGTGGAAGGACTATGATAGTGGTCATGGTGGTGGAAGGACTATAACGGTGGTTATGATGGTGGAAGAACTAGGACAGTAGTCATGATGGTGGAATGACTATGACAGTAGTTACCATGGTGGGAAGGAGTAGGACACCAGTCATGATGTTTGAAGGACTAGGACAGTAGTCAAGATGGTGGAAGGACTAGGACACTAGTCATGATGGTGGAAGGACTGTGACAGTAGTCATGATGGTGGAAGGACTATGGCAGTAGTCATGATGGTGGAAGGACTAGGACAGTAGTCACGATGGTGGAAGGACTATGGTAGTAGTCATGATGGTGGAAGGACTAGGACAGTAGTCATGATGGTGGAAGGACTGTGATAGTAGTCATGATGGTGGAAGGACTTTGACAGTAGTCATGATGGTGGAAGGACTAGGACAATAGTCATGATGGTGGAAGGACTGTGACAGTAGTCATGATGGTGGAAGGACTGTGACAGTAGTCATCATGTGGAAGGACTGTGACAGTAGTCATGATGGTGGAAGGACTATGACAGTAGTTATGATGGGGGAAGGACTGTGACAGTAGTCATGATGGTGGAAGGACTGTGACAGTAGTCATGATGGTGGGAGGACTGACAGTAGTCATGATGGTGGAAGGACTATGACAGTAGTCATGATGGTGCAAGGACTATGACAGTGGTCATGATGGTGGAAGGACTATGACAGTGGTCATGATGATGGAAGGACTGTGACAGTAGTCATGATGGTGGAAGGACTACGACAGTAGTCATGATGGTGGAAGGACTAGGATAGGAGTGATCATGGTGGAAAAGCTATGACAGTAGTCATCATGTGGAGGGACTGTGACAGTAGTCATGATGGTGGAAGGACTATGATAGTGGTCATGGTGGTGGAAGGACTACGACGGTGGTTATGATGTTGGAAGGACTATGACAGTAGTCATGATGGTGGAAAGACTATGATAGTAGTTATCATGGTGGAAGGACTGTGATAGTAGTTCTCATGGTGGAAGGATTGTGACAGTAGTCATGATGGTGGAAGGACTATGATAGTAGTTATCATGGTGGAAGGACTATGATAGTAGTAGCACATTGGAAGGACCATAACACTAGTCATGATGGTGGAAGGACTTTGACACAAGTCATGATGGTGGAAGGACTATGACAGTAGTCATCATGATGGAAGGACTAGGACAGTAGTCATGATGGTGGAAGGACTAGGACAGTAGTCATGATTGTGGAAGGACTAGGACAGTAGTCATGATAGTGGAAGGACTAGGACAGTAGCCATGATGGTGGAAGGAGTATGACAGTAGTCATCATGGTGGAAGGACTATGACAGTAGTCATCATGTGGAAGGACTATGACAGTAGTCATGATGGTGGAAGGACCATGACAGTAGTCATCATGGTGGAAGGACTATGACAGTAGTCTGAAGTCATCATGGTGGAAGGACAATGACAGTAGTTATGATGGTGGAAGGGGTATGATAGTAGTCATGATGGTGGAAGGACTATGACAGTACATAGTGGAAGGACTATGACAGTAGTCATCATGTGGAGAGACTATGACAGTAGTCATCATGGTGGAAGGACTATGATAGTGGTCATGGTGGTGGAAGGACTACGACAGTAGTCATGATGGTGGAAGGACTAGGACAGTAGTCATGATGGTAGAAGGAGTGGGACAGTAGTCATGATGGTGGAAGGAGTAGGACACCAGTCATGATGGTTGAAGGACTAGGACAGTAGTCAGGATGGTGGAAGGACTGTGACAGTAGTCATGATGGTGGAGGACTATGACAGTAGTCGTGATGGTGGAAGGACTATGATAGTAGTCATCATGGTGGAAGGACTAGGACAGTAGTCATGATGGTGGAAGGACTATGACAGCAGTCATGATGGTGGAAGGACTATGACAGTAGTCATGATGGTGGAAGGACTGTGACAGTAGTCATCATGGTGGAAGGACTGTGATAGTAGTCATCATGTGGAAGGATTTTGACAGTAGTCATGATGGTGGAAGGACTATGACAGTAGTCATGATGGTGGAAGGACTGTGACAGTAGTCATCATGGTGGAAGGACTATGACAGTAGTCATGATGGTGGAAGGACTGACAGTAGTCATGATGGTGGAATGACTATGACAGTAGTCATAATGGTTGAAGGGCTATGACAGTAGTCATCATGGTGGAAGGACTATGACTGTAGTCATGATGGTGGAAGGACTACAACAGTAGTCATGATGGTGGAAGGACTAGGATAGGAGTGATCATGGTGGAAAGGCTATGACAGTAGTCATCATGTGGAGGGACTGTGACAGTAGTCATGATGGTGGAAGGAGTGGGACAGTAGTCATGATGATGGAAGGAGTAGGACGGTGGTTATGATGTTGGAAGGACTATGACAGTAGTCATGATGGTGGAAGGAGTGGGACAGTAGTCATGATGATGGAAGGAGTAGGACAGTAGTCATGTTGGTGGAAGGACTAGGACAGTAGTCATGATGGTAGAAGGACTAGGACAGTAGTCATGATGGTAGAAAGGACTAGGACAGTAGTCATGATGATGGAAGGAGTAGGACAGTAGTCATGATGGTGGAAGGACTAGGACAGTAGTCATGATGGTGGAAGGACTGTGACAGTAGTCATCATGGTGGAAGGACTGTGACAGTAGTCATGATGGTGGAAGGACTGTGACAGTAGTCATGATGGTGGAAGACTGTGACAGTAGTCATGATGGTGGAAGGACTGTGACATTAGTCATGATGGTGGAAGGACTAGGACAGTAGTCATCTTGGAAGGACTGTGACATTAGTCATGATGGTGGAAGGACTATGAGAGTAGTCATCTTGGTGGAAGGACTGTGACATTAGTCATCTATGACAGTAGTCATGATAGTGGAAGGACTGTGACAGTAGTCATCATGGTGGAAAGACTGTGACAGTAGTCATGATGGTGGAAGGACTGTGACAGTAGTCATCATGGTGGAAGGACTGTGACAGTAGTCATGATGGTGTAAGGACTGTGACAGTAGTCATGATGGTGGAAGGACTATGGTAATAGTCATGATGGTGGAAGGACTGTGACAGTAGTCATGATAGTGGAAGGACTATGATAGTAGTCATGATGGTGGAAGGACTAGGACAGTAGTCATGATGGTGGAGGACTATGACAGTAGTCATGATGGTGGAAGGACTAGGACAGTTGTCATCATGGTGGAAGGACTGTGATAGTAGTCATCATGTGGAAGGACTGTGACAGTAGTCATGATGGTGGAAGGACTATGACAGTAGTCATGATGGTGGAAGGACTGTGACAGTAGTCATGATGGTGGAAGGAGTATGACAGTAGTCATCATGGTGGAAGGACTGACAGTAGTCATCATGGTGGAATGACTATGACAGTAGTCATGATGGTGGAAAGACTATGACAGTAGTCATCATGGTGGAAGGACTATGACAGTGGTCATGATGGTGGAAGGACTACGACAGTAGTCATGATGGTGGAAGGACTAGGATAGGAGTGATCATGGTGGAAAAGCTATGACAGTAGTCATCATGTGGAGGGACTGTGACAGTAGTCATAATGGTGGAAGGACTATGATAGTGGTCATGGTGGTGGAAGGACTACGACGGTGGTTATGATGTTGGAAGGACTATGACAGTAGTCATGATGGTGGAAGGACTAGGACAGTAGTCATGATGGTGGAAGGAGTAGGACAGTAGTCATGTTGGTGGAAGGACTAGGACAGTAGTCATGATGGTGGAAGGAGTAGGACAGTAGTCATGATGGTGGAAGGAGTAGGACAGTAGTCATGATGGTGGAAGGAGTAGGACAGTAGTCATGATGGTGGAAGGACTATGGCAGTAGTCATCATGGTGGAAGGACTGTGACAGTAGTCATGATGGTGGAAGGACTGTGACAGTAGTCATGATGGTGGAAGGACTGGGACAGTAGTCATCATGGTGGAAGGACTGTGACAGTAGTCATGATGGTGGAAGGACTATGACAGTAGTCATCTTGGTGGAAGGACTGTGACATTAGACATGATGGTGGAAGGACTGTGACAGTAGTCATGATGATGAAAGGACCGTGACAATAGTCATCGTGGTGGAAGGACTGTGACAGTAGTCATCATGGTGGAAGGACCGTGACAGTAGTCATCATGGTGGAAGGACTGTGACAGTAGTCATCATGGTGGAAGGACTGTGACAGTAGTCATGATGGTGGAAGGACTAGGACAGTAGTCATGATGGTGGAAGGACTGTGACAGTAGTCATGATGGTGGAAGGACTGTGACAGTAGTCATCATGGTGGAAGGACTGTGACAGTAGTCATGATGGTGGAAGGACTGTGACAGTAGTCATGATGGTGGAAGGACTTTGACAGTAGTCATGATGGTGGAAGGACTAGGACAGTAGTCATGATGGCGGAAGGACTTTGACAGTAGTCATGATGGTGGAAGGACTTTGACAGTAGTCATGATGGTGGAAGGACTGTGATAGTAGTCATGATGGTGGAAGGATTTTGACAGTAGTCATGATGGTGGAAGGACTAGGACAGAAGTCATCATGGTGGAAGGCAGGGGTCTCCTTCTGTACAGACAGCTCCCTTGCCTTCTGGAAGTTCTGTGCCAGTCACTTCCCCTTTTCTGTCACTGTCTTTGACTATGCTGTGTTTGGTTGGTTTTTTGTTCTGTTGTCTACCATTTTTTTCTGCCTTTTGGGGGTAGCAATGAATGACATGATGAGAGATGTGGTGATAGAGTGGAAGTGGATGGAGAGATATGTGAGGCGACAGAATATAGGTAGATATAGAAATATGTGTGATGACAGACTGTAAGTGTGTTAAGAAGAATGTGCTGTGAATATATGTAGGTACATGGAGAGGTTTGTCTTGATGTGTGTGGGGTTAGAATGTCGATAGAGGAAGAGAGATTTATGGTGACAGACTGTATGTAGTTATGTTTTGATAACAGAACATAGGTAGACGGAGAGAGGTATGTGGTGACAAAATGCAGGTAGTTGAAGAGAGGTATGTGGGGTGACAGAATATAGGGAGATTAGAGAGTTATGTGTTTTGACAGAATGAAGGTGGATGAAGAGAGATGTGAGGAGACAGATTGTAGGTAGAGGAAGAGGGATGAGTGTGTTGGAAGAAAGTAGAGAGATTAAGAGATATGTGAGGTGACAGAAGATAGGTTGATAACGAGAGATATGTGTGATGATAGGGACAATGCGGGTCGTGCTGGGGCCTTCTCCACCACAGGAAACATCGAGGGCCAGTGGGCCATCAAGTCAGGCAAGCTTCAGTCGCTGTCAGAGCAAGGTTGGATACTGTTGCTTTTATCCCTTTTCTTTGTGTAATGTTAGTCATCTTTTCAGTGTGTGTGTGTGTGTGTGTGTGTGTGTTTGCTGGATGATGTTGCTGATAATGATGATGATGGACACTCTTGTTGAGGTGCCACACAAGTAAACAGGCAGGTCAATCATCAGAATGGAGAGAGAGAGAGATGGGTAGATAGTTGAGCAGGTGGCCAGACAGACAGTAGTAAGTATTGGGTATTCAGTATCTTTCAGGTATTGCACTCTCTGTCTCTCGCTCTCTCTCACTTCTCAGTCTCTCTCATATTTTTATCTTCACCTATTCCCTCTTTTCTTATCTTTATGTTCGTTGCACTTTCCTCAGCTCTCTTTCATGTTTGTCTCCAATCCCCATTTTCTCCCTTTCTCATCGCTCTCCCCTAATTTCTTCCTTTGTCTTAATGTTTTTCACTGACAGGTTCTTTTCTTCTTTGCTCATTCTTGCTGTGATTAATAACCAGTAACCATATTCCCTGTACATTGTGTGTGACACCAACAGAGCTGGTGGACTGTGACAAACTGGATGATGGCTGTGAGGGAGGTCTGCCGTCCAATGCCTATGAGGCCATCATGCAGCTGGGTGAGTCATCTCCCCCCCTCCTTTCTGTCTCTTGGTTGGTCTGTCTGCCTTCTGTCTGTCTGTCCCTCGCTCTCTCTCTCTCTTTTCTCTCTTCTCTTTCTCCCTCCCTCTGTCCCTGCCACTGTCACTCTCTCTCTTCCCCCTCTCTCTCCTTTTAAATAGAACAAATTGTGTTCACTTGAAATCCATTTAATCCAATCAATAATGAAATGAAATCTGTTCCTTGATTCTGCCATGTAGGCCTCGAATACATTTTTACCACCTGAAATCCATGCATTGTTCTGATGACTACTTATACATAAGTGGTCTCTTAGGATAAAAATAGAGCTACTTGCCAGCATAGCTTTCAGCAGACTTCCTGCAGCTTTCTTCAGTGCAGTAGCTGTTCAGAGACTGAATTCAGTGCATGCCTCTGTGACTGAACTAGAAGCAGTGTGACTAAAATCAGTGATGGAAACACCAGTGGCAGCTGATGGCAGTCCCGGTCACAGTTCAGAGTTAGGGAGCTGGCTGAGATGTGTATGGCTTCTGTGACCCCCCTCTGAAACCATACTGTCTCTCTCTTAAATGAACTCGTTGTTTCTGTCGGACTTATGACTGCTGTGGAAAAGATGGGCTTTGACAGAGTGGTTTTATGGTTGTGCTTTTTTTTTTTTTTTTTTTAAAGTCTGTTGTGCAGTTTTCTGTCTGTTTCTCAAGGTAAGTGTTCTCACACTCTGGGCTGTCTGTTTTATACACCATCCTGGATTTGTCCAGTTCGCCTGACTTTTCTTTGCTTCTGTTGGTGTTGATGGGCATAGAGTAGACTCTTATCCTAGCTGTCAGATCTTTCTGCTTAGGGCCTCTGTGACACCTCTCTTACAGACTTGGTGACATGCTCTCTTGATGGTGTCTGGCGCTTGGCAGCTGGATGAGGAGTGAGCATCTTGGCCTCCTGGCATGTTCCAGATCTCTTTCCAGTAACCAGGCATTCTGGGCACCTTGATGTGTCCTGTTCCTGGTTTGGGCAATAGAATTCCAGTACCAGTCTGTGTATCTGTAAATGCAAGGCCTGAATCCATTCTGGTGACGTGTGGGTCCTCAGTGGTGTTATGGTATTTTCCATGTACCAGAGGGAGAAGTCAGAGTCTTTTCTTTGAAATTGTGCACAAAGAGAGTGGCTGCAGCAGGACTCACAGGAGACCCTGTGGTTGTCTTCTTTCTCTGTTGGAAGAACTGCCCCTCAAAAGTGAAGGAGGTGGTGGTGAGACAATATCAGGGACTCTCCAGTGTGATCCAATGATTATGATGCAAGCTGCAGAGGACTGTGGTCATCTGTAACTGCTGATCACCATGCTGTTCTTTACCGGAACACTGGTGGGCAGAGCTGTGATATCATGAACACCAACAGGTCTTCAGCTTTGGGTATATAGGCAGATAGCTTCTTGTGTTGTTAAACTCTAGCTTTCAGTCCTCTCACTGGATCCATAGCTTCTTGTGTTGTTAAACTCTTAGCTTTCACTCATCTCATTGGATCCATAGCTTCTTGTGTTGTTAAACTCTTAGCTTTCACTCATCTCACTGGAGCCATAGCTTCTTGTGTTGTTAAACTCTAGCTTTCAGTCCTTTCACTGGATCCTCATCAGGTGGTCTGGTGATGGCTGCTCACACATGGGAGGGTCTGAGAGTGTCACCTGCTTTATTTCATATGACAGCTGCATGGTACACACTGGAAAGTTTGTGCTCTGTTTTCAATGTTAGGCCCCTTACTCCAATTTGCAGGGGCTCCCCAGCTTTCCTCAGTGAAGTATGGGTATGTAGGCAAGCTTTTTGATTTGTCCCAAAAGATCTTGTGGTGTGAATTATTGTTGTGCAACCCCACAGCTATTAAAAGAGGATTGTAACAATTTCCCAAAGGACAAAGGATGAAGTACAGTCGGTGTCAAGACCAAAGATATATAGATAACATTCCAAGTCTCCCAACAAAAATAATACGAAGTGCTGGAGGACCCATTCTAAATTTGAACTGAGAACTGATGAATCTCCCTTAAACAGTGAAATAAAAGAAGTAATAAGTGTTGATGTGACAATAGGTATTGATTTGTGTTGGATGTGTTGATGTGACAGTGGTTTGTGTTAATGTGACCATGCTGTGCAGGGGGGCTTGAGACAGAGAACGATTACAGCTACAAGGGGGAGGATGAGAAATGTCAGTTCAACCGTAGTGAGGTGGTGGTCAAGGTCCGTGGTGGAGTCAACATCTCAAGTAACGAAGAAGGTATGTTTTACAGGTGTGTCTGTTGAGTTGTTGTGCCAGCTGACCTGCTGTTTCTGTCCATTTGTTGTGTTGTTGTGTCTGACAAGTGGGTGTGATTGTTGAATTGATATGTTTGTTCACTTGTTGTCTGATCACAATGTAGATATGAGCTGCAGTTCAATGACTGATTAATTGCGAGAGTGATTGATATTTGTGAATGTTATCAGAAATGAGTACAGTATGGACATGATAAGTTCATGCAGGGATTCTTGTATTGAATGATGAATGTGTACAGAAATGAAGGCCTGGCTGTACAAGAATGGCCCCATCTCCATTGGCATCAATGCCTTTGCAATGCAGGTGTGTATCCTCTTTCCACAATTTTTTGCTTCTTGACAAATTCAGTCTTTTAACATGGGAGTGTATGCTTGCCGTCCCCTTGTCCCTCCAACTTCTTTCCTCATGGATCTATGGATAGTGAAGATTCGGAGACCAAGTTTCTGTGGCATGCATAGGAAGGGAAATGGAAGTTTGACTTGATAATGATAATGAATACTTATATAGCGCCTATTCTCAGCTAGACGCCAAGCTCTAAGCGCTTTACAATCAACACTCGTTTACACAACGGGCTGCCTACCTGGGTAGTGCCGACTGAAGAGCTGCCAGCTGGCGCTTCATTCAGTCGTTTCTTTCCGTGTCATCCAGTCAGTATCGATCACTCATTTTCCTTACTTCCTTCATTCTTTCCATTTCTCAGCCAGGGTGCATGTTATGTGTAAGGTATCATCCATACCAACGGCCAAACTGGCCTACTCTTCCGAATGGTGGTGATGGGGATTTTACGTGTGTGCAAGATGTTATGCATGCGTTCACACACGGAACCTCGGTTTATAGTCTCATTCGAAGGACTGTATGGGAAATGGAGTCAGAACCAATGTTAATTCTGAGGGAAAATCCCCCTGTACCCGAAACGCCCTGGCGGAGGTTCGAACCTGCAACCCCAGGATCACCAAGATGCGAGTCAGGCGCTCTACCAACTGAGCTATTCCGGCTCCCTAGCTATAGCTTAGCTGTAGGAGCAAAGTGTGTATAGGCACAGAATTCAGGACATCTTTTCTTTAGTGTATGATGGTTAGTGATGATACCAGGGAATTCTTGTTTTGGTTAGGGACTGCTTTCTAGAGCTGTACTCTTCACTGTCCTAACATATCTGGGCATCAACAAGGCCAGAGAGATACAGACATCTGCAGCACTGGTCAGGGAATTTCAGCAACTTTCCAAAACTTGCCAGTGTAGTTGGAACCCTTCCTTCTGGAGCCTGTGACTAACCATGTGTAGATAGGAGAGGCTCTGACGCAGAGATTATGGTTGTGGTGAAGTTTGAACCTGTGACCTATCAGCTCCATGCCTGTGACAGGGCAAGTAGGAAAGGTTTGTCATTGAGGTCACAATGATTTGCCATCTAAGATTATATGTTTTTAGTGTTATACTTCTGATCTGTAGTGTTAAATGCAACAGTAGTGCTGACATAGGAAGTAAGTGTTCATACATTTGTATTTTGGAGACGTCACCAAACCATGGAAGATAATGTTGACATGGGGTGTGTGTGTGTGTGTGTGTGTGTGTGTGTGTTGTTGTTGTTGTTGTTGTTGTTGATGCTGTTGCTGCTGTTGTTGTTACAGTTCTATTTTGGAGGCATTTCTCACCCATGGAAGATTTTCTGCAATCCTAGCAGCCTGGACCATGGTGTCCTGATTGTGGGCTATGACGTTTCCAGTAAGTACAGTGATATAGTAAAATATATTACACACAATTCTGACCACAAGTGTAGATTCAGTAGATGAAGCAGCAGGCAAAGTTGCTCAAAACATAGACAGGACAGACCTCTCCCTTTTCTCTCTCTTTCATCTGGGCTTTGTTCTCAACAGAGACTAACGTTTGGGTCACTAGAGTGCTAGACAAATGAAATGAAAGAAAAGGAATAGACAGAGGGAACATGGTTCAACCCCGAACAAAGTGCAAGACAAAGTCAGATATGAAGGAAGCATTGAGGAAGACTGAGAACAACAAGCTGACAGTGCAGACTGTCTGCCGTCATTGTGGGCCCTGAAATAAGTGAAAACAGAACTTGTCAGGCAGTGAGTGTGCATGTGTCTCTGATCATTTGATGATCACCAGTCTCTAGAGCCACCATGGTGACAGTGATTTGAAATGGAGAGGCGGACAGTGATGTGAAATGGAGAGCCTGACATGAGTTCAGTCTTCTAGATTTTCTAGCCACCTGTTGTTTTTAGGCAGGTTATTCATTTTATGATAAACTCAGTTTTTCACATTTACATCAATAGATACAGAGTGAAAACCAAATATCCTAAGAAAACATGGTGTAACCAATGCAAACTCCATTGTTCTACAACCCTTGATGGTTAAGAACATTTCAGATGAATGTGTTGGCAAAAAGTACTGTGATCATGCTTAAACTAGTGTCAGAAATACATAGACAATGGTGTTCAAGTTGTTGGCTACGATGCTTCCTGTTAGTGTAGATATCTGTGGAGGCATCTGTATACACATTTGTAGTATCTCTCTTTCTCACACACACATGCACACACACACACACACACACGCGCATACATACACACGTGCGTGCATGCACACGCACACACACGCACACACACACACACACACACACACACACACACACACACACACTATACACTCGCACACTCGCTTATTACCTATGAAAAGAGCTTATGAATGTACCATGTGTTATCTAGTCATAATAATCTGAAAAGGGTATGTTTATGAACAAGTCTGCTCTGATCATCTAAAAGGTAACATCAAAATTGGTCAGTAACTTATGTTGATCTCTTGTTTCTCTCCACTCTCAACTCCTTCCTCTAGAGCTCAACTAGACTATTTCATTCTGTAATTATTTATTCTGCAGTTGTGACCATTACTCCTGTGCTGGTGGGTGGGGGAAGGGGACTAGGGGAGGGGGCTGACTATTGGTTTGATTAAGTTTCATCAAGGTGTAGTAGAACCCCACTGGATTGTAAAGAATAACTGGGGGTTTAACAATAGATGTGATTGGGTTTCAGCAATGTGAGTTTTTTTATTTATGTGCAGTCATTTGGGAGCCTGCTGGATCATGAACAGCTGAGAGGCTGACTACAGTTGTGATGGTGTTTCATCTAGGTGGTGTGTGTGTGTGTGTGTGTGTGTGTGTATGTGTGTGTGTGTGTGTGTGCCGTTGAGATCCCTTATTGAGTCATGGAAAACAGTTGGGGGAGCCCTGCTTTAGTTGTGACAATGTTACATCTATGTTTGGATGGGTGTGTGTGCAGACAAGGGAGAGCCCTACTGGATAGTGAAGAACAGCTGGGGGCCTGACTGGGGAGAGAAGGTAATGTCTTGACTTCATGGACTTTTCCATTGTATGTAGTGCTCAACTGAGTCCAACAGAGAAGATTACTGAGCTTTATGTAGGTCATGACTATAGTATAGTCTGGGTTGTGTGCTACAATGTGGGAAGTATACAGAGTTGAATGGGCAGTGTATAGAGTTGGAGGGGTACACACAAAGTTGAATGGACCTTATACAGAGTTGAATAGGCAATGTTCGAAGTTGAATGGGCTATATATAGATTTGAAAGGACTTTGTACAGAGGGGCATGTGCAGTGTACACAATGGAACAAGCCAAGCACACAATTGGATGGGCAGTGTACACTGTGAAATGTGCAGTATACACAGTGTACTAGGCCATGTACATAGCTGAAATAGTCTTTATACAGAGTTGAATGATTACACTCAGACGTCTATGTATAGAATGTAGCGTGATGGTGAGTATTATATTAGACTGGTCGGTATGAACAAGTAATGATCTTTAAGACTGAATAGTTTGGTTGCAGTCTGGAGGTTAGAACTCTGCTGTATGGTTTTGAATTGTTTCTACAGACTGCTGCTGTATAGTACTCAACTGATTGTGTACAACATTGAGGTAGGTACAGCACTATACTGATTGTGTACAGTATTGAGGTACGTACAGCATTGTATACCACTGGATGTTTGGATGCAGCATAGAGGTGCATTGTCAAAGCCCAAGACAAGTTGTTGTACCAGGTTGACACATGCTGGCAGACAGGAACTTCACCTAGCGGTGATCAGACACTGTAGCTTTGGCTGATGTGGCTGGCATGTGTCCATTTCCAAGCTCATCCCACTGGGCACAGTGGATGGTGGACATGGTGTAGCAGACTGAAGAAGTCCTGGGATGGACATCGTAAAGGGCTTGCCTGCTGTCCCTCCTTTTTTTTTAGAAACTTTTACAACCAGCGTAGTTGAGGGTGGACATACTGTGGTAGAGTAAAGAATAGATCTATTTAGCCATACTATTTCACCCCATGTTATAAACGTGTTTGGCAAAAACAGAATGATTGTGATGTATTGAAAAAAATGTGTTGATAAAAATTCCAAAGAAGTTCTTGAGCAATAATTGTATCTGCAAAGAGTAACCATGGCAGGAGTTCTGAACGAAGAGCAACAACCCTTAGTAACTTCAGCTCAAGAAATCGCTTCAGTTTGTGTCTGTTTCTTTGACAGTATGAAACTTTCAAAACAGAAAACACTGAGAGAGCCAAACAATGGTGATGAAACAGGTTTGAAAGTAATTTGTGTGAGAAAAAACCTTTATTATTGTAATTAATGCAAGATCAGTAAAAACAATACAGATACCCCCACCACACCCCTCCCTTCGCTTTCATAGAAATTTGGAATTTCATACAGATTCTTTGCAAAAAATATGCTCCTTTTTGTTAAAAAACACACCATCGGCAGATTTAGGGTTAACAGGTCTGAAAGAAACCCTGGATGGGCCTCATGGTGGACTTGCTTGATGTCCTTTTTCCAAGACCAATCTACAGATGTAGTCAAGGGTGGACAGACTGTGGTAGACTGTAGAAGTCCTGGAAGGGCCTCACTAAGGATTAGACTGGTCAAAATGATGAACTGGTAATGAAGGAAAGACTGATATTGGCAGACATGCCATCATCATCAACAGATGAATACTGTGGTGACCTGAATGTTGCTTTGTTTCAGGGATATTACCTGGTGTACCGTGGAGGTGGGGTGTGTGTGGCCTGAACACGATGTGCACGTCTGCTGTTGTCAACTGACCATCATTCATACCTACAATCAGGAGCTGATATATCCTCGTCACCATGTTATTTTTTGTTCATTTTGCCTTTGTTCCAAAATTTTGTCTTCTTGATATCTCTTTGTCTGTGTTGTAGTTCATCTGTCAAAGATCAAGTGAAGACTGTGATGTTGGTTAGTTTTTTCTGTTGTTTTGGATTGTTGTTCATTGTATCTAGGAAGTTTGTTGCCATTTTAAGACACCTGAATCTAATGTTCAAATTGAATACTTTGTGTTCATGAATCTCGCACTTTTTTTTTTTTAGAAGGAAATGAATGACTTTCTTTTTATCTGTGGTTGTTTTTATGTGAGATGATTCTTTAGATGTAAGTGTTTATGTTATGCTTAAAGGAGAAAATAAGAAACATCCACAGTTTGTGAAAATTGATGGCAGACCAAGTTTTCAGTGGATAGCAATTTCATAATGACTATGACCAGGCTAGATCATTGGAGTTGATATGGAGGACAAGTGACTGGAGTAGAATAGATGGATGATAGGCGGAGAAGACAGGGGTAGCTTTGTAGACATCAGCAGTTCACGTTGTAGCCATCAACAGCTGCACACTTGGAGAAAAAATTTTAAAAGATGGGTCTGCAACATCACAGCTGCTTGCACCGTGCTGTAAATGGCCCTAGGTTGATAAGATATCAATCTCATAATTCACCCTAATCTGCCCCATGGAAAATACTATCAGTGAAGTGTTTGAGCAACTGTGTTTTCTGTAAGCACCACTTTTTTTTGTCTCAAGCAGTCCTTTTTGCTGTAAGCTGGAGTTTTTTGTTGTTAAGTACTTTTTTGTCTTATACAGAACTTCTTCTTGTAAGCAGGAATTTTGTTGTTGTTGACATCTTTGTAATCATGACTTTCTTTTGTTTTTGTTATATTCTGTGCTTCGTGTTGGAAGCTGGAAGTTGGGGGAGCTTTTAATTTTTGTTGTAAGCAGGATTTTTGTTTGTTGTTGTTGTTGTAAACTGCACTTTCTGTTGTAAGCTACTCTACTTGATGAATTAGATGTTCGTGTGCTGCAGGATTTTTGCCAAGTGTGTGCACTCTGCCCACCTGGAGAAGGACAAAGAATTGGGATATAGAATTGTGTGCGTCTTTTATATGTGATGTAGACCATGGAAGTGCACTGATGAATTCAGACTTGTGTGGTGGACCATGACGAAGGAAGGCTCTTCGAAGATGACTTGAATGTGACCCTTAAAGGATGTGACATCCAAAGATTGTGAAACTGCTTGCTGGTACTGGACATTTGTATGTGTCTGAAATGTACAATGATTGAGATAGTAATACCACTAAGATGTTGTCTTGTTTGTCATTGATTACACTTTGGTAACCATAATAAGTACTTAAAACAAATACATATGAAGGTGTATATGATAATGGCTTATGTGCATAGCATATGGAAATAAATTACATACAGTTCAACCATACAGATCATTAAAAAATTGTAATACTGATTGATGATAAGAAATCATGACGAACTGTTTGTGTTTTGGAATCTTCTTGGTGGTACCTAAGTTTGTCTCTAAATACCATTCAGTTGTTGGTTTTTTTTTGTTTTTTTTGTTTTTTTTTTGCTGGGGAGGGAGGTTATTGTATTTTTACAGTTTTTAAATTGGGCAAGTGTTGAAATCACACTTAAGTGATATTTTGACCGTTGATATTTGAAGGTTTTTTAAACTATTCTTCTTGCACCTGTGTGGTTTGTTTGGTTTGGATTTTTTTTTTTAAGCTCAGGAAGTTTGTGTTTGTTGCATAGAATTTTTTAGTGTGGGCAAAATATGTTTGCTGTGGTCCAGATTTAAAAAAATGTTTTAATTATCTATTCCTAATCAGATAAGATTGTGATCGCTGAACCTGTTCTCATAACTCACAAGATGATTTGACAGCTGTCAGTATGGATACCTACATTTTTATTTACGTAATCTCTGAATCATGGTAATTTCCGCACTACAGGGCAAACCATATTTTCAAAACTCTTACCCTGGTGTCTTGCAGTTCAAAGCTTCCAGTGTGAGATGAAATCAGTTTGGGGAACTGTGGGATGTAGTACAATGAGTACATATGATCAGCCGAGCAATATGTAAACACAGTAAAGTAGATCAGCATAGATACAGGGCAAAACAGGACTATAGAATATGCTTTAATCATGATATATTTCGTGGTCCTGTTACGCAGAGTGTTGGAGTACATGTTCTTTATCACTAAAACAGAGTGGGATTAAGGGGACATGAAAAAAAAAAAATCGAAGAGATGATTTTGAGTGGGAACTAACTGAATTGTTGGTTAAGAAGAACTAGGGAAATTAAGAGGCCAGCACTAACCCATGCATGGCACAGCTCTGCAGAGAGCAAGATAACCACCACTCACTGAGCTACAGATTTTGTGCTGGTGAGTCTTTCACAAAGTACATCTATGTAATTATTTTGATACTTGATGATTTTACTCCCCAGAGTGTTTTGTAAATTACGCTGGCCACAATGGATGACTAGTGCTGGATCTGTCAGAAGACTTTTACTCTGGCTAGTTCACTTTTTCAGTATGGTTCCATCGTTACTGTATAAGACATGATGAGACAAAAAATACTTTGTATCATCATCAGAAAGAGAATGTCTGAACTAAGAAGAGTTAAGCAAGAGCCCTTGTGTGTCATTTGGGCTAGAAATTGGTATTTTATATGCTTCAAAGTGAATGCACCTTGCAGTGGGAAGCATCTTTTTATGCCTAAAATAAATGTCTGAAAACTCAAGGATGTGCCCTGTATTCCAGGGCGACCCATAGTCTTAAATTCATGGCATGTTGTCAGCTGATTTTTTACACTTTAACCTTTTTATTTATTTGTCATTCAGTGAATGTCATTTTAAACAGAAATAACTGCATAGGTCTGATTTTTTTATATGCTGCTGCTATTGAAATTGTTTATGCATCTGTGCAGAATTAGATTGACAATGATCGTCAACTTCAGCAGCTGGACATTAATGGATGATGAAGGGAACCTTTTCTGAATTTCCAATAGCATCATTTTTTTTTTTTATCCCAACAGGGAATGTAATGTTTGGGTTGGGCTGTGGAAGGGACAGTGGGGCATTTGTAAAAGGGGGGTGGGGGGGGGTAGTTGAGAGTTGAGAAGCAAAATTTATTTCCATATGAACTACTTATATATGTGAATTGACAATTTCAGAATAAAATCATTCCTGGGTTGTTAGTTTGTCTTGTGTATTATGTGTGTGAGAGAGAGAGAGCGAGTGTGTGTGTGTGTGTGTGTGTGTGTGTGGTGTGTGTGTGTGTGTGTGTGTGTGAACAGACGAATCAATCCATTAATCCATTACATAGTTATTATATTCCATCTGTTGATGTGACTCGCTCCGTGTTTATCGCTACTCTCCTATGTGTATCCATATCCTGCAACATTCTGTCATGAGCCTGGCTCCAGGAGCCCATAAGTAATTATCACTGTGAATTCACAGTTAGTCCCCCTGCCACAGCAGTGAGGAGGGATGCATGCGCTGATCAAAGATGGACTGAATATGATCCGCCAGACCCTCTATCAGTGTCGCTAGTTTTCGGGGGTAATAAATCTCTGCTGGAGAGAAGTCCTTTATCCATGGCTCTCCACTTTAACACTGAACCATTGCAAGGAGTGCTCCACTATTAATTGGAGTCATCAGTTGTCATTGAACCGCTGCGGGGAGATAGCTCCACTACTTCTGGCACTGAATCCTCTCTTCATGGCAAACTTAAGTGTATCTGTTGAGGAGGGAGCTAAAATGACTTGTGTGGAAATAATGACTTCTGGTGGCTCAAAAATGATACTGGGAGAAGGGGGGGGGGATCTTCCCTGATACACCTGTATTAAATATCCATACAGGCACATGTGCACGCATGCACACACACGCCCCTAATGTTTGTGATTTTATCATGGTCAGAAGTTACCAAATTCCAGATCAATAGCTTCTTTGATTCATGGATTTAAACTTGATGCCTTTAAAGTAAACTTTTCTTAAAAGGTAAACTGTATTGAGGCAAAGAGATATTAAATGATCACATGATTTTCCATGAAGGCACCTGAATTATCATTTTGCCTTATTTCTGGAGTTTTCCTTTGATGAGTCATTTGGAGTCCCCTTACTTAATACCTTTAGTGGAGCTCTTACGTGCAATATTTATTTATCATTTTCATTGACTTAATATTTTCATATGCATATGAATACGATTCCTTAAGTAAACGTCACCCGGGGCTGCTTGATGAGATTGAAAGCAATCTAGGCGATTAACTGCACTGACCCTGTCAATTCCCATGAATCCCTGATCTATTTGTGGAATGGGACCATTTTGGGAAGACAGCTGGCATAAAGATTTGGTCATGAGTGAGCTCCATGATTTGAAATGTAATGTCATTTTTTGAGTTCATACATTCCTACATTTTGAGTGAGAATGGGGGGAGGGGGATCCTGAAAAACAAACAAAGGTGATTGGTGGGGTTTGTTCAGTTGATCTATGTTTGATTTTCAATAATGGCTCAATTTCATGCATACCTCAACATACCTTACATTCATTTATACCACTTTAGTGCATATTTGTATCTGTGGCACATATACAGACGCCTGGGTCTGTAACAGTGTAAGACTCCATCTTTCTGTTGTCTGCCAGACTTTTCACACCTAAATTCTTAAGCCCTACTAATGACGTAGGAACACAACGTAGCCACACATGTACATTTCTGCTATCCTGCTTAGATAAGTTGGTGAATAATTTATTGACTTCATCATTTTCACATTAACATTAAGATTCTATAAAAGCAATTCAATGAAATCAATGATAGAACAATATGCCATCTACTTTCATTTGCAGAGGACAGAGAGAGAGAGAGATTATTCGGGGGGGGGGGGGGGGGGGGGGGGCGTAGAGAAGGGTTTCCATATCATATGATGTGGACAGATATTAAATTGAAGCACACACACCTTCCACACACACACACTTTCTTCAGGATATAACAAACATACAGTAACAAACAGTCACCTGTCGCCATTCTAACTCCCCCCCCCCCCTTACCTGCTGCACTCCTGTGTCAATGTCCATACACAGAATGTACATGACATCAGTCATATGAACATTAACAATATAAACACTACTTTCTTGCATATAAAAACTCAATTCGTATCTCTCCAACAAGCCATCATTCAAGCCATTGCACAACTCTTGGCTGGCTCACCAAATACCTACTCAATAAACTGCAGAAGGTTCAGAATAGCACTGCCAGGCTTGTTTGCAAAGCATTTAAACATTAACATGTTACTCCTCTGTTGCAGTCCCTCCACTGGCTTCCAATCCAGAGCTGAATTGACTACAAGCTAACTTCTGTTTGTTTCTCTTCTGTTTATGGTACATGACCAAAATATCTTTCAGACATCCTCCACATCTACATCCCATCCCCTCAACTTCGTTCCTCTGCCAACAGCCGCCTCCTGTGCATTCCTTCTGTCAGAACAAAATCTTTTGGTCAACATTCTATCTCCTTCTAAGGACCAGCTGTCTGGAATACACTTCCTATCAGTGTCAGACACCTACCTTTACCCTCATCTTTCAAATCTGCCGTTAAATTTCTTTCATCAGTCGTAATCTTCCCCCTTCCCCCTAATTTCCCAGTCCACCTTCCCAGTGTCTGAGTGGGTTTTTGCGTGCACACATGAGTGCCTGGTGGTTGTGTTGCTTGTACGTGCAGCCTGTGTTGATGTGAGTGCGGGGCATGCGTGCATGCGGGTGTCTGTGAGCGTGGATGTGTGGCCATGCGAGAGCATGTGTGTGTGTGTGGCTCCTGCGCAGGTGCGCATATATGTGTGTGTGTGTGCGCACGCGCGTCTGTGTTGTTGCTTATGTAAAGCACTTAGAGCCCTAATTTTAAGAGAATAGGCACTGTATGAATTAACATTAAGGAGAAGAAGCCTAGAGTAATGATAGTTAAAAATTAAAAAAAAAAAATTTACACTTTCATGCTGTCACTATCTTAAGCAGTTGGAAGATGAATGGAGGCAGGCTGCTTGTTGTAGTGCTGATTGCGCCACTCTGTCACAGTGGCTCTCTCTCTCTCTCTCTCTCTCTCTCTCTCTCTCTCTCTCTCTCTCTCTCTCTCTCTCTCTCTCCGTCTTCTGGCTAGTATATGACCATTCTTACTCTTTCTAAGCCAGTTAACTTACCCATTTCTCTTTCCAGAACTGTTAACTCACCTATTCCTGTGTCTTTCCAGAACAGTCCTTCAGTCTGTCCTTCCTTCTTCCTCATTCTCTTTCACCCTGCTCCAGTCCCACACTACCTCCACCTCACAGCAGCTCCATACTCTTATATAGGCCTAACTATGTGGTTAAATTCAGGCTCAGGCTGCACACGGACAATCGCGACTTTAACTACTGGCGTGTGGCCTTCTCGCCTCAAACGATACGACAAGAGTTTCTTCCCATGGGAGAGAATGAAGAACGATAACTCTGAGCGACCACACAGCAACAACAAAAAGATTAGAGCAGCAGTACGCGTGCACACCACTGCCATCGTTATTCCACATTCAGCATAATGTCTAGAGGAGCTCTTGTCCGAGATACCATTGAACTATTATGCACAATTCTGAAGGAAAATGGCATGTCAGAGATCGAGGCAGAGACGCTGAGGAAAGCCAAGTTTGACAAGCCAGACGCGGTAAGTCTAGTTATCGATCCACGTTGCCCACCTCAACGCTGTCAACAGTCTGAGGTGTTGTTCTTTTGTTATTTTTTTTATTTTTTAATTAATTAATTTATTTATTTTGTTAAGCGTGCATGCATCATGAGCCAAGATTACCCATTGTAGACTCCCTCTGCCGCCCCCTCCACTGGCCGTTCACCCAAACGCCCAGCTCACTCCCTACCCTTAATGTCTGTGCTCTCCAACTAGTAGAGGTAGTAGCACTTGTAAAAGGGGACTGGCTACACAGCCTAGGCTTCGCTGCCTTTCCAGCATCCCGTTCATAGTGCTTATCATCTATGAGGTTGTGTTTGCACACTATGGTTTGTGTTAAATATCAAGCCCAAAGAAGATTTTTCTAAATAACAAATTTTGTGCACATTTAATCTTACCAGGAAGTGTATTCCATATCTGTGCAATTTTGCAAGCAAGTTTTTTTTTTCTCTCCATAAATCAGAATTACTATGGCTTATTATATTATATTCATATCCAAATTTCTTGTTTTATCATAATTCGTTAACTCTATCACTGCCAGAGAATATTGTTCATAAATGTGCTTCCCAGTGGCTGTGCCAAGAAATTTTGAGGAATGACAAGAAATTCTAGCATGCAAACTCTAAGAGATATGATGAAGAAAGTAGCATGTTTCTGGAAAGAAAAAGAAGAGTCTGAATGCAGGCTTATTTTCTTAATCATTTTGGCTGCAGAGGACTGTTCAAACAGTCAAAGCAGGTGTTTTTTTTCAATGACACAAAAAATTGTTCTTGTCTCTGTAGTTTAACATCCAGCAAAACTAAACAAAAAAACAACAGACAAACAACAATAACAAAACAGCACAAGAGACGTTTGTTGTCAGTTTGTGTCTGTAAATGAAAACCGAACTGAAAACTTTCACAACTGATGAACTAGCATGTCAGTAACTGGCCTAGAATGACAAACCTTGTTTCATTCAACACCTTCTTGCAAACGGAGCAGTCAAGTTGTGCAAAACTTGAATTATTAGGTTTTGCATGCACATGAAAAAGAAACAGAAAAATCCTGCGAGGGTGAAATATATCTATATGTCTGTAACTGCACACATGGAGTCAGTAGGTTTTGTGTGTGTAATTCAATTCAAAACATGGCTTGTAAGATCCTGTTTTTGAGCTTTCACACCAGGGTTTCCTGTTAAAGCAGGTATTTGGGGCTGCCTTCTACTTGGAGGCAGTAAATTCCTTTTTTTTTTTTTCTCCCTCCACCACCCCCGCCTTTACTAATTTTTTTTTGTCTTTAGTTTTTTCTTTTTTTGTCTCTTTTATATTTGCTATTTGCTTGATTTTTTTCTTTTTTTTTACTTTTCTTCTTTATTTTTGATTTTTTTTTTTTTGGGTCGGTCCTTTTTTCTTTTTGATTTTTTTTTTTTTGTCCCCTTCAACTCTCATGCATCATGCAAGTCTGTATGCTGTATTGCTATCAGTGGACATTATTTGCTGATTTTAATGTTTTTTGGCGTTTGTTACAGCGGGTCAGGGTTTATTTTTGTACTAGTGTTTAATTTTGTGACACTTTTTCACACTGTGTGTAACAAAAAAAATAATAAAAGGCTATAAGAAAGAAAAAAAAGACTACAAGGAAGACGAGAGGAAATTCCTGTGGCTAGACAATCAGTATCAATGTTCCTATGATATATGATGAGAGACAGACAGACAGAGGGAGACATGGAGAGAGTTTCTATCCTCCTTTTTTCTCTCCTCCCCTCTCTCTTTTTGACCTACTGTATATAATTCATGTTTTGCTTGCTTGTGATACTCCATTGTACATTCGTATCCTGTTTTTGCTCATGCTTGTCTGTTTATAAATGCATGCATTTTTTGTTTGTGTGAGTACATATGTACAAATACGTGTCTATCAGCTTAGTCCAAATATTCAGGTCAAAATAGGGCATTCTGCCGCAAATAACAAGTCAACATAATTTCTATTAACTATGTACACATCCCTACAGAGGATAAATCAAAGTAATCAATATTACACATAAAGTGTTAACATAAATTTCATCCTCCTTTTAGTATGATGTCATTTTGTTCCAATTATTTTCTATCATATTCCATCATCTTTCTTCATATTCTGTCAGGTTGTTGAATTGTTCCAATATTGTATGTTTGTGTGTGTGTGTGTGTGTGTGTGTGTGTGTGTGTGTGTGTGTGTGTGTGTGTGTGTGTGTGTGTGTGTGTGTGTGTGTGTGTGTGTGTGTGAGACAGTAAATTCCTAGTGAAGGCAACATTTCTCATATGATGACTGGCAATAATGACATTGTAGACTGGTGATGATGATGATGATGAAAAAGATGCCTGATGACTGCGCAGTGCTTTCCCCTATGGCGTCTGCTTTACGAACTCCTCTTCTTCTGTCAGCACGGCCTTATGGACAGTGGTATCTTCACCTCTTTGGCCAGCATGCGACCAGGTATTGACCTCAGCTGTTTCTGTGGATGGGTCATCATGGTCAGGATTGTGACAGAGGTGCTAATGCTACATTAAGTATATATCATGTTTGTGATTGTGGTTGCATGGCAATTGTTGTAGGTTTGTGTTATCATATCTCACTTCAGCATATTTCCATTTATTTGTCTTTTTTTTTCCAAGTTGTCACATCCTCTGTGCGCTCACAACATGACCCACTATGTGAGCAGTATTAGTACCTGTCTACCACTAATATCTCTTGTCAAAACTCTTTAGTCAGGTAGAACATAAAAACAAATAAACAAACACGAGAATCATGTGTGTCTTAGGTTATGTTTCACACAGAAGTTTAGGAGATACATGCAAAAAGAAATAGTTTCTAAGGAGACTATGCTGCTTTCTCTTCTCTACCACTAGTATCTCATCTCTGAATCATTTCATTCAGGTAGATAATGTTGTTGTTGTTGTTGTCGTACCCTAGCTAAAAGACTGCAGGGATCATCCAAACAGCCAAAGCATTTGAACACTATGGTACAAATGCATCAGCTGGGGATGAGAACATTACATGTGTGACTGTTTTTGATTACCCCGCCACATGGGCAGCCCACACTCCGACTTCAGGGGATTTTTTAGACTGATAATGTTATGCTAGGAGCTTGTCACAACTGAAGACAATCCCCGCATAATTACGCAGAGCATAACAACATTTTGATGTAGCCTTGGTTTTCTAGCCTATGTCAATTGGCCTGACAATGGCTTAAGCCAAGGTGAGGCAGCAAAATGAATAAAATGAGAAGGAGAAAAAAGTCCTGCATGTCTTTGGTTATGTTAAACACAGAAACTTTGGGAGTACATGTGGAAAAAGAAATGCTTTCTAAGGAGACCATAGTCCTTTCTCAATTCCTGTCTCCACCATTCTGCCCATTTTGTCCCACTACCACTCCTTTTTCATTACTCCCACTCCGGTGACCATAGCCTTCTGTCTGTTGCCGGCCCAGAAGACCAGGTGGCCTATGTGAAGAAGGAAATGCAGCAGAAGGGGTACCTTTCCCGCAGCTTTTCTGCCCTGCGGCCTGACCTGAGGGGAGGAGGCAGTCGTGAACTGTTGCTGGCTTGGCCTGGCTGCTGGCCAAGGAGTCCGTCATCACCCGATTCATGGACAGTCGCTCCTCGCCCATCAGCGAAGACATGTTGTCCCTGTATGAGGTCAGTGTCAGGTGGTTACTGATAATTATCATCATCATGTGTGTTATCATCATTGCAGTCTTTGTCATCATCATCATCAACATCATTATCATTGTTGTCATCATCATCATCATCATCATCATCATTCTTTCATTAACAGTGTGAAGGTCTAAGGTGTAGATAGTTGGAAAAAATATGAAATTTTGACACATTTTCTCCAAGAATGGGAAAATTCTGGACTTTGAAATTTGAACTATCCTGGAGGCAAGGAAAAGTGATGGATTCCAGTTAAGTTGGCAATGTGTCTGAAATTTGATTGATTGTGGAATTATCTAGATGCAGATGTATATTCTAAATTGAATATCTCTTTGAGCCAGCAACTGCTATCAGATGAAAAAATTACACTGGTTGATGATATTTCAAACTGTTATCAGTGTACTCAGTGTACTGTCTCTGTTTGCCAATGCCTCATGGTTAAAACAGTAAAATGGCATGTCCTGCTGACCATCTTATATTTTTAACAGACAATGCAAAGTTGCAGCTGTTTTCCTCTCATTCTGTGGCCAGATACATAACAAAGCATTTGCCACCTATATTTCTATACAGCCTCTTCTTTTATCGATTTGAAACATACATGCATTTCCCGGGGTTGTGAGGTTAACTCTAACTCTTTAATTACCATTACAGTTTAGAAACAATCACTTGAAAGATTAGCTTGATTTATCAGTTTTCTGTCCTCCACCATATCTCAAAAGTACCCGTTCCACTCATCTTTGCCACCCAACTTGTCCACCATGTAGAGCTCGACTAAGTTTGAGCCTCAGCACTAGGTGTTCAGTGAGCCACCAGTTTCTCCCAGACATTAGTAGTAACCAATGGTAATTTCATTTTCAACGGTTTCCATCTGTAGCCTCCAATCTTTCAGCACCATGATGTCCTGTGGCCATGTGTCTGTGCAGTGAATCATTAGACATCAGAATAGGCTGTGTATGGCAGTGTTGATGTGCACTGTTTGCCTGTGGAATTTAGGTGGGTGAATTATTGTATGAGTGGAGGGAGTTGAAGAGGTAGATGAAACAGAGAGAGAGGGAGGGGTGGAGCCAGAGATGGGAAGATACAGGATGCAAATTTAGGGGAGATATTGTTGAGATACTGGAAAATGAATTTTAGAAAAAAAAAAAAAAAAATAACCCTCTTCACATCATACATGTCTTCTGTGATTAATTTTCTACTGGCCACAGCTTGGCTTGCTCATGTTAATTGCAGCTGAATCGTCACGGAGTCATCATAATAACTGACAGCAATATCTTATAGCATGTATGTATTCAACGATTTATTTTTCCAGTGTATGACTCCTTGTCTAGAGTATAAAAACATACTGGATTGTCATTGTACTGTATTTTCATATGAAGGTATTTAGATTGTTGCAACCAACATGAAATACCAGTGAGTGCTAAGTGTTCATTATGCTTAGTCAGAGGTTAAGGTTTCTGTCTGATATTCCACAAATCAGCAATGGTATGAAATCATGCCTCATGAAAACCAGTGAAAGCTAACCATTCATTCTGTGGTGGATTCCCACTGGTAACAGGGAAAACTATAAACAGGCTGTGAAATATATATGATGATATAGACAAATGTAAAGATGCCATCTGAGTAAAAGATTGGGATTGTTTAGGGCTTTCATTAATTATTAGTCCTTAGCGACAAGTTCATGCAAATTAACTGGCTAGATTTCTAGTATTTATGTTGAAGAACCATTTCTAAACATTCAAGAGGATCAAAAACTGAAGAAAAAAATATCTATATTTCATGAATGTATGGTTAAGATCCTTGACACGGTAACAGAGACATTAAAAGTGATACTGCGTTTTTCAGTGTCAGTTTCATCGTATAGGGCTTAGGAGGTGGTGTCCTGTTTAAAAGGATTGGAAAAGGCACCATGGAAACCATTTAAATGATTCAGCAACAGTAGGCTGTGTCTCCAGTGGTGAGTTGCCCCTTAATGACTTGATATTGACAGCCCTCTGTGGGCTACTGGTTATGGGACTTGGTGTAGCCCTGAGAGGGACCTGAAATGACTCTTAAGAGGATTCAGAATATGGGACAAAAAAGACAAGTGATTAAGTATGTAAGGAGGCAGCTAAGCAGCAGTATTGATGGTGACCATGATATCCATGTCACACAATCATTTCATCTTAAGTCAAAGGATTCATGCTTGATGCCATTTCGCTTTCAGAGCATGGAGTCCAGTGAAGCGTGGAAGGCGCCAACCTTTGGTGACAAAGCAACTCTGGCTGCACACCGGGTGCAACAGATGCTGGTGTGTTGAACAACAAGCTGAAGATGAACTTGCAGCTACTGCATGCCTCACAGCAGCACT
>JADBJO010000522.1:0-15000 GCA_016801955.1 Conus betulinus | reverse complement strand
AAGGCTAAAGGGCTATAACTCTCAATCAAGGTGCTTTGCAGAACAATTTTTTTTTCTCTCCAGAATGGTACCTGTGATTCCAGTGAGAACTTTTCTGCAGAATCGCACCAGGTGCCCCAAACAAAGTTATTTCTGCAGAATAGCACCAGGTGCCCCAAAGTTATTTCTGCAGAATCGCACCAGGTGCCCCAAAGTTATTTCTGTAGAATAGCACCAGGTGCCCCAAAGTTATTTCTGCAGAATAGCACCAGGTGCCCCAAACAAAGTTATTTCTGCAGAATAGCACCAGGTTATTTCCAGAAGTTTATTTCTGCAGAATGGTACCAGTTTTCCCAGTCAGTGTTTTTCCACCGAATGGCAACATTTGTTCTAACTAATATTATTCCATTGATAGACACTGTTGCCCCAGTCAGTACTATTGTGTAGAATAGTGCCAGTTGCCCTGATCAGAATTATTCTGCAGAATGGTACAGGTTGCTCCAACTTGCAGGTTCAAAGACCCAACCACCTCCATGTAATCCAGGTTCTTTTTCAATAGAGGTACTCATCAGATCACATCAATACATACAATTTAAAGCATCTTAAAGACAGTAAGTGATACACACACACACACACACACACACACACACACACACACACACACACACACACACACACACACACACACGCACATGCATGCACTCACACATGCATGCATGCATGCATGCATGCATGCGCACACACACACACACACACACACGCATGCATGCACGCACGCGGGTGCGGCGAGAGAGTCAAATTTTCACATTCTCACCTGCTGGTGATACATGGAAACAAAGGATGGCGGACTGATGTGTAACACCTCATAAAGATGCGTTGTCTGACTGGTGCCATTTCAGGAGGATGCCAGGTCCATTTCAGGATGAGATTGGTCACCTGCAGGAAGAGGCAGACAAGCTGGAAGGGGAGCTGCTGACCATGCGGCGCCACTGCGTGCAGAGACTGACCTCCATGCTGAGTGCCCTGCCCAACGCCGTCTGCATTCTGCCACCCTCCCTCAGGGCCCTCGACACTTGAGTGTGTGTGTGTGTGTGTGTGTGTGTGTGTGTGTGTGTGTGTGCGTGTGTGTGTGTGTGTGTGTGTGTGTGTGCGTGTGTGTGTGTGTGTGTGAAAGTGTGTGTAAGTGTGTATGTGTGTGTGTGTGTGTGTAAGTGTGTGTATGTGTGTGTGTTTCTGTTAGTGTGTATGTGTGTGTTTAGTGTGTATTCAGGCGTTTGCAAAAATATTCAAACAATTAAAGAATCAAATCATGGAGAAATGTACTTATTCAAACTGCTGTGGAGTCCATTCAGACTGTCTTGATAACACAATACCTAGCAAACACACAGTGAATATCACAATTATCTTTTAATGTTAACTCGGACATTGTTACAATAACTTTTGCTTCTGACAGTTTTCAGGTGAAAGACATGCAAAATAGTTCGCAAGCAGGCTTAACAATAATGATGAGATAACCAGTCCCACGTTTCTCTCATTTTTACATGAAACTTAACCATTTCTCTGACAACATTGGCAGTGGTGTACATTGTTGGAGACTTGGTCTCTCTCTCTCTCTTGATTTTATTCACAATGGTTGTATTACACTTGAATTACACTTGATGCTGGTTTAATAGACAGCAGTCGTGTTTCACCAATGCCAACCTATCAACCACTTCAAGTCCTTGGACAAATTGTAGTCTTTTTTTCCCCACATATTTATGAGAAACAGAAAACTTGCCAATGTTGACAGTGGTCTGCCATTATGGTATTTTTTTTCAAGCACAATTTGAGTGCTTTGAGTTGGACTTGACAGACTGTTCACTGATATGAAAAGTTTCTATGATTGTTGCCATTGTCTTCGGGGTTGGCTGTCATTTAAAATGATGATTCAGATTTGAATCTCAGATGATTTTTTTTTTTTCTTTTTTTGTATGTTGTTGATATGGTTTTGTGTCATTGTAAACAGAGCTGTTGAAAAATTAGTCGGTGAGTCTTTCTGTCTTGCTTTGTTGGTGACTCACATTCACACATAATTTTTTTTTCAGTTCTGACACACTTCTTTCTTAAGATTCAGTTTGTTAGCAGAACTGTTTTGTTTCTAGCAGACAGTGTTTCTTGAGTCCCTGAAGTGGGGGTTAATTGAGCTCCATCACAAATGACTACTCTTTTCATTTACCTTATGGTTAGGTTCGTCATTTGTACTTCAAAAGGATGTTTATCAGATTGAAAAAAAATTGATTAGTTAATCTTCTTTTCTGCTTTTCATTGTCATGAAAAGCTATTTCTTTGCTCTATATTCTTTGTGTAGATTGTATATATAATGAAATTCTGGCAGCTTCATGATGCATAATGTACTTTTTGGAGTGTCTCAAATTTTGGGCTGTCGCCCTTGTGTTTGTGTTTGTGTGTGTATTGTTGGTGTCATCAAGGAGGTGTCACTGTCTGTGGACAAGTCCCTACACATCTGTTATGCCATAAAATCTTCCTGCAGGGATTGAAATAAATGAATAAATAACAGAAGAATGATTTGGTAAGATGTGTTCATGTATGAGATGCAGCTGATGGCTGACAGTTACCCAAGACGCTGGTCAGGCCTTGAATACCTTGCTTATATAGCCAGCACCACTATTATAGTTGTTGTGTTGTGTGTGTGTGTGTGTGTGTGTGCGAGTGTGTGTGTGTGTGTATGTATGTGTGTGTGTGTGTATTCTTGCACATGCATGTGTACACATACATACATGAACATTAGTTTATGTGTGTATGCAAGCATCTGCACATGAAAGCATTTGGGCAGTCTGACATTGTGTGACCTAGTATAACCACAGATCACACATGTAGTGTGTGTTAGTCATGACGTTTTATGACACAGTATTGTCACAGGTCACATATTCACTGTGTGTTAGTCATGACATTTCATATGACACAGTATAATCACAGGTCACATGCTAACTGTGCGTTAGTCATGACATTTTATGACACAGTACAGCCACAGGTCACATGTTAACTGCATGTTGGTCATGACGTTTTATGACATGGTATAGTCACAGGTCACATGTTAACTGCATGTTGGTCATGACGTTTTATATGACACAGTATAACCACAGGTCACATGTTAACTGCTGTTGGTGGTCATGATGTTTTATGACACAGTATAACCACAGGTCACATGTTAACTGCATGTTGGTCATGACGTTTTATCTGACACAGTATAACCACAGATGGCATGGTGACAGTGTGCCAGTCTTCACTGTCAGTGTTGTTGTCATCTGGCTGACCACGCTGGATCCTTTCAAAGATGGAGTCTGTGGGCACTGGGGCAGCTGTTGGATTTTCCTGATGTTGAACAGCAAGGGGTGGTATACATCGAGATGGACAGTCAGTGATGGTTTTGCTGGTGTTGGGTAGTGAGGGGTGAAATTGCTGGTGCTGGATAGTGAGGGGTAAAAATGCTGGTGTTGGTCAGGGGGGGGGGGGGGGGGGTTGAAATAGCTGGTGTTGGATAGTGAAGAGTGAAATTGCTGGTGTCAGATAGTGAGGAGTGAAATTGCTGTATTTGACAGTGAGGGGTGAAATCGCTGATGTTGGACAGTGAGGGGTGAAATCGCTGATGTTGGATAATTAGCGGTGAAAATGCTGGTGTCAGATTGTGAGGGGTGAAATTGCTGGTGCTGGATAGTGAGGGGTGAAATTACTGGTGTCGGATAGTGAGAGGTGAATTTGCTGGTGTCAGATAGTGATGGGTGAAATTACTGGAGTTGGATAGTGAGGGGTGAAATTGCAGGTGTTTGAGGAGGGGGGGGGGGGGGGGGGGGATTGTAGGGTGGATAATGAGGGGTGAAATGGCTGGGTTGGATGGATGGTCAGGGGTGAAATTGCTGGGTTGGATAGTGAGGGGTGAAAATTGCTGGGTTGGATAGTGAGGGATGAAATTGTGGGGTGGGATAGTGAGGGATGAAATTGCTGGGTTGGATAGTGAGGGGTGAAATTGTTGGCGTTGGATAGTGAAGGATCAAATTGCTGGTGTTGGATATTGAGGGGTGAAATTACTGGTATTTGAAAGTAAGGGATGATTTTTCTGGGTGTTGGATAGTAAGAATTAGTTATGCTGGTATTGGAGAATAAGAGGCAATTTTGTTGGTATTGGATAGTAAAAGGGTAGTTTTGCTGATGTTGAATAGTAAGGGATAGTTCTGCTGGTGTTAGGTAGCCAGGGGTGGTTTTGCTGGTGTCAGATAGGGGTGGTTTGGCTAATGTTGTATAGTAAGGGGTGGTTTTGTTGGTGTTATGTAGTGAGGGATTTTTTTGCTGGTGTTGAATAGTAAGGGATGGTTTTGCTGGTGTTGGATCGTAAGGGGTGGTTTTGCTGGAGTTATATCATCACTGTCACTGACCTCAGTGTCCACTGTAATGATGACCACTTCACCAGTTGTCTTCTTCTGATGATTGGTGACCAGTGCCTGGGTCGTAGCAGCAAAGCTCTTCTCAATCCATTCAGCAGTGTTGTCTGTCCAGCTCTTTCCGTCATGTCTCCCCTTCCCCTGTGCTGTTCCCAAGAGGAATAGTCTTGGAGAGTTCCCCTCACCTTGTCACATGTCCACATTATTTCAGCTTTCAAGTCCTCACGAAGTCCCATGCAGCCTGGTGGTTCTGTGGACATCATCATTTGTGTCATGCTCGGTATGAGAGACGCAGGGCATGTTTTTCCACTGCTTAGCGATTCCTAGGCAGCTCTACCGTCGGACCATGATCCTAAGGCCTGCAAAAAGGTGAAGACTTTAGTTCCATTCAAAAGCTTCTTCAGTTTGGATCTGGGAACAATGTTCTTGTTTCTCCTGATGTCTAGTGTTGCTAATGCTGTTGCTATTTGTGCCATTCATGGTTGGACTTTGGTCCCTGGTACCTATTGACTGACGTTAAGAACAAGACTGTCCACTGATTGTGGTTTTGTTGTTGCTGCTGTTGCTGTTTGTTTTAGTAAGTGGTGGTTTTTGCTGCTGGTTGTGATCACATGAGTACTGACCAGTGCTTGTGCTCGTTGCCATGTCTCTCCACTTTGAGCACATTAAACACATCTGATAATTTTTTGAAACTGTGTGTGTGTGAGAGAGGGAGAGAGAGTAGTTTGTGATCTTGTGTGCGTGCGTGTGGTTGGTTTGCGACATTGTGTGTACGTCCATGTGTGTATGTGCGCATGTGTGTGTAGATTGAGATGTTGTATGGGTCACGCGCTGCAAACTGGACATCCAACTTTACCATCCTACATTAACATCGTAGTAACAAGCACAGCAATAACACAATGTGACAAACCCCATGTGCATTCAACAAGCCTGACTGAACATGACACACTGCCACCACTGGAAACGAACAGACTGACATTATCTTGCGCATCCTTAACACATCTGGGTTATTTTCCCTATAAGAACATCATGTGTTCTACCATGGTTTTTGTTGTTGTTGTTCGTTTCTTTTCTTCTCAGCAATGTTGCACAAAAAACTGATGAACCCATTTTAAGCAAACCAGGTGGAAAGATAACATGTATCTCACAGAGGTACCCGATAAGTTTCGTTGCAGATCTGGCTCAAATGTTTTTCAAGTCTGTCGGCGGGTTTCCACTGAACGTGGCCAGGTGAATTTTCCGGTAGGAATGGATAACTATCTACCAGGGAATGATTTCCTGGTATTTCTACAGGCATGAGCGAAATTTCCAATCTTCCATGTCCAGAACAAACAGCTCTAAGTGATTTGATCGCTTGATCAACAATACAAGCTGCTTGATGAACTTGCTAATCCCTGGCACAGCTTTCTAACTCACAAAGTGAAATGATGACGACTGAACCTCAAGTTTGATTGGCTGTTGGAACAAGGCCACAGAATTTGGCTGGTCAGGGCTTTCACAGCGTTATGTACGTGCACCAAACAAACTAAGTGACAGTGAAACTACGCCGCAGAGAGAGAAAGGTCAAAGTTAGCAAGCTACGGAAATACTTGGCCTGTGGTACACATGGCTGTCTAAGGAATGTATGTGGGAAGTCACTCTTTCAACCCATTCCGAGGTGGGGAAATGAGTTTGTTTTGATTCCATGGGCGAATCCATGTTCTCTTTGACCGTGGCTGTGGTCTGTGCTCTCCTTAGTGCTCCTCTGGTCGTGTACAGTGAAGGCAGTGACCCTTGTCTACCTTAGCTATCGATCAGTACAAACCGTATCATCACTGTTTGCAGTGTGGGTAGTGATCCATATCCACTTTAAGTGTTGAACAGGTAAAACAAACAAAACAAACAAAAATCGATCACTGCACTGTCTACAGTGTAGGGTAATGGTATATGTGCACCTAAGGTGGTAACAAGTATAAACCACATGATCATTGCACTGTTTTCAGTTTTGGGGGTGACCCATGTCCAACTTAAGTTAAGACTTGTTCAAACTCTGTAATCATGCACGGTCTACAGTATGGGGGGGGGGTGACCCATGTTGACTTAAGGTAGTGACCAGTACAAACCACATGATCACTGCACTGTCTACAGTATGAGGGGGTGACTCATGTCGACCTTAGGAAGTGACCAGTATAAACGACATGATCACTGCACTGTCTACAGTATGGGGATTGACCCATGTCTACTTTTGGTGCTCACCAATGCGAACCATAGGATCACTTATACAGCGAGAATAGTGACCCTTGTCCACCCTACATGGTGACCATTACAAACCTTTGATCACTACTACACTATGGCTATGTCTACACTTTATGCATGCACGCATGTATACATACATGCACGCATATATACGTACACACACACACACACACGTGCACGCATAGACACACACTCTCTCCTTCTTCCTCTCATTTTCTCTCTCTCTCTCTCTCTCTCTCTCTCTCTCTCTCTCTCTCACACACACACACACGCACACACACACACACAAGGCGTGTGCGCGCTCACACAAACACGCGCGCGCGCGCGCACACACACACACACACACCCCGAGACATAGAGATTCGGGGTGATGTGTGACTGTGAATCTCAGGCGAGTGGATCCGACGAGAGAATGAGAATACAGACCACTTCGTCAACCAATGAGAAGACGTTACTATTTCGGGACGTGGTAGACAATGGGTGAACATAATTACAAACAGGAATGCATTTTCTACCACTTGCGCGTTGTTAGACCAAATTTAAGCTGGATTAGAGACGTGGTTATTTAAGCCTCGTGTTTGTTTGTTAGTTGTTTGTTCATCTCTGTCTCTTTTAATCGTATGTGACACTGACCTGTCGGCCTACCTAATTTACCCAATTTTGTCAGCTGAATTGGAAATGAAATGAGGCAGGGAACAGTAAGCAAGTGGGGTAGTTTTTGCTCCCATAAGGAAACCTAACACAGAGCAACTTTTATTCAAGACTGGCACAGCCTGTCAAACTTGAATAAAGTTAGACAAATACAAAGACGATCAATCTAATAGGGGGGGGGGGGGGGGGGGGGGGGGGGGGGGGGAGGACAAGCAACAGGCACACAACTTAATTGTCTTCACAGTAATAACTTGGCAAAACCCTGGACCTAAGGAAGGGGGCGGAGGCTGAAGATGGAGAAACTGGGAACATGAATTTAAGAAAATATATTGTAGATATGAAAAGTCTTCACTAGCTGCATAAGGGAACCATCGCAATCCCTTTTCAGGACAGATATATTTGTATTGCCTGCTTTGAGGCCTTTCGTCCGCTGGGTCGGAACTCATCAGGGAGACACGGCTGGTTGCATCTGCGCTCCTGGCGTCAAATAGAGACACACCACAGTTCATAATACCGTGGTGTTCTCACCACCAAGGGTGCAAAAAAGAATCCCATAGCACCCCCGGGCAGCCAGTGAAGGGTAGTAAATGAAACCAAACTAAAGTATGGGGAGGAGAAAAAAGTTGCTGAAAAACTAAAGATATTATGCAAGTAGTATAAAATGTAGGGGGTAATCTTTGAGCCTACGCTTGAGGATCCACCCAAGGATGCAAGGGAGATCAAAAGACAACCACAAAAAACGGACATAAACAAATACAAATAACTCGATTTAATCAAAACGAAATTGGAAATGAAATGAAGCAGGGAACAGTAAACAATAAACAGTAAACAAGTGGGGTAGTTCTTGCTCCCATAAGGAAACCTAACACAGAGCAACTTTTATTCAAGACTGGCACAGCCTGTCAAACTTGAATAAAGTCAGACAAATACAAAGACGAACAATCTAATAGTGGGGGATGGGGGAGGGGGGGGGGGGGGGGGGGGGGAACAAGCGCAGGCCAACAACTTAATTGTCTTCACAGTAATAATTTGGCAAAACCCTGGACCTAAGAAAGGGGGAGGGGGTGGGAAAGCTGAAGATGGAGAAACTGGGAACATGAATTTAAGAAAATATATTGTAGATATGAAAAGTCTTCACTTACCATCGCAATCCCTTTTCAGGACAGATATATTTGTATTGTCTGCTTTTGAGGCCTTTCGTCTGCTGGGTCGGAACTCATCAGGGAGACACGGGCTGGTTTGTATCTGCGCTCCTGGCGTCAAATAGAGACACACACACAGTTCATAATACCGTAGTGTTCTCACCACCAAGGGTGCAAAAAGAATCCAATAGCACCCCCCGAGGCGGACTTGCGATTGGTCACTGAGACCGTTGCCGACGAGGGGCCTAGCTATCACTGTCAGCGGACTTGCGATTGGTCACTGATAAGTCAATGATAAGACCGTTGCCGACGAGGGGGCCTAGCTATCACTGTCAGCGGACTTGCGATTGGTCACTGATAAGACCGTTGCCGACGAGGGGGCCTATAGAATACCCTATGATTTGGGAGGAGCTGCAGCTACGGGGTTTCAATAGTTTTGACACAGGGGAATGCGGCAATGAAAACGTACGTGTATCTGTATCTGTGTTTGTGTGTGTGTGTGTGCGCGCGCGCGTGTGTGTGTGTGTGTATGCCGAGGGCAGAATGGCATGTTCCAATACGATGTCACTGTATAACGTGTGGCTTTCTAGGGGCCTGTCAACGTACAGGGAAGGAGAATCAGCTGAGTGCTTATCTGATGTCAACGGTGCTGTACATAAACTCATTAAAGCTATGTTTTAAACAAATCGGTTTCAAAATATTATGACGTCGGACAATGTACGTTTCAGTCGTGGTAATGCCAAATACGGATAGAATTTTGATTTTGCTGTAAGCTTACATTTCGTTCATAGCACATATTCTCTATAGACACGAGTAGTCAAAGTAAACAAACAATATTAGTCTATAAAATAAGTAGTACAAGTAAGCATGTCACGCATGAGTTCCTTAAAAGCTGGGGGGGGGGGGGGGCGGATAGGTAAATGGAAAAAACAAAATAAAAAAGTTGGGGAAAAAACCTATATGTTTTCTGGACAGACACTTTATTCTCTGTTCGTCAAATTAACCATAGGCCTGCACATAGTCTCCATGCTAAAAAGAAGTTAGGGTTGTTAAAAGAAGAGGCAGCAGGTGATGGTAGGATCAAAAGGTGTGGAAGGGGGAGGAGAGGGGGGGGTAGGTTTCTAGATCCACACTATCGATTTTTTTCCCGCATGCTTAAGGTGACTTCGAATGCTCAGAATGCTCATGTTGGAAACTGCTCCGAAGCCTGCTTGAAATCTGACACAGAGAGCGGGAGGGAGGGGAGGATGGGGGTTAATGGGGGTGGGGGATGAGAGAAGGACCGGCAGACCGAAACTGAGACGCGTAGAAAGAGGAGGGCGAGGGGGAGTGGGGGGGGGGGGGGTGAGACACACTGTCCCCTCATCCCCCTTCTCCCCACGCTACTCTCCGACCTCTCTTCAAAAATCAGCCCTGTCACAACACACACACACACACACACATCACTGCCATCACCACCACTACCACCACCGCCACCGAGGAAGATACGAGTAGGCTATACCAGTTTGTGTGTAATTAAAAGTAACAGGAGAAGGTTTGCACTGCTCCGATACCGAATGATACGTTTTGTGTGGTGGCAGAGCGGAAGAGCCGGCGCAGAGACTGAAAAAGACAGTTACGCTGGTCCACGGAACAGGGCCTAGGCGTGGATTAGATGGAACACTGGTAAGAAAACCAGAACACTCTACAACTCCACAATGTGGAACAGCACTCTAACCCTGCACTCGCTTAACCAAAACCTCTAAAAAGTTAGTCCCAGCCCAAAACTGAATCACCTACTGGGGAAAAAAAAATCCTGTTAAAAATACTTATAAATTGTTTTTGCAGTGTTTACGTGGGAATTGTGGATTTGTTTTTTTTCAGTTGGAGGAGGTGGGCGCATGGGATGGGGGGGTGTGTGTGTGGGGGGGGGGGGGGGGGGGACGGGGGGAGTGATGGGGAGGGGAGAAAACACGCAGGTTGTAGTATACATCCATAGCCGTGTCTTGGCGTGTGAGTAAACTGAAATTTACTTCCGGTTTTAAGAACGTCAACTTTACGTCAGAGTGAAATCGAGAACAATCGGGCGGAATATGCCCAAGGCCATTTTGGAATGACGGGAATAGAAATCGTGAGAGAGAGAGAGAGAGAGGAGAGAGAGAGAGAGAGAGAGAGAGAGCTGGGGGGGGGGGCAGGGAGGGAGGGAGGACCACGTTGGTTATGACAATTATGCATATGATCAGACACGCATTGTTTTGACGCGCCCCGTGTTTGGACGTTTAAAAGCGACACAATGCTTGCATTTCGTCGTTTTCCTGCCACGTAATGTCATGTGAACCAAACGAAAACTGTTTCACTGGACATGTCAGAACGACTCATATTATATTTTCTTCAACAAGTTGACTGGCACACACACACACACACACACACACACACACACACACACAGATTGATTTGATTGATAATCTTTATTTCCAAGGGTAAGCGATAAGGAAACACGTGTTTTTTCATCAGGTCCTTGCCCCGCTAAAGGACTAAGCGTGACTAGCAACTAATTAAGCATATCTAGCGACTAAAACTTACAAAACCTTTAATAAAAATACACATCTTGAAAAATCCGTTGAAATGGAGATGAGTTGTTCCTCCATCATTACTGACGCATAGAAAAACAAAGGAAAAACAACCAACAACAACCAATAATAGTAAATTGTTTACGGAAAAAAAAGAATAAACCCACAGAGAGAGAGAGAGAGAGAGAGAGTCGAGAGGAGAGGGAGAGAGAGAGAGAGAGAGAGAGACTGACACTGACACAATTTTATTGCCATTAGCCAGTAAGTCCTGTTGGCAATGGGGGATACAATTATGCGTTAAGAGGCATCAATAAAGACATGATATATGAAGAAAAAGAACTCACACAATTAAAAACATTTCAAATTACAAATGGACAACGACCCTCTCCTCTTCACACAACCCACACCTACTTTCGAACACAGCGCACGCACGCACAATCGCCTGCTCGCGTGCGCGCGTGCGCGCGCGCGCACACACACACACACACACACACACACACACACACACACACACACCGCGCACACGCGTTCACACACACGCGGACCACAATAATCCATTTTCTTTGACCATCAAGCCATGCAAAATACAGAATAAATGTAGAATGTGGATTGCTACTATCGTCACAAAAATTCTAACTCAACAGATTATGATACTCTTTCTCCGAAAAATCACTGGCTTCTGCTATATATTTTGCAAATGATACAATATTTGTTTTCGTTCCTACCCGAAAGGATTAGATAAGATCTTTTGTCTGTGCAGCTGGCTCACTGAAAATGTAGCATCTGCTGCAAAATATGTGTATAAGGACAAACAAAAACAAATGTACTTCGTCTTCATCGTTATTATTTAGAGAGAGAGAGAGAGAGAGAGAGAGAGAGAGAGAGAGAGAGAGAGAGAGAGAGGAGAGAGAGAGAGAGAGTAAAACTTGCCACAGTACTGCATTAATAAATAAACATACACACAAACTGAGAAGCACGTGCATTCGTCACCCAGCTGAGAAATGAACACACACACACGACCTGACTGAATTGATTTCTCACTCACCGTGCACATGCACTCCGTTTTCTGTTCGAAACAAGTGCACACAGCCTATTAAGGTACAAACATGAACGCTTGTAAATGTTCACGAGTGACAGTGTGTGCATTACTTTGCCTACCGATTGTGTGGTGTGTGTGTGTGTGTGTGTGTGTGTGGTGTGTGTTGTGTGCGTGTGCGTACGTGCGTGCGTGCGTGCATGTGTGTGTGTGTGTGTGTGTGTGTGGGTGTGTGTGTGTGTGTGTGTGTGTGTGTGTGGGTGTGTGTGTGTGGTGTGTGTACATAACGTTTAATTACAGCAATTTTTACATCAATCACAACAGATAATTTCCATTGATGAAATGAGACATGTAAATCACTTCCAGTTCCTAATAAATAAACTGAAAAGACAAAAATTGTTTGCTGCTGAGCTGAACGAAAAACAATTAGAGGAATTATGACACAAACACTGTTTGTTTTGTTTTGTTTTGTTTGTCTCGTTCGGCGGCGTTCTCTTCAAAGTTTGTTTTAACTTCCGCTTGCAGTCACCCACTTTGTAAACCGCTCCAGTTCCTTCGGACAGCAAGCAAAAACTGGTTCCATTCCGTTGATAATAACGACATTTCAGTTCCCATTGACAAGACGCAATTTTTTGTTCCAATTCTCAGTTCCTATTGACAAGACGCAAATTTTTGTTCCAGTTCTCAGTTTCTATTGGCAAGACGCAATTTTTGTTCCAATTCTCATTCCTATTGACAAGACGCAAATTTTTGTTCCAATTCTCATTCCTATTGACAAGACGCCAAATTTTTGTCCAGTTCTCAGTTCCTATTGGCACGACGCAAATTTTTGTTTCAATTCTCAGTTCCTATTGACAGGACGCAAATTCTTGTTCCAATTTTCAGTTAATTTCCGATTGACAAGACACCAGATTTTGTTCAATTTTCAGTTCTGTTGACACAGTTGCAAACTATTGTTCCAATTCTTGTCAACACCAACCACATCTTTGTTCCAATTCTCGTTGACAACAACCATATTTTTTGTTCTAAACAGTTCTGTTGATAACACTAACTTTTTTTTTGGTTCCAGTTGGTGTTGACAACAAATTATTTTTGTTCCAGTTGTTGTTGACAGTAAGATCCTACATCTCACTGTCCTCAATCATGTGTGGCAGGGTAGAGGGAAGAGCAAGGACCGTAGTAGGGGGTGGGTGGGTGGGGGGGGGGGGGGGGGGAGTCATCCGCGGCAAGCCGCCCATAAACTGGGACTTTTGTAAACTTGCGTGTGTGTGTGTGTTCTGTGTGTGTGTGTGTGTGTGTGTGTGTGTGTGTGTGTGTGCGCGCGGCGCGCGCGCGCGCGGTGTGTGTGTGTATGGTGTGTGTGTGAGAGAGAAAGTGTGTGTGTGTGTGTGTGTGTGTGTTGTGTGTGTGTGTGTGTGGTGTGTGTGTACGTGCGGTCGTTCGTGCGTGCGTGCGTGCGTGCGTGCGTGCGTGTGTGTGTGTGTTGGTTGTGTGTGTGTGGTGTGTGTGTGTGTGTGTGTGTGGTGTGTGTGTGTCGTGGTGTGTGGTACGCGCGCACGCGTGCACGTGCGTATGTAAGTACTAAGAACATTGCAGAGCTTATAGCTATTGACAGACTGAGCACCAGAAGTATCCATTATATCATTATTATTATCATTATTATCAACAGTTTGGGAAGTGAAGTGACTGCAGAAATTAAAACAAACTTAGAAGAAAAAGAAAAAAACTATCCGTCCGGACAAAAGGGACAAATTACAATACAAAACACGACGCGTTTCGACCTCTCTGGTCTTCTTCAGGTACGGAAAAAAAAAACCAATTCAAGACAATGGAAACGAAAAACAAGCAATTGCTTATCTCCTCAAATTGGGCGCAAAAGGAACGTTCGATTATCATTTACTATTAGTTACTATTATCATCATCATCATTATGACTATTCAAAGCATGAAACAATGAATTTTATCTAGAACATTACCAGTCCGCCTTGGATTAAGGCTGTGTCAGGCCAGTTGACATAGGTTAGAACACCAAGGGCAAATCAAAAATGTTTGTATGCTCTGCATAGCTGCGTGCGCTCCTTGCTGCGGTTCCTGGGTCAAGGTAACCAATCCATTCCTGAATGATGTCTGACCGCTCTTTCAACCCGGATGTAGAATGGTCTCTGTCAAACGGGCAGCCGTAGGGCGGAAAGAAGAAGAAGAAGAAGAAAAAGGGAAAAACAACAACAAACACAACAACAAACAAAACCAGGTAAGCGGTTAGCTTACTCAAGTTACCAGCGCGGCGATGATAATTGTCAGGACAGAGTATAAGATGGGCTGATACGTTTGGTTTGAAATGGCAATAGGCTATGTGCTCTCTGTGACGGCGGTGTTTGTTTGTTTGTTTGTGTTCTTTTTCTTCCTCAAGTCATCACGTATGAATGTGAAGTCTTACACAGCGTTTAGTTTGCAGCGGGGGAAAAACTGCTGTCAGTGAAAAGTGTGTGTGCGTCGTGCGTGCGTGCGTGCGTGCGTGCGTGCGTGCGTGTGTGTGTGTGTGTGTGTGTGGTGTGTGTGTGTGTACGTCACGTTTCAAGCTCTCTCCCCAGACCTCGTTCATAAAAGACTTGTCACGCCACCAGACAACAAAACAAGCAACACACACACACACACACACACACACACACACACACACACACACACACACACACTACACTTGGTTTGCAAGGTCGGGTTGCTGCGGCTTCAGAGGTCAGCCGCGCTATAAACCAACTGTCCGGCCTTGACGTTGACAAGCTGACAGAACCGAGTTCCAGATACAGACACCCCCAACCACACCCCCCCCAGCCTCCACACTTCTCATTCCGACACATTTATGCTATAAGGAAAGCTCACAGCCATGGCGAGCTGTAGGTTTGGCCTTGGTTGATACATTGCCTCACGGGACCATCATGGCACGGGATATCAGTAGGAGCAGCCGTAAAGAGAGCA
>JADBJO010000521.1:653852-663061 GCA_016801955.1 Conus betulinus | reverse complement strand
CAGGATTCTAGCATTCCTTACTGATTTTTTTTTTTAACACAGGACATCATGTCAGACTTTATAGTTATACAACTGTATAGATCCTCACAGTTCTGTAGCAGAATAGCTCAGACAAGTAAATGAATTTTTTTGTTGTGTATAACTGAAATACAGCTTAAAATAGTTTTATTTGTACCTGATGAACATTTGGTAACCAGTTCATATAAAGTCATAGTAAGGCATTTCTCCATTAACTGTTTATGCTTTTCTGCAGTGTATTTTGTACTTATTTATACACATCTATTTCAGAATAACCAACTGTAAGAAATAAGCAAGAGTTGAGAAAATGACTGCTAATGCAAAATATGAAGATTACAAACACAATACACTGTCATTACTATTAACATTATTCTTACTTTTTTTTAATTCAAAACGATCATAAGCAAATCAGCTCACAGTTCATTCATGAATCTTCACAGAAAGTTGAATTACAGAACTGTTTAAAACAAGCACATCAACATCATGTTAACACAACACCCTTTTTTTTCTTTGAATTGCAGTAATCGCATGAAGTGATGAACTAGCATCCTTTTAGGTAGAAGTGGTTAACTGTGAACGAGCAGATAGGTCTTGATTTCCATGACTTTAACCTTCAACTATTGACCAGAATCAGCAGCTCTGCTCCATGCTGCTCCTATGCTCATGCTGCTCAAGGGTTCAGAAAGTCAAACAACCCACCGCCAAGATTGCTTTCTTCACTGACTGCAGATCCATGCTGCAGGATTTCATCGACAAGTTTACAAACATGGATGTGGAATGTTTTATTCTCAATTCATTCCACAAGCACCCCCCCCCCCCCCCAACCTCCCCTAATCAGCCACAAACAAAACAGCCTGGTGTATAGAAAAAAAAAACAAAAAATTCACTGCACTCAAACTTTCTTTAGACTAGTCATCTGGTGAAACAACTGTTAAGAAATCCTTTTTATCTATTTGCCACAACATGCTGCGAGGATTCATTCAGTGACAGACCCACTACATGACAAAGCGCTGTGACAATGCTAGCAGTAGCTGGTAGGTCAGACAGGACACCTTACAAGAATGATAGCGACATCATTCTTAAAAAAAAATATCTGAACACATTTTTCAGAAGATTCTCAGTCAGTAGTATCACAGCGCGAGTTCAGTCCCTGATGTGAATCCAGTGTACACAAAGTGATCTGAGGGCACAGGCTGAAAGTGTAAAAACTGTGTAAGTGCTTTCCGAACATTGCACACACAACATAAAGCTGAATAAAAGCAAAGAAAATGTCAAATCAAATAGAACAATTCCATGCTTACAACAACAAAAAGGAAATAAAGAAAGAGAACACCAAAATTGATGAAATAAACAGACGTTTACAAGACAAATTGAGCTGGGGAAAAAAAATCACAATTAACATCATGATTCATGTTTGGCACAACCCCATTCCTGAATTGAAAGACACTTCTTCTCTTGAATCTTATCTGTTCAACAAAGAAGCTATCAGACTCAATACCATTAACATAACATCAAATCTGACTGGTGCAACTTCTATGCCTGCAGAACTTTCCCCATAATAAATAAGTTCAGAGGGTAAACAACAGCACAACACGACTTATTTACAGCAACAGTCCTTATGTTGAAAAAGTTCCACTGGCTACCTGTTAAATGCCACTGTGACTACAAGACCACCACCTTGTCTCACGACCATTTCTATGGAACGCTTCCAGAGTACTTTTCTGCTAGTCTGTTTAACAAAAAAAAAAAAAAAAAAAAAAAAAACTGCACATTTTATTCACTGACTGAAAAATAGTAAAAAAGACCCAAGGTGTGACCAAACAAGCTGCTGAATTTACTTTAATTTCTCCCCACCATTTGGAATTCTCTCCCTGTAAATCTGCAGAATCTACCTTCACTGTCAAGTAATATTTCATTGAAAAAAAATCAAACAAACAAAAAAAAAAATAAAACCAAAAATAACAACTTCAAAAAAAACCTCAAAACAAAAACTTCTTCAAGAAATGAAACCTGCATTTAATTCTATCATTTTTCAAAGTTAGCTCAGTGCTTGAGCTGTGTTTGTGTGCATGTATGTGTGTAGAAATGCGGTTGATATGCTTGTGTTGTGCGTATATGTAAAGAGGATTTGGTGGTGGGTGTTATAGACGGAGAGGGTGTACCCCAGCAGAAGAAGTGAAAGGAACAGGGGAAATGGAGGGATCTGTGGCTGCTTATCTCTAGCTCGAGGATTCACTTTTCAGGAATTGCACATCCAATAAGGACTCTCTTTTCATCCTATACTTAACATAAAGTAAAGAACATGTCCCTCACATTTAAACATAACAAAACTTTACTACCACAACTAAACATAACAAATCTGTACGGGACGTGTCAACATACAGTTACACTTCCAGCAGTTACTCTGAATGTTTTCATCCACACAGCCATACGCTTGCCTATCAAAACCCACTAGTGACACTCATTCCTGAGTCGAAATCTTTCTTCCTCACCCATCACAACGGACAATGTCTCCACACTCTGATTAAGGACCTTGTCATCCTGTGCAATGCGTTCGGCCAGCAGTCGTCGGTACACAGGATGAAAGCAGAGTAACAGGATGATGGTGAAGAACGTCATGGTCCCATCCAGAAACAGACCTGGAACTGCACAAACGCATGACATATAAGTGAGCAGCAACACCCAAGAAAAGCCTAAAACCCACTGGACTTTTCAGGCCATAGAGCAAAGAGAAGTTCTGTCGGGTAAGTGAAACAAAACACACACACACACACACACACACACACACACACACACACACAGAGATATAACCAAATAACGCTTATTAGATGTATTGAACATACATCGACTTGGGTTAACAAATACAATGTGAAGACACAAAGTCAAGGTAACTATCACTTGTAACTACCAGTACCTGTCCAGTCCTGAGGTGTGAAGCCGTCTGTATCCCCCCCTGAAGTGGAGTTGCTGTTGGTGCCACAGGTGTTGGGCATGCTCTTCTCTGCTGCTGACATGGGCTGTGTAATCATCTGGGCAACCACCATGTAGACCAGACCTTGGATTTGTCTGTGTATACACCAATAAAAAGATAAAATAATACAAAAAAAAAAAGATCTTAAATGTAATTAATAGCAAACCGCCAGGAAAACGTAGACAAACAAATCACAAGACAAAACATGACGCACTTCGACCGCTTAGGTCATTCATTTTGGTTGTCCTGAATGTTTTGTACCTTGCCTGAAGAAAACCTATGAGGTCCAAACATGTCATGTTTTGTCTTGTGATTCATTTGTCTATGTTTTCTTGACAGTTTGCTATGAATTACACTTAAAATTTGTTTAGATTTCCATCTGCAGTTGCCTCACTTTGCAAAACAAAAAAAGATGTTGGAGTACTTGGAACACGTATACATACTCAAACGCACTGATATCTAAGATACAGAGCAAATTCTATTCATCTGTCTGTCTATGTCTCTGTCTCTCTGTGTGAAGTGCAACTTCCTAGTTTCTTATACAAATCCAGCTTTTGTTTGTCTCCTGAAAGCTGGTGTTGTGAGTCAATAGAAAACTGGGTAGATCATGATTGAATCTGTTTTGTGCCAGAAAGTACAGTCCTGAGCTACAAAACTGGGTAGATCATGAGTGAATCTGTTTTGTGCTACAAAGTACAATTCTGAGCTACAAAGTCAATTCATACATGTTTTTAGTGCTACCATAGGGTGAAGTGAAGTGATTTGAGGATTCAAAATGAAATCAATATGCCTTGCTGTAGCCCTTGAGATCAATGAAAAAATACCAAATATACCGTCAGCCAGAACAACTTGGATGGGAGAGGATTAGACTGAAGATCTGAAGGTCCCTGTTCCGACACCCTTTTTTTTTGTCCATGTTTTTCTCATTCAAGAGCTTCAAGTGCGTAACAGGCAAATGATGGATAGTACAGAACAAGGGGAGGGACTTGGAAGCAGGGAAGAGGGGGATGGGGGAAGATTGGAGGGAAGGATGGGGGAAGGGAGGATGGGGGAGAAAGGAGGAGGGGCGATAGGGGAGACATGGAGGATGGGGAAAGGGGGAGACAAAGGATGGGGGTGACAGAGGGGGAAGGTTTGGAGGAAGACAGAAATAACCAGGTGGGGGGAAAGGGGATGTGGAAGAGGTGGGGACATAAATGGGGATGTGTGTGGAGGGGATGGGGATGGGGGAAAGGGGAGAATGGATCGGGGGGGGGGGGGGGGGGGGGGGGGGGGGGGGGGGGGGGGGGGGGGAGGGAAGGATGGCTTGTAAGTATATCAAAAGCAATACCCCATGTAGTTTATAACCCAGGCAACTAAAGAGGCCACATCAATGCCAATACATTTACTCATTTATCAATGATTATGCCACAGTATTTCAAAAATTATGGTTGCTTGCTCAATGCAAAACACATGAATTTACCCCGGATTTGTCCGTTCACACACACACACACACACACACACACACACACACACACACACACACACACACTGATGATAAGTATATACAATTTTTCTTTTTATTTGAGTACTTAGTACTCACATACACTCATGTACATACTCATAATCTCAGCATGTAAAAAATACAAATTTGACTGATGAACATACTCCCCTCACCTGCTCCACCCCATCCTACTCCAAGCCTCCCCACCCTTCCTTTTTTTCTATGAGCAACAGCTGAATAGAACAATATAAATATGGAGATATAGAGTCAACTTTTTTTTTTCCACCCACATTTACCCTATGACACATAGGATCTGCCCCACATGAAATCTTATGACTTCATGTCATATTTAACAAATTAAAGTCTAACACTGGGAAAGCAAAACCACAACAACTAAACAACAACAACAATTGAATGCATATCAGATACCAGTCATGGGAGAAACAGACCCATAGCTGACAACCTTCAGCAGTTACAACTCAGGAGTCACATGAACTTCTGAACTTTTTCCCTTCTCAAAATTTTAGCTTTGATATAACCCCTTGGCCGCCCCGTCACGGATATTTCCGTGACACTTCCGTGTGCAAAAGTCTGCCATCAGCACGGAAAAATCCGTGATCGTCATCGTATGAATTTTCCTATCTTTATCTTTAGTTTGGGGTTTCCCAATTCACACCATAAGAAAGTCCAATATGTCTGCGATGAATATTTGTGAGTGAAAGAATCCAACGAGGCAGATAAGTGGTCAGTTTGGGCTGTTACCGATACCACCCCCTGCCGATTTTCACATGAGTTCAACATGGCTGAAGAAGAACCACGAGTGGGACCAAGTGGCGTCAAAAGAAAGCCTGCACCAAAAAAAACTACAGCGAGTTTGTTACCACTGATGTTGAGGAAGTTCTTCAACTGATTGAGGACGAAGACTTTGTTGCCTATGATGACATCAGTGTGTCAGAAGACTCGCTGGATGAGGACGAAGGTGACGAATCAGCTGTTCAGAGGAGGGGGGGTGATGTTTACGTCAACATTGCCAGAATAGCTCGTGAGAACGGAGCAGAGCCGGAGGCAGAGTATGACTGCGTCACTGACCCAGATTTTGAAGTGGGCGAAGGCCCGTCAAGTGATCGCAGCTCAGAAAAGGAGGGTAGTACTGTGAGGGAAGCAGAAGCGTCGTCTGCTACAGCTGGCACACACATAACGGGTCAGCCTGCTCGTGGCTAAGCCAGCACAAGTCAACAAAGGCGGCCAAGCGTTGGAAGGGAAACAGGTATGATTCATAGTTATTGTCTTGTGCGAGTGTGCTGATGAATGGGTTTTGATCACATGGCATTTACCAGAAAAACAAGACTTCACATGGTGGGCGTGGTGTGGGCATGGCACTTTGTCTGAGTGTTTCTGATTTCACTCTGTGCGTGCGTGTGTGTGTGTGTGTGTGTGTGTGTGTGTGTGTGGTGTGTGTGTGTGCTATCAAATGGTTTTTGAGTAGATACTTGAAACAAGACTGAGTGAGAAGTAGTAATGGTGCATGTGCTATTTGTGTGTGTGTGTGTGTGTGTGTGTGTGTGTGTGTGTGTGTGTGTGTGTGAGAGAGAGAGAGAGAGAGAGAGAATGTGTGTATGTGTGTGTGTGTGAACATGACTTTTATTTTATGTCAGCAGGTGTTGGCAGAGGACGGGGGACCAGAGGCAGAGGACGGGAAGCTGCTGCACAGGGGGAGAGGGAGAGGTGGTGTGTTGGCCCAGCCCCTTGTGCCACCTAACAACACCCAGCCACACAAGAAACACACACACAGCAAGTTGATTTCCTGACGTTCCAGCTGCAAGTCATCAGCGACCTCCTGTATGGCGACAATCAGCATCACAAGCAGCTCTACCCCGTTCTGAAGAAATTGCATGACTGACGGACAGGCACTTCCCCACTACCTTAGAAAAGACTGGGGGGACTGGGGGGGGGGGGTGGGGGGGGGGGTAGGGGGGGTTGGTGGGGGGGTGGGGGGGGGAGTGTTCATCAGGCAGGAGGTGCAAGGTGTGCAGCAGCAGAGGGGCATCCCAAAGGAAACAAACTATGTGTGTGGACAGTGTCCTTCAACACCATCTCTGTGGTGTGCAGCCTTGTTTCCAGGAGTACCACACAAAGAAAAACTATAAGAAAACTATTAGTCACTGTCTCCTGTCTGTATATATGATTATGTACATATGTGTGTGATTTTATCATCATTGTGTTTTGTGTTGTGTGGTCATAATACTGGTGGATAACAGAAGAAGAAAAGCACCAGTGACATATAAATTTCTTTCTGAACCTCCAAACAACCTAGATGTAGCTGTGGACATGTATCTGGTCAATTTGAAAACTTTGGATTTATATTTTTCACATAAGGTAAGGAAATACATTTTTCCTTGTAATTCTTTTGTTTTCTAACAATAATTCACTGTTTTGTTTCACACTAATATGATAGTATTTTTAGAAATTGAGTGAAAAACACATAAACCTATTTCATTGGACATAAACTTTTTGCAGTGTTCTTGAATGTGAATGAAATTGTTATCAAAAGATAGAGTGTTTCAATTTCCTTTCAGAAAAGTATAGGTTTGATACACTTTTGTTCAGTAGTTTTTGAGCCAGAATTTTTTTTGAATTATTACCCTTCGCGACTAAAAAAGGCTTGGCAAACTGTTGTCTCAGAGCTTTAAAGGGTGTGGCAGGCAAAGGGTTAAAAATGATGAAACTCCTGATTAATTTGGGAGGGTTGGTAACTGTGCATAACATACAGGTACATGGATTACTTACCCAGAAATAAAAAGTAAACCGGAGCTTGTAGCTTCAGCAACAGGGTACGTGACCTCAACGGCCATTTCCATGCACACTGGGTAGGCCCCGAACCCGAAGAAGCCAAACGTGCCAATGGCAACAGCGATGATGATTTCGTTGTTTCTGTAGCGGCTCAGCTGGACAGCAATAAGCAAAAATGTGAAATACATTAATGTTGGGTCTAACTGAATTATACAGTCATACTGAATGTGTGCGTATGTGTGTGTGTGTGTGTGTGTGTGTGTGTGTGTGTGTGTGTGTGTGTGTGTGTGTGTGTGTGTGTGTGAGAGAGAGAGAGAGAGAGCATGCATACATGCACACATATATATAACTGCTTTAAAAGCGCAAGAGCATATTAAGTCAATAAAAAATACAAACCTGGATATGTTAGTCATACATTCTTACTATTTGTGTACATAAGAACATGTCGAGTTTCCATCAGAGAAATCGATCTCTAAGAATTTTTTTCTTTATTTTTGCCTCTGTCACCTCTAACCTACAGTTCAACATGAATGGGATCAAATGGAAGCCTGGAACCAAACAGTGAGGATTCATTCACTTGAAAGGCTAGGTCTTGAGAGTGTTGCCTAAATTTCCACAGCAGCACAGCAGGTGTCTGCATGTCTCAGGCCTGGCTGATCCCAGAATATTTATAAAAGGAAACAAAGAGATCACCTTATGTGTAGCCTCCGACCTGAATGGAACTCTGCAGTCATAAAATACGGGCTGGTACACCCATGAGAAAGCTCCCGTGGAAGTTCTGTCATGTCACATCCAGTGGCATTACAGAATGGCATCTGCAAAGGAGCAATTATGTCCCTTCACATGTTAATGGAATGCCCTGTGCGTACCTGCACCCCTATGTGAACACAGCGCAGGCTTCCAAGGGTGGTGCAGGATTGCTCCCAGCTTTTTGTTCTGCAGTTGAGGACAGTACTTGACTGGGTCCTATATGCACCTTCGGCTGTATTTCTTTCCTATCTGCCTTTTGGCCGACTCTGGGGAAAGGTCCTGTGACAGTGAGGAAAGACTCACTGACCGCAGGGAAAGTCCTGTTGACAGTGGGAAAGACTGCAGCCTAGGATTCTCTTTAGAGAGAGGTTAAGGTTAAGACCTCAAGGTGAAAGCTGGCCATGTCTGCAGTTGTACTGTTGTCATCAGAACAGAAACAAGTGAGGCTACAAGATGCACATGGCAGTTGCTTGGTGGTGGTATTTTTTGCTGGTGGGCTCTGCAGTCATGTAATACTGGCTGGTACACCCTGGGAATGCTCCCGTGTCACATCCAGAGGCCATTACAGAATGGCATCTGCCAAGAAGCAATTATGTCCATTCACGTGTTAATAGAATGCCCCATGCATGCCTGCATCAAGGTCTGTGGCCCCTCCTGTGACGCTCGGGACATCTACCATCAAGGTCTGTGACCCCTTCATGCAATGCTCTGACATCAACCACCAAGGTCTGTGACCCTTTATGCACTGCTCTGACATTAACCATCAAGGTCTGTGACCCTTCATGCAATGCTCTGACATCAACCACCAAGGTCTGTGACCCTTCATGCAGTGCTCTGACATCAACCCACCAAGGGCTGTGACCCTTCATGCAATTCTCTGACATCAACCACCAAGGTCTGTGACCCTTCATGCAATTCTCTGACATCAACCACAAAGGGCTGTGACCCTTTATGCAATGCTCTGACATCAACCACCAAGGTCTGTGACCCTTTATGCAATGCTGACATCAACCGTCAAGGTCTGTGACCCTTCATGCAATGCTCCAACATCAACCAAAACTTTGATTGGCCATCAGCCGCCATGGTGCAGTAGCTGGCATCATGGATCCCTGGCTGAGAGAGAGTTGTGGGTTTCATGCCCATCTGATCCTTTTCTTTGTGAGATTTATCCGGTGTGTGAAATCCGGTAAACCGGAG
>JADBJO010000521.1:638852-648852 GCA_016801955.1 Conus betulinus | reverse complement strand
TACTCTACAGTCAGTAGCTTCACAGTGTTTACCTTCCGTGAACAGCTTGCAATCTTATTAATAATGAGAACAGACCCTCGATCTGCCAGTTGAGCCATGCGGGGGAATAACTCTTGGTAAGAATGAGGGACTTGCTCCCCATGTACTTTTCATCTAGCAAATTGATCTTGAATCCGTTGTTTGATTCAAATCAGCGCACACTGAGCTGCCCCCAAATTCAATGAAAAGGCTCTGCGCCCAAGGCACATTCCATCTTTTGACAAACTTTGGTTGCAATATGTTTGGTAGGTTCTGTGTAATTCTGCTACTGGACAAACAAGCCAGCCAGCTAACATAGGTGACAACATTGCCTCCCTGGTGAAGGTCATTGAGTTAACTGTTGTCACAAGATGAGCACGCTTTGGCTTTACTTTGGATTCAAGCTGTTTGGGGAAAAAGCGTTTACTTAGGCCTCCTTTGTTTTCACCATCATGAACAACTCATTAGAGCTGTTTAGTTTGGGGGAAAAGCTTTTCCTTAGGCCTCCTCTGTTTTTGCATGCTCACCTGTTTCAGGTGGACAGAAAGCATGCTCCCCTGCTTGACATGGGACACAGAAAAGCATGCTCACCTGTTTAATGTGGACATAAAACAAGCTAACCTGACATGTGGCCATAAAGCATGCTCACCTGGTAGATGTGGACAGTTTGAAAACATGCTCACCTGTTTCACGTGGACAGTTTGAAAGCATGCTCACCTGTTTGAAGTAGACATTAAGCATGCTCACCTATTTGCTGTGGACATAAAGCATGCTCACCTGCTTGAATTGCGCAGTTGGAAAGCATGCTCACCTGTTTGAGTCCCAGGAAGAAGGGTGGGGTCCCTTCAGCAGCGCTAGCTGTGGGAGGGGTGGGTGGCCGACTGCTCCAGACGCCGAATGTGGCAAGAATAGTCCCCACCCCTGCCACCCCAGTACACACCCACAGCTAAACAGACAGAGAGACAGACAGTCATAGGGTATATCAATTCATGTCCAGCTGACCACATCAACTACATCACAGCTGAAAACTGGCTAAAACAGTAAAAAGCATAGTCCATGTTGACTGTATTAAGTCAAGGAAAAGAGAGAAAATGGATTAAACACACAACTGGAGGTACCGGTCGACACAAACTAAGGCTTTGGTTGTAACACACAACTGGATATACAGATCAAGGAAGGCTTTCATTACAACTGTAGACAATGACATGAGGGAAGGTTTTGGTTACAACCAGAAACAGCAGTACAAAGCAAGGTTTTTGATACAACCAGAAACAGCAACACAAAGCAAGGTTTTTGATACAACCCAGAAACAAAGACACAGAGAAGGTTTTTGACACAACCAGAAACAGTGACACAAAGCAAGGTTTTTAATATAACCAGAAACAGCGACACAAAGCAAGGTTTTTGACACAACCAGAAACAATGACACAAAGCAAGGTTTTGATACAACCAGAAACAGCGACACAAAGCAAGGTTTTTGATACAACCAGAAACAAAGACACAAAGCAAGGTTTTTGATACAACCAGAAACAGAGACAAAAAGCAAGGTTTTTTTTTTTTTATATACAACCAGAAACAGCAACACAAAGCAAGTTTTTGATCCAACCAGAAACAAAGACACAAAGCAAGGTTTTTGATACAACCAGACACAGTGACACAAAGAGAGGTTTTTGATACAACCACATACAAGTGACACAAAGCAAGGTTGTTTTTTTTTTTTTTATACAACCAGACACAGTCACACAAAGAAAGGCTTTTGATACAACCAGGTACAGTGACACAAAGTACAACTGGAGATAATGACATAAAAAGAGGACTCTGTTACAACTGGACCTTGCAATGCAATGGAGACCATGTGGAGTTAGTAAAGCTTTTTTTTTTTTCTTTTTGTTATTATTTTGAGAATTTGTATCGCACTTATCCTTGCTAAGGGACCAAGCTCTGAGTGCTTCTTTTGTTTACACACCGGGTGCCTGCCCAGCAACTGCAGTCTGAAGAGCTGCCTGCCAGCACTACAATCAGTTATTTCTGGTTTCATTCTCAGCCATTCTCTCATTTGTTTGTCTCTGGTACATGCGTGCTATGTGTATACATGTCATCCAAAGCAAAGGCCAAGCTGGTCTTCTCTTCTCAAAGTAAATGATTGGGTTTTACATGTGTGCAAGATGTTATGCGCGCATTCACACACAAAGCTTATAGCCTAATTCGAATGAGTTTTTTGTAGCAAAATGCTGTTATTGTAACCAACAACAGCGACAAAAAGGCTTTTGTTACAACTGGGGTTAATCAAACAAAGGACTTCTGCTTACAAAAAGAAAAGTTTTCACTACAGGCATAGCTATTGGCACAAAGATTTTTGTACACCTAATGCAAGTAACATAATATGGGCCTCTGTTGGGAGGAATAATAACAGACAGTCAGTAGTTGATTTAATCGGTTTTTTGACTCTACTGTGCTCACACACACACACACATGTATGTGTGTGTGTGTTTGTTTGTGTGTGTGGTGTGTGTGTGTGTGTGCCCTCTTGGAGCAAGCCAGTGTGTTTGCTATGTTGAGGAAGGGGGAGGGGCTGTGCAGAGCTTAGTAAATGCAGTTGTGCGAGTGTGTCAGTGGGTGAAAGGGTGTTGCACAGGATCTCATGCTGATACAGGCACAGGTGAAATAGTGCATTCTTCATTCATTTGCTGGCACAGTACAAGCATATGCTGCTCCTCGAATATCTTTCAATCATGTATCACTGTGCATGCTATTTTCAGTTTATTGCACTATGCTCCAGTCAAAGCACAGGACTTTAGGCTCTCACATGAAGACATTTAATGAATCATCATTATTAGCACATTTAGTACAATTTCAGTTCAAAACAAACTGTTCACTCTTAATCAGGTCAGTCCAGCCATGCTGTTTGTAGCCCAACTAACCACAAAGGCAATAGCGTGGGTGAAAGCTTGTTAAACACAGCACTATGTACACATGGAATTGCTATGACTTGAAGAAGAAAACCCAAGTCATGCTCTGAAACTACGAGACTGATTTAAAACAGTTATGTTTCATCTGCAAAGGACCAGCCAAAAACAATTCATCCCAGAGGTAGCATACTCTTAGGACCTGGACGCAGAATAAATAAAGATTCAGTGTCATTTTCAACTTGTGGTAATGTTTTTTTATTTTGGTTCTTTTTGTTTGTTTGTTTGTTTGTTTTTTTGTTTTTTTCATTTCACAGGGTGGAGGAGAAGTGGGCTGGGGGGGGGGGAGGGGGATGGGAAACTTGGAGATCAGTGCATAAGGCAATGTAGAGTGGGGAAGATGGGGGGGGGGGGCACATTCTTCAACAAGTGCATGTTATTAATATTATTACATGTACTGGGATAGTATGGAATGTTCTTTGTCATCCTGAGTCACTGATGCTGAGTGGAACCTAGATCTTAGATATGAAAGGGTTCATGACCCATCAAAAAGTAAGAGAGACAGAGAGAGAAAATGCATCTATGTGGGTGTGCATGAGCTGATGAAGTAGTATCATTCAAAATAATCTTAAGTTACCTATTTTAAAACACTGCCTTTGTCTACGTTTGTGTGTGTGTGAGTGTGTGTGTGTGTGTGTGTGTGTGTGTGTGTGTGTGTGTGTGTGTGTGTGTGTGTGTGTGTGTGTGTGTGTGTGTATGTGTGTGTGTGTGTGTCTGTGTTTCTGTGTGTGAATGTATATAGTAGGCGTGCATGAAGTACTATCATTTATATGGATCCTAAGTTGGGGAGTTACAAGTGTTGGTGATAATCCTTATACACAAATATGGATCACTGATGCATGAACTTCCCATCTGACACACTGGAATTCAGGCCAGTGCATCATTAAAATGCACCAGAATTGACCGTGATGCAATGATTTTCTCATGCATGCATTACAACTCTGAGCAGCATGTCACCTTAAAGCGCTTTCATCCGATCCATCACCATCGAAGTTGAAAAAAACGTAACTTTCCCTTGACAGTTCAGCGTGTTGTTCTGAATCGATGAACAACTTCAGCTTGAGCCTATAAAAATTTGGCTTGGAACTGTGGCTTGCGGGTGATCATCCAGCGAAAGAAACAATTCAACCAATCTATGCAATATAACCGGACAAGTGAAATGGTGCTGTTGTGGATGCACGGATGTGTTGTGCACGGTGCAAGAGTGGCAAGACTACACAGCTTCATGAAGTTCATCAAGGCTTTCACAAACATTCATCACCAGGTGTCATTGCCTCATGACTGGAATTTGGTCATGTAGTAAAATGCTTCAACACCGGTGGAAATGGCTCGCATTGTGGGAATCCTGTGATGATAATCGAAGAGGACATCCCACTTACATCAAATTTTACAGTTAGAATCACAATACTGTAGCTGCTCGGATTTCAAGTTGATAACGCTTTACTGACACTGGAACACAAATCTGAATAAATCAATTTCAGCATAATCTAGGGGTTTTTTTTTTCATTAACTTTGTTATTACTACCTCTTTTCTTATCTATTTCTGTCTCTTTCTCTGTGCATTTATGTGTGTTAGCCAGTCAGAGGGCACACATGCACGCCTCTGTATGTGTGTGTGTCTCTCTATATGTGTGTGTGTGTGTGTGTGTGTGTGTGTGTGTGTGTGTGTGTGTGTGTGTTCAGTACTTTCTTTCCACTTATAAAGTGTGACCCCCTGAATATTTTTGTGACTCCCTGAAAATTTGGAATGAGTTTTTCGTACTGAGTCTGACCCCATAGGTTTCTTAAAAAGAATTATCACTGAATATTGTCTATTACAAGCTACAATCACCAAAGAGAGACAACTTCACATTATTGCTAATGACTTACAGCACTCTCTTCACCTGTGGCACAAACTCACCACTTTCGGTAAGTCTGGAGTTGATTTCACCATGTTGGGAGACATGAGGTTGGCCACCATGATTCCCAAGGGGTTAGCTGGAACCAGACATACAACACCAATAACACAGACAAGATGGCAACATGAAGAAAACAAGCACATGCCATGGCACACCTGTCAGAAGTCAGAACACACGCATATCCCTCTGATACGTATCTACATGACAGAAACACACACACACCATATATATCCCTCTCATACATGTCTAAATGACAGAAGCACACACATATCCCTCTGATACAGATCTAACTGACAGAAAAACACACACAAATCCCTCTGATACGCATCTACATGACAGAAACACACACATATATCCCTCTGAATAGTCTGATACGTATAGAATGACAGAAACACACACAAATCCCTCTGATATGTATCTACATGACAGAAACACAAACAAATCCCTCTGATACATATCTACATGACAGAGACACACACAAATCCCTCTGATACATATCGATCTACATGAATCATATAAACACAACTACATGCACTCGCAAGATATGAATATCATTCATGTCAACTTGACCACAAGATATAAAGCTTCCTGAAAATTTTTTTCTTCAAGTATTCTTATCCTCAGCCATCTCCCCTAGCTTCACTTCATGTATTTATTATCTCTACAACAGGTGAACTTTTTGCAGCCAGGTAATACAACTGAAATACTTCTTTGCCTTAGTTACAGATAAGCCTCAAGAAGCCTTTGTATTGTGTAGCCAGGTAATACAGCTCCAATATTTCTTTGCCTTTATGAATAAGCGCCAAGGAGCCCTTGCACATTGTAGCCAGGTAATACAGCTAAAATATTTCTTTGCCCTATGAATAAGCACCAAGAAGCGTTTGCACTCATTGCAATGGTCTGCAAGGACCAGTAGTCGAAACACAATTGAAAAAAAAAACTGAAACCTGCAAGGCTGTGTCCACTCTCCAGTCAAAATCTTGAAACTTTGTATATTTAGCACTTACAGTGTTGATAACTGTGTAGATAAACTGAGACTTGCTTCACGACACTCACACTCTTATACACCCATGTTCATAAATATAAAATACACAGAGATGCACACCTAGTATCTTTGACAAGCATGAGACTATAAACAAGTGTGAATGCATACATTACACCTTGCACATATATGAAATCCAACCACCAACTTTTAGAAGAAGTCAGTTTGGCCATTGGTAAGGTTGACACATTAAACACAGCTTGTGCCCTGCATGAGAAATCTAAAAAAAATCAAGGGGGAGAAGTCTGAGATACTGATAATGACTGAATGTCACACAAAATGACTGAATGCAGCACCAGCAGGCAGCTCTTCAGTTGTCTCTACCCAGGCAGTCAGTCTGTTTGTGTAAACGAGAGCAAGGATTCTAAAGCACTTAGAGCTTGGTTTTTAACTGAGGACAGGTGCTATATACGTATTCTTAGTAATGTTCTCACCCATAGATGCCAAAGTGTGTTGGCGATAGCCCTCTGAGTGTCAGGAAACCACAAAGCAGCCAGTTTGGTTGGCACACAAACATAATAAATGGCTGGGCACATGCCGCTAGGAACTGTCCACATAATAACACTGGGTACTTGGTGTCGGAAGATATGAAATCAAACGTAGTTAAGTTGCGGAGACCTGAACCGATCAGGTTGAGCCATGACGCGAGGATAATCTGCAGACAGTGGAAGAAGGTAAAGTGCACATTAATGTAGACAGAGGAAGAAGGTAAAGTGCAGGATGAAATGTAGACAGTGGAAGAAGGTAAAGTGCAGGATGAAATGTAGACAGTGGAAGAAAGGTAAAGTGCAAGATGAAATGTAGACAGTGGAAGAAGGTAAAGTGCAAGATGAAATGTAGACAGGGGAAGAAGGTAAAGTGCAAGATGAAATGCAGACAGTGGAACATGGTAAAGTGCAAGATGAAATGTAGACAGTGGGAAGAAGGTAAAGTGCAGGATGAAATGTAGACAGTGGAAGAAGGTAAAGTGCAAGATGAAATGTAGACAGTGGAAGAAGGTAAAGTGCAAGATGAAATGTAGACGGGGGGGAAGAAGGTAAAGTGCAAGATGAAATGCAGACAGTGGAACATGGTAAAGTGCAAGATGAAATGTAGACAGTGGAAGAAGGTAAAGTGCAGGATGAAACGTAGACAGTGGAAGAAGGTAAAGTGCAAGATGAAATGTAGACAGTGGAAGAAGGTAAAGTGCAAGATGAAATGTAGACAGTGGAAGAAGGTAAAGTGCAAGATGAAATGTAGACAGGGGAAGAAGGTAAAGTGCAAGAGAAATGCAGACAGTGGAACATGGTAAAGTGCAAGATGAAATGTAGACAGTGGAAGAAGGTAAAGTGCAGGATGAAACGTAGACAGTGGAAGAAGGTAAAGTGCAAGATGAAATGTAGACAGTGGAAGAAGGTAAAGTGCAAGATGAAATGTAGACAGTGGAAGAAGGTAAAGTGCAAGATGAAATGTAGACAGTGGAAGAAGGTAAAGTGCAAGAGAAATGTAGACAGTGGAAGAGGGTAAAGTGCAAGACGAAATGTAGACAGTGGAAGAAGGTAAGGTGCAAGATGAAATGTAGACAGTGGAAGAAGGTAAAGTGCAAGATGAAATGTAGACAGTGGAAGAAGGTAAAGTGCAAGATGAAATGTAGACAGTGGAAGAAGGTAAAGTGCAAGATGAAATGTAGACAGTGGAAGAAGGTAAAGGACAAGATGAAATGCAGACAGTGGAAGAAGGTAAAGTGCAAGATGAAATGCAGTAATATAAAACAAGTGATAAACTCATATCCCACATGGACCGTTCTGAATGAAAACAACAACAACAACAACAAATGGACAATAAATACGGTTCTAAACTGTCAACGAAACAAAAAATTTTCAAGACAATGAACCATATCAGACTTTTAGTCTTTACATGACATCATCTGACTAGTCTTTTCAGCAGATAATTCAAGGCAGGTAATGTAAGCAGTGTCAGTGTGTCACTGTTTGGATATCAAAGGTATACATGAACATTCTGTTCATCTATTTAATTGTGTATGCTCATCTGCTATTATCACTTGATTCAAAAGAGGGATTCTCCATTACATTCTCATAATGGTTATTCTGGGCATTAACACAAAATGTTTATGTGTCTGCTGACATCAAAATTTCTTTGATTTTTTGAGACAGGAAAGTTGTCGTTTTAGTTGTTTTTGAAGTTTCAGCTGATAACAATTGTGAAAAAGGACTCAAATGACTGACACTATTAGGTCTGTTCATTGAACACTACCATTGGCAACAGCTTAATTCAGTGGCCCAAGTGTTGCTAAACTGGTGGCCATTAGTCATAAAGTAGTGTAGAAAGAACAGGTACATTTGCTGTCATTTGAATTTCAGTATCAGTGTGTGAGATGACAAATAAGTAGGAATATGGCATAGTCTTACAGATCAATCCAAAATCATTGGAATGAAACTGAGTGACCAACAGTTAGTGATAGACATTAATAACATATCTTGATATGTTCATCAAACTACATACACTACTAGAAATTCATACACCACTTGGTGCCTTCTCTGTTGTTAAACTATCAAGTTTGTCCAGTGATTTGTGAAATTAAATTGGTAGTCATGTAAATGCTTGATCAAAAATATCATGACATCTAAAAGGATACTAAAAATGGAAGACAGCAGTTTAGGAAAGCTTGCAAATTCATGAGTACAGAAGAAAAGCAAAAGTCAGTGAGCCTCTTGTCTTGGTATTGGTGTCATCTAATTCAACTCATTTCCAGGTTGAATATTAACTACTTATGACTGAACATGTATATAACATGTCGATTTTTAGATTAAGAGAAGATTAAAAAAATTTTGGTTAAAAAAAAAAAAAAAAATTACATTTAATCCCTTTTCACTTTCCCAGTCTTACTTTCTCTCTAGTTAGTGATGACTCAGTGTTCACTGTTGTGAGCTCACTGAAATAGCCACAACCAACAGCTGCTTTCTTTAAATCCAACAGTATATCATGACCTTCAAACAAAACTCAAACGTGAAGTCGGTTCTGCTCTATGGCTGTGAGACTTGGAGAATGACCAAGGCAATACGGCAAAAAATTCAGACCTTCATCAACACCTGTCTGATGCACATCTTCAAAATCAGATGGCCAGAGAAGATCAACAATGAAGATCTATGGAAGCTAGCAGGACAGAACCAGTGGCCAAGCAGATTCTGCAGAGAAAGTGGGGCTGGACTGGACACACCCTCAGGAAGCCCGCATCCAGCACCACATGCCAAGCCCTGACTTGGAAACCGCAGGGGGAAAAGGAAGAGAGGCTGACCTTGCCGCAGCTGGAGGCGAGACACTGAGGCAGAGATAAAGAGGCAGGGGAGCAACTGGACAGGAATTCAGCGAACAGCCCTGAACCGAGTGCGATGAGTGTTGTCGATGGCCTATGCTCACCCTTGAGCTATGGGCCTAAGTAAAGTAAGTTGAAACAAAACTCCCAATGTTTTGTTTTATATTTTCTAAATCATTCCTATGACCAGTATGAGACAGGGGTATTCTGATAAACACATGAAACAACCGTCCAATGACAGTTTATCATGACATTCCGGTGAGCAATGGCAACCCGTCACCTACCATCTCCTCTCCAAGACTCCGGATACATGCTGGATATTCCAAGGTAATCATCAAACACCTGCATTGATTACTCAATTTTCTGCATGTACTTACACTTGAAAAGGGGTCAGTCACTAGAAAGTACATGTTGACCATGGAGATTGGAAAAATCCTGTTTAATTCACCACCGGCTACTATCCCAAGAGCCAATGCAGGGTACTAGATTTAGAAGGCTGTAACTTTTGAATCACAAAACCAACTGCTATTGTTTATACTCTGTGTTAAAGATGATACAACAACTAAACAACACATACTTTTCAAATATGAGAGGAAACCTTAAAAGAAAATACATGCACAAACTAACTCTAACTGAAATACAGAGCACTCATGGTGCCAAGTGTCTGTGATGGTATTAAATCTGGTTTTATTTTTCAGGCTTATGGATCACACACACACACACACACACACACACACACACACACACACACACACACACACAC